>CM072514.1:82958934-82993934 GCA_036898135.1 Oncomelania hupensis | reverse complement strand
CAGATTAGAACTCGGTTTAGACTCCCATCCGAAACTATTTTTACTGCATCATCCACAAGCTGTCCTCTGTTGCCTGCATTGCCCGGCACCTGGCTAAAATGCTACAGCAATCAATCTTGCCGTCAACTATGTATTTAGTTATTTCTGAAGTCGCTTACAGCTTAACATGCCCAAGAAGGGGAGAGAATGCGCAGAAAAACGACACTAAATCATCCTATCCCTCAAAAGCTAGATTTATTTATTTATCTATTTATTTATTGTGGTGTGTGTGTGTGTGTGTGTGTGTGTGTGTGTGTGTGTGTGTGGTGTTGGCGTGTGTAATGGGTTTAACTGTGGTAACTGCTTTTTAAGGCATGCCTTAATTTGGCCGCATGCTGTTTATATCCGTGTACAGTAAACCTACATATTCCATTGTCTTAATAATTTTTTTTTCTTAATTAATAGTACTTGTTTGCTAGAGTGTGTGAGAATGTTTATGTGAAAGAATGCCGATTTTATATCTGACGTTTTACTTATTGACTATGCTATTGTGATTGTCATGTTTCATGTTTATATGTAAAAATGAGGACAACAAATCATCGTGTATCTTTAGTGTGAGGCTCAGAAGAAAACAGGTTGTATAGCAGACACCCTTGACCTGGGTGGCGGCGCTAGACTGCATGCACCTGCTATGCTTGTGGCCATATTTCTGCGAACTCCCAATCTTAAACATCTTTTACGCAAAAGAACTACATGACCAGCTATCACAAGCAAATATAGGGTGGGTCAATAAAATGTTACCACTTTTTAATCGTAAATAAGTTTTTTAAATGAGAACGTTTTCGAAAATTTTATTCACAAAAATGTCCAAATTATCATTCGATACCAAACATCATCAATATTTTCACTGGATTTCCTCAAACAATTATTTCCTGGATATAGGCTTATCTCATGGCGTACAGACAACTCATGGCCTGCCTACTCCCCTGATCTTTCTCCCGCAGACTACTTCCTATGGGGGAACATGAAGGAGAGAGTGTACTACAACAACCCACAGACCATTGGGCCCTGACGACCAACATCCCTCAGGAAATTCGGAGAATCCCACTTGAGATGTGTGGCAATGACATCATAAACTTAAATGTGCGTGTTGCAACTATAATCGATAGAAGAGACGCGTGGATTGAGCATATCATCAATTATTAAACTGTGTACAGAACGAGTGAAAAAGTGGGAAACCTTTGGTATCAAATGATAATTTGGTGCTCCCGTGACACTTCTGTGAAGAAAATGTTCGAAAACGTTCTCATTGTAAACACTTATGTACAATTAAAAAATGGTAACATTTTATTGGCCCACCCTGTATAAAAATTGTATTTCAACAGTTAATCTTTTCCTTACATTGCTTTCGGAAGGGTAGGAATGGGTAAGAGGATGACTGTGGGTGTGCTGGTGGTGGTGGTGGTGGAGAGAGAGAGAGAGAGAGAGAGAGAGAGAGAGAGAGAGAGAGAGGTGTTTTGGTGTTTAGATTTTCATATCTCTATAACTTTGCCTGGAATCAACGTTGACGTTTGCATTGTATACACATTCAGCTCTTACATTATACTTAGAATGGAAGGAAGGAGGTTTAAAAGGAACACATGGAGTTTGAAAGCAAGCAAAGCAAATCTGAATTTCCTTTCAAACTTTTTAACCAACAGTTTTGGATACAATTGACCCTGAAGGTCATACGATGAAGTTTTATGGAATCGTTCAATTGCCCATTCTGTCTGAGTGCATGGGGAGCTTGTCTATGTTCCCCTCCCAGGTCTATATATTCCCCCCCAGACCTAAGGGCATAGAACAGCCAGCTGGCGGATTGGGCGGCTTGAGTCACGATTCTGTATCAACCGGCGCCTTGAGCAGCTCTTGAGCTTCAATATAAGAACGGTGGGAGGGAGTGGACGGAGGAGGAATATCTGGGAGAGCGTAGACCTAGATTTGATAGAACATAGATACAGGGGGAACATAATTATCATACCTGTGAAAACATAGGTCCCGACCTAGATTTTGTAGAACATAGGCACGCGGTGGATATAGACCTGGAGGAACAATAGCCTGATCCCGCGTGGACAGCCCCAGTCTTCTACAACCTATACGTGTTATTTCTGTCAAAACTCAACTCTCAGACCAGAGCTATTACTGACTACCATAGGCCTAGCTGTCCATGACTTATTGACGGAGCAAACACGAACTGGAGAGGCACTTCATTATCCAGCGAATCAAGCGGCCTCATATTTGTATTTTATGTTAGTACGTTTTCATTTACTTTATATTCGTTTTATGTTTATTATTGATGTTATATTCCCAGCGCATCACCAACGAGTCCGTCAGACCATCACACAAGCCATTGGACAACACGATGGTCTGCTCACAGTGGTGAAGAAACGGAAACTCCGATGGTATCGCCACGTCACCAAATCATCAGGCCTTGCAAAAACCATCCTGAAAGGCACAGTGCAAGGAGGCAGAAGAAGAGGAAGACCGAAAAAGAGGTGGGAGGACAACATTCGAGAATGGACCAGCTTGACACTGAGCGAAACAATCAGGGTTGTTGAGGACATAGATAGATGGAGTACGCTGGTTAAACAATCATCTGTGGTGCCCCAACGACCTCTGAGTTACGGGATAGGATAGGATAGGACAGGATAGATTGTAGTATGTACGTACTTGAAGGCATGTGCACTTCACCTCTCTCCTAACATCTTAGGTAATAATGATGGTCTTATTTCTTCACCTTAGGTACTAATGATAGTCTTATTTCTTCACCTTAGGTACTAATGATAGTCTTAGTTCTTCACCTTAGGTACTAATGATAGTCTTATTTCTTCACCTTAGGTACTAATGATTGTCTTATTTCTTCATCTTAGGTAATAATGATTGTCTTATATCTTCATCTTAAGTAATAATGATTGTCTTATATCTTCATCTTAGGTAATAATGATGGTCTTATATCTTCATCTTAGGTAATAATGATGGTCTTATATCTTCATCTTAGGTGATAATGATTGTCTTATATCTTCATCTTAGGTAATAATGATTGTCTTATATCTTCATCTTAGGTAATAATGATGGTCTTATTTCTTCATCTTAGGTAATAATGATTGTCTTATATCTTCATCTTAGGTAATAATGATTGTCTTATATCTTCATCTTAGGTAATAATGATTGTCTTATATCTTCATCTTAGGTAATAATGATGGTCTTATATCTTCATCTTAGGTAATAATGATTGTCTTATATCTTCATCTTAGGTAATAATGATTGTCTTATTTCTTCATCTTAGGTAATAATGATGGTCTTATATCTTCATCTTAGGTAATAATGATTGTCTTATATCTTCATCTTAGATAATAATGATTGTCTTATATCTTCATCTTAGGTAATAATGATGGTCTTATTTCTTCATCTTAGGTACTAATGATTGTCTTATTTCTTCATCTTAGGTAATAATGATGGTCTTATATCTTCATCTTAGGTAATAATGATGGTCTTATTTCTTCATCTTAGGTAATAATGATGGTCTTATATCTTCATCTTAGGTAATAATGATGGTCTTATATCTTCATCTTAGGTAATAATGATGGTCTTATTTCTTCATCTTAGGTAATAATGATTGTCTTATATCTTCATCTTAGGTAATAATGATGGTCTTATTTCTTCATCTTAGGTAATAACGTTGGTCTTATTTCTTCATCTTAGGTAATAACGTTGGTCTTATTTCTTCATCTTAGGTAATAACGTTGGTCTTATTTCTTCATCTTAGGTAATAACGTTGGTCTTATTTCTTCATCTTAGGTAATAATGATTGTCTTATTTCTTCATCTTAGGTAATAATGATGGTCTTATTTCTTCATCTTAGGTAATAATGATGGTCTTATTTCTTCATCTTAGGTAATAACGATTGTCTTATTTCTTCATCTTAGGTAATATTGATTGTCTTATTTCTTCATTTGCGCATTCCAATATTTATTGATGTGTCTTTGGAGGGTGGCGCAATACCGCACACGCTAGCAGGATTTCTGGCTACGCAACGTCGGGAAGGGTTAGTACTTGGATGAATGACAATGCTTGGAAAGGCAATCACCAAACGAAACAAAAAGATCGAAACAAGCGCACGACCCCCCCCCACACCCTCCTTCACCCCTTCCCCCACATCTCTTCCCCCCTATCTCCTTCCCTCCCCCAGTCCATCCAGCTGTGATTGCGTACTTAGCTCTGTTTAGAACTGGGAAAGATGAAGCAGCGATGGAGAGGAGATAGCCACCGCCCTCATTAAGCTGTCCTACAGAAAAGGGAGGTCTCAACACTTTCCTTCCAACGACGGAAAGGTTACAACTTTATCTTTACGCCTGCATTCGGTGATTTGGCTGTTGATTGCCGTATGGAGGAATCTAAGAATTACGTTCACTTTGGATTACTATGGTCATAATTAAATTTGAATAACGTTTTCCCAATATTATTTGGGTAAATATAATAATAATAATAATATAATAATAATAATAATAATAATAATAATAATAATAATAATAATAATAATAATAATAATAATAATAATAATACGGGAGGCTATATAGGTGCTTTTCTCCAAATCAATAATCAGGCTCAAAGCGTGGCGATCTGTACCAACATACACACTCACATGTTATCACCCACTCTCACAAACACAACACACATATATCATTCAAACATGCGGTGTAAAGGCAGGGAGATCGCTATTAGAAGACCGAGAATAAATCCAATTTTATTTTTGAAATTTTAGATCGACAGCGTCCAATACCATTATTGAAGGGAGGGAGGAAACCGGAGTACCCAGAGAAAACCCTCACTAACCTGTAAAGTCTCGTACCTAAGGCACATAAGTTGTGCCTTGCAGGAATCGAACCCGCGCCCTTCCGCTTAGGCCAACCTTGAGATAAAGTATTAACATAAACTCCAAAACTTGATTTTTATCTAACTGACTCTTTGTTGTTGTTGTTGTTGTTGTTGTTGTTGTTGTTGTTGTAAATCTCCTTTTCTTCCTGTTTTGTTGCTGTAACTAACGGACACTAAATACAGGTTGCGCGAACTCCTGAGCCATGAATACTCACTGTGGTTGACAGGCCAAAGCACCAGCACTAATGGACGGTTGTCATAACAGTGTGCCCAACAAGGTAAACAAACCTCAAGTCAGAAGAGATGGCAGAGAGAGAGAGAGAGAGAGAGAGAGAGAGAGAGAGGGGAGGGGGGAGGTTTCTATACTCAGTTCAGTTAAAATTGTATTAGTTAATGCCTATTCATTTAAATACGAAGATATTTTTAAGGTATACTGTATTCACTCATTGCGACACAAACACACACACACATCCACACACACACACACATACATATATACTGATACACAAATATACGCACTATTCTATATTTTTAATTTAAAAAAAGGTTCTATAATATCAGTGCTTGATATAATGCTGGCTAATTTTTTTAATGGTAATAACGATGTACAATCCAATATTAAATGATCTATAGAAACGGGTACAATTACCTTTTATGGTGTGTGTGTGTGTGTGTGTCGGTGTGTGTCCTGTGTGTGTATGTGTGTGTGTATGTGTGAATGTGTGTGAGAGAGAGAGAGAGAGAGAGAAAGAGAGAGATTAAGCTAGTTATTTATTCATTGCTTTCAGGGTCCTCCAGCTGACTGCAAAGACCTAATCAAGACCACAAAATCAGGACCACAACTTGGCTGAAAGAGGCCTCGCCCCTGATCTATATAAAAGATTTGCTGAAACAACCTCAGTGGTAACACCGAAGCCACTCCAACAGCCGGTCACTCTACAACAAAGGCATCCCACGCAGGGGATGCCGAGGCCATACTCCGATATATTGAACCCTCGTTTACAAAAATAAAATAAAATATGAACATCATTATAAAATATTAACAAGACATATACATGTAAAATGCCTACATTGCTAAATAATATCACAGGAAGCCCCAGTGACCATGTGGCGAAAAGCGTCCAATATTCCTAAGCTGACCCAACAGATCCAACACACACATGCGGAATTTCGGAAGAGTTTTAATTATTTTAAATTAAAAAAAAAAGGTAGTTGACTGGTCTAGCGAAGAAGAAGATAGTGTAATAGATTGATAGAACAGAATAGGAATGAGAAAGAACAAAGGAGAAAGACAGCGATAGAGGTAATTTAAAGCACTACATTTCCACAAAATGGGGATACTATTTATACAGAAATCTCCGGCACCCTCACGGGAGGGGGTTGAGGGAGAACAGGGAGGGAGAGAGAGAGGGGAAGGGGCTGAGGAAGGGGGAGGATGGGATGGGGGAGAGATTATATAAACCTGAATGTTCTGTTCTTCTGAATGTATTTGTTTCACTGTAGTGTTCACACAACCCACACACACACACCCACACTCACCCACACCCCCACACCCCCACACAAACACACAGAGGGAGTGAGGGAGAGAGAGAAAATTCTGAAATAACGACTGCATAAGGTGAAACTGGGTTAGAAACAACCAACTCGCGGAAGACAATCATAAGACAACTCCTGTAATTTAACATAAAAGAACAAGAAACAATTGTGTAAATGGAGAACCACTTGTGATTACATGTCACCCCATAAATCCCATGCTACGAGCTATAATAAGGTCTTAGGCAGAGCGACTGTAGGGTAAACTTGACGATTTTCTGCAGCAGGATACCAACATCAGGTCTTAGGCAGAGCGACTGTAGGGTAAACTTGACGATTTTCTGCAGCAGGATACCAACATCCCAAACCGTAACTTCCACAGTTAATTACATTACATTACATTACATGGTTATTGCTTTAGGTCCAGCGGACTCTTCCGAGCCAAATCAGGACCACAAAATCAAGACAACAACGTCGCTGAAAGAGGACTCACCCCTGATCTGCATAAAAGATCTGCTGAAACAACCCTAGTGGTAACACTGAACGCACTCCACCAGCCGGTCACTTTACAATAAAGACATCCCACGCAGGGGACGCTGAGGCAAGACTCCAATTTATCGAACCCCCGTTTACAAAACCAAAATAGAATACAAACATCATTATAAAATATCAACAAACACATGCATAGAAAATGCCTACATTGCTAAATAATAACATCATAGGAAGCCCCAGTGACCACCTGGCAGAAAGCGTCCAATATTTCCAAGCTGATCCTCACATACAAATGAGGAGTTTTGTTCCCGAAGAGTTTTCAAGAAAAAAGGTAGGTAACTGGTCTGGCGAAGAAGAACATAGTATAGTAGATTGATAGAACAGAGTAGGAATGAGAAAGAACAAAGGAGAAAGACAGCGACAGTGTTTTTTTATAGCACTAAATTTCCAGAAAGTGGGGATACTATGTATAAGCTTACTGAAACCCTCGGCACTCCAAAGGGGGCAACTTCCACAGTACCACCACTCCCTTGCTAGAATATAATTATGTATAGCTTCTTTCAATGCTTTAAATGTGAATTTAATGGATTTTAGCTCATACTTCTCAACATCCGCCTGCACATGTATTATCTGTGAGCATAGTAGCTCATTGAAGGAGTTGTTCGTTAGTTTTTTTTTAAAATAAAATCAGATCAACATGGGGGTTGGAAAGTAACCCTATATTGAACATAACTTATCCTATCCTATCCTATCCCGTAACTTGAAGGTCGTTGGGGCCACAGATGATCGTTTAACCAGCGTAATCCATCTTTCTCTGTCCTCAGCAACGCTCACGGCTTCGTTCAGTGTCAAGCCAGTCCATTCTCGAATGTTGTCCTCCCACCTCTTGTTCTGCCTCCATCTTCTTCTGCCTCATTGCACCGTGCCTTGCGGTAGCCGACATAGGGTAGCGCCAACCAGGACAAGAGGGTACGGGTTAAGAACCATTGTGCATGCTGAATGTATTAATGTTTCTGGCAATCACCCGTCTAGGACATGGCCTCAGGATCTGTATAGTCTGTGTGTGTGGTGGATAGTGGTATTTTCGCCTAGTCCAGAATTTAAAGCATAGTATATGGTGAAAGAGAGAAAATGGGTACAATGGTACAATGGGGCCGGGTAGCTCAGTTGGTAAGAGCGTCTTGCTAGTAACCGAAAGGTCGCTGGTTCGAATCCCGGATTGGTCAACGTGTGATCATATTATTTTCCCCTTTACCAACAACTGGCCCGCTGGTGTTAGTATAAATCGGTCCAGTAGTCACCTATATGCGAAAGTGTCGTGTGACTATAATCTACAAAATAAACAACAAACAAACGAAAGAGAGGTGGTCGAAGTTACCACAACCCTTTCAGAAACGTCATTTGTTATGCTTCGTTTCTATGCTACGGAGCATAATATTAATTATTGGTTAATCAAATAAATGGACTCTTCTTCTTCTTCTTCTTCTTCTTCTTCCTTTTTATGAACTGGGTTCCTTAAGGAACGTCTATTGAATGTCTAACCCAGGTTGTCCAACCGGTTCTATAAAGCTCTTTCATTTAAGAAGAAACGGTGAGAAGTTGCTAGGATGTTTGAATGTGTGAGCGATCGTGTTTTGAAAATGAAATGCATTTTGTAGCAGACAGGTGTTGCAAACAAAACAAACAAATAAAAAACATATTTTTAAAATAAAATAAAAAATTCCTCCGTCGCACTTTTTTTTTACACACACATATACATTTATTTAATTTTTTATTTAATTTATTTTATTGTATTTATTTAATCGTTCTTATATAGCGCTTTTCCAACTCAAGAGCTGCTCAAGGCGCTGGCCGATATAGGATCTAACTCAAACCGCCCGAGACGCCCACCCGCAGCCTTTGGGCGCATGGTCTGACGCCCGTACAACTGAGCACAATCCTGGGCAGCCAGGAATGGGGGAGAAGGACCTAGGTGCATGCTGGGCGTGTTCTTGTCACCGGCACTCACCCGTCTAGGACATGAGCGTCAGGATCTTTAAAGTCCGTTATGATGGAATGTATGCGACACAGACTAGACCTCGGTTTATACTCTCATCCGAAGGAGTAGGAAAACAGGAGTAAAGTGTCTTTCCCAGGGACACAACACAATGGCCATACATATACGCAGACAACCAGAAACACCCCCTAACATCCTACCCCTCACCGTCCACATTCCGCCTCTCCCCCAGCGGCAAATCACTACAACCCCGCCCTCAAAACCGCTTCAAAAGCTAAATAATTTTCGTGAATTCAATGGACTTTCAAAAATAGGCGGTTGAACTATATTGCCTGCGCTCAATGATGTATTCATTGACGAACTATTGAAAAAGTAAAGCAGAACAGAATCCATGGATCTTGAACTCTTTATCTGTGTCACGTAACACACGAACCGCGCCTTTATTTATTGTTTTACAAATTTTATTTATTTATTTAGTTTTTTTTAAGGAAAGTGGTTAGTAATTAACTGACAGAGATGTGAACGCTAGAAGGGGTTATACCCGTGTAATAGTAAATGGACATTTTCTCATTTTTGGTAAAGAAGTTCTTGATAAATGACATGAATACAACTATTATGAATTTTCATTTTCCACCTTGATCAAGAGACGGTGATAATTTCTTTAGAATGTGTTCGGGTGAGTTTCAAAGAAAACGATCGCCTTTTGAAAAGGAAATGAATGTGTAGCCCAAACTTGTGAAAAATTAAAAGCAAAGCCAACACGGACATCAACGTCCAAGGCCAATCCCTCAACACAGTGCATAGCTTCAAATATTTAGGAGCCATTGAATCACAAAATGGATCCCGACAGGGTGTCCTCTCCAGGATCGCACAAACAACTGCTGTCCTGGCTAGGTTGAAGCCCATTTGCAAAGACAGGACCATCAGTCTACATTCCAAGGTAGGACTGCTGCGCTCCCTTGTCATCTCCATCTTCCTATACGCTTGCGAAACACGGACCCTCTCAGCAGATTTAATCGAAGAATACAAAGCATGGAGATGAGGTGCTACAGAAGACTTCTGGGCACTTCCTATACCCTGAACATCACCAACGACGAAGTCCGACAAGCCATTACACAAGCCATTGGACAACAGGATGACATGCTCACAGTGGTGAAGAAAATGAAACTCCTTTTTGACTGATGATCTGGTGACGTGGCCATACCATCAGAGTTTCCGTTTCTTCACCACTGTGAGCACGTCATCGTGTTGTCCAATGGCTTGAGTGATAGTCTTTCGGACTTAGTGGTTGGTGATGTGCCGGGTATAGGCAATGCCCAGAAGTCTTCTGTAGCACCTCATCTCCATGCTTTGTATTCTTCGTTGTAGATCTGCTGTGAGGTTCATGTTTCGCAATAGTATAGGATGATGAAGATGACATAGTAGCGCAGCAGCCTTACCTTGGAGTGTAAACTGATTGTCCTGTCTTTGCCAATGAGCTTCAACCTTGTCAGGGCCGCAGTTTTTGTGCGATCCTGAGAGGATTTCCTGTCGGTACCCATCGTCTGATTCAATGGCTCCTAAATATTTAAAGCAATGCAGTGTTTAGGGATTAGCATTGGGCTTAGATGTCCGTGTTGATGCCATTGGTGTTGTTGGTCATCATTTTGATCTTATCAGCACTAATTTCCATCCCATAGGCTCTGGAAGTGGTGTCAAGCCTCTGTACCAGCTGTTCAAGGTCTTGTTCCTCTCCAGCCAATTCATCAATGCCATCCGCAAAACGGAGGTTGGAGATTGCGGCATCTGAAAAGATGCGCTCTAGGAAGATGTTAAAGAGTGTTTGCGAGACCAGCCATCCTTGACGCACGCCGATTGTTGTTCTGAACCAGTTCCCGATGGCGCTGTTGTGAAGGACTGCACTGGTAGTCTTGTCATACAGGCATCTTATGACTTCAATAATGTTATGGCTGCCCACATGGTTGCCCACAGAGCTGGATGCCAGACTCGGTCAAACGCTTTCTTGAAGTCTACAAACACGTGATATAGATGTTGTTCGTGCTGAAGGTATTTATCGCAGATTATTCTGAGATTGAAAATCTGTTCAGTGATATTTCGCCCTGCTTTGAATCCTTCTTGTTCTTCAGCCATGATTTGTTCAGCTTAGGGTTTTAACCTGTTGGGTGTTATTTTCAGGAGGACATTGCTGGGATGGCTGATGAGGCTGATGGTGCGGTAATTGTCACACTCCTGAAGGTTACCTTTTTTTTGGAAAGAGTGATGACAAGCAATTGGGTCCATGGTGTAGGCCTCTCCCCACTCTGCCAGATCTTGTTTCAGATAATGGGGAGGGCACCAATCATCGCTTCTCGTTCTGCTTGAAGCAATTTTGCGGGTATATTGTCCACTTCCGTTGACTCCCCCCTCCTACCCTCCTTCTTCAGCGATTGCACTGCGGCCTCAACTTCATCTCGTAGAATTTAGAGGATTTCTTCTTTTTCTCTGTCCTGGGGACATGCTAGAACTGATGGGGCTCCGTTTGGTGTG
Source organism: Oncomelania hupensis (assembly GCA_036898135.1). NCBI lineage: Eukaryota > Metazoa > Mollusca > Gastropoda > Littorinimorpha > Pomatiopsidae > Oncomelania > Oncomelania hupensis. The sequence goes on along the minus strand of CM072514.1, from coordinate 82,982,494 downwards.
TGGTTATAAAGGTCAGAGCAGTACTCTGTCCATCTATTCAAGACTTCTTGTTCTTCTTAAAGGCATGTGCCAGACTTGCTTTGGATCGTGGAGACCTTGGGCTGTTTAACACTTGTCAGCCGCTTCACAGTTTGGTAGGCCTTCTTGCTGTTGTTCTTGTTCACACTGTTATCTATTTCCTGGCATTGATCTTTTATCCAGTTCTCTTTTGCTGTGCGTATGAATTTTCGGATGTCATTGTTGATTTTTCGGAAGGCATCAGCTCCCTGTAAGGTGGTATTTTTCTTTTTCATCTCTCTTCCTTTTTCACACAGTTCCAGAAGTTCAGGTGTGACCCACGGTTTCGTCTTTGGCGAGCCAAGGATCTCAGTGACGGCAGCTGTCACACCTGAATTGAAGGTTGTGGTCATGGTATTTACATCTACTTCACCAGCTCCCAAATTGAGCAGTGGTGCAAATTTCCTTCCAGTTGTGGCTTGGAATATGTCTTCCACCTCGGAGTCTTGCAGTTTTGTCCAGGTCGAACTTCGGTCTGGTGACATTTGCTGTTTTTTTCTCTTCAAGTGGAGCCGGAAACAAATCATCACGAGATCGTGGTCACTTCCGATGCATGCTCCTGAAAAGTGCGTGTCCTGCCAATGATGACGCTTGATCTGAAGCGTTTCTTGACCATAATGAAACGCTAGTATCACAGCCTGTCGTAAGCAACAATAAAAGAAAACAAAATTCTAACAACTAACAAGTCTTAACTATAAATACAGCCAACAGATTACACTATGTAGTATGCATACGAATCTCCATAAGACCTAGCAAGATGTAGTCTTTAGCCCGTTCAGACCTATCTATTCTGATAAGATTTACCCGGTCACATGCTGCAACAAATTGTACAAGCGTACGATAAAATCTCCAGCGAATATATCGTAGATTCAAAGGATTGAACTTATTCTAATTGGTTGTGTAGATTAGTGTTCCCGGACACCTGAGCGTATAGGGGACGTAGATAAGAAGTTCCAATGAATAAGATATCCAATAGCGCGGAGCGCTCAAGGCGGTACTCAGATGAAAAGCAGACGCGCAAACAGCAGGAGAAAGAAGGCTCGCCGATGATGAATAAGATGTTCCAAGTGATGAAGGCATGCAGCCCAAGAGATCCATCAAGAAGGCCGTGTGGAGAGGAAGAAGACGATCACAATGGAAGCGCAGGCGGCGCAACTGCGCCTGCAGTCCGGAGGCGCCACTCTCCACTCTCCACAGTGAATCCAGTGAGGTCCGATCGCAGTGAAAGAGGGTGGCCTACCAGAGAAGGGAACAGCGGGAGCAATGCGAAGAGGCGCCATCGACAAAGAGCAGCCGCCGCCCAATCAATGGAGTCCGACTGGTAGAAAATGTAGGTAGAAGGTTGAAGTGGAGGGTCGGATCGGGATCTCTCATGGGTGCTAGCCGCCTCCGTCCTCGGACTTCCAAAACTCGACCTCAGGAATGGCAAGCAAAAACAGAAGTCCACTCAGACATGGGGCGGATGGCGCACTCATGGGTCTGACCTCCTCCTAGAACAGGACTGCCACCCCTGCTCAACTCGCTGCCACCGAGTGACGACGACGACCGACTTATTCTAATTCCTACGATGAAATTATAAGTCCGGACCAATCAGAACGTGCTGTGGCGTCCTTGACATTGCGACGGAAGAAAATGGCCGACACCACAAACAAAGGTTGTCATCGGATCAAAGAGCGGAATTAGCCCCGAGTGTCTCAGGCAAAATTAAATCGCATGGAACAAATTATATGATTTATTTCGGTAGGCCTGACCCGTTCGGCATCGCCAAATGTAAACCATCGCCGAGGGTTCTGCGCATGCGTGAACTTCGGGAGGTCATTTCGGTCAAGTTCTGCGCATGACTGGAAAAAGAAGGGAGGATGAATTACGATGCGTAAGGCATCGAAGAAAGCCCAGTTATCGTAAAATGTTCCAAGTAGAATGAACAAGGATGCACTTATGCCCAGTGTCACGAAGAGAGGGGTTGGGGGATGGGGGTAAGCTCTTAATCTCTCGCGCTGTATTACCTCCTTTGATAGGTTAATGGTGCGATGACATTCAAGAGATTAATGCTAGGCCAACTAACTAAATGATAGACAGACAGGGAATAGACGAGATGGAGGGTAGGCTTACACTAGTTAAGAAATTCAAATTCAAAGGCCAGTCAGGATAATTGCAATTTCTATAACTATTTACTTTTATTAATTTGAAGTGGGGAGTCTGGGTCAAATACTTCTAGAGTGAGTCACTGGAATAGCGTCTTTCAGTAAGGAGTAGTTCGGTGATATTCTGGGTAGTCAATATCGGGGGTACTAGAGCTACTGTAGACTGATTTCATCACAGGGCGAGAGTGTATCTGTATGGTTTCAGGGGTCTCTCTGATAATCTGGCGAGTGGGGATTCTCGTAGGCTAATCACTTAGCTCGGTACTGCAGAGCGGCGATTGGTCCAGGATACTCTGGGTGGCTTGTTTACCACGGTCGGTGGCGTGGGCGGTGATGATGCAGGTCAGTTAGTCACGCAGTGACGCATCGATCACGAGTGATTGTCTTGTGCAGGTACAGGCCTAGAATTCGGCTTTCGTAGCTAGCCATCTAGAAAAATGGCGAAGTCCCGAGTCACGCTTCTCATTGACCTCCTGGGATGTCAGGGGCCTGCAGCGGGTCAGCGACTGGGAGATGATACAAGGCCGGGGTGATTCGCCCGGTACAGGAACCCGGCTGTAATGTAATACAGACTCTGTATCAGCGGGGGATCGGGATAGTGTGGATTCAGGGCCTGTGGTACAGTCGCCCATCTCAGAATTCAAATTGGTGGACCGGTCAAGGTTGAACCAGTGCATATACCAACAGTCAAACAATGCAACTAGATTTACTGGGCCAAAGTGGAGTTTATTGGCAGCCGCTAGTATATGATACCTTCGGCGCATTAGGATGGGGTTGGCAACAGGGCAAATATTTATACATTGGGAGCATGGTGGAAAGCAAATGTAAGGGTACAGGGCAAAGGGTTTGTAGTGGGGACTTTAATCTATGTGGAGGTGGCAGCATGGCATGGGGTATTTACACATGGGGCTAACGGAGCATACAAGCATAAATCCAAACATGTCATGGGTCATATACAAGGTAGAAAATATGTGCAAGGGATAAATACAAGTCACAGCAACACATCAAGGCAAAACTATAAACATGAACATACATATCGACAGGACGCATGAACATGATGGGCGAACGACGGGTGATGGGTCTGCTATATGACAAAGAGTAAGTTCCCTCTCTTACCTTGACTTAAGACGGGTGGAAGCACACGGGTACTGTCGAAGCTCAGAGGTCACTCGGTGATGGAGACGTGTCTTCGGACAGGTTGTGACTTCAAGGCTGGAAGGCATGGGTCTGACACTAAGTCAGGTTCTGTGGCAGGCTTTAACTTGGTGCCCGAGGGGCGGGGCTTAAGCGAATTGGCGAGCGAGCCTGCTAGAGGTGGCTGGTTAATTGGAAATCGTCGCTGGCTGAGTGTGGAATGACTGTGGCTAGCCTACGTCAGAGGGTGATTGCACGCCTTGTCACAGAGGCCCCCCCCCAAGGAAAAAGGCGAGGTCGTAGGCCTCGACTAAGACGCGGCCAATCAGCTCTGAGGTCGGCTGCCGGGTGAGACGATGGTTTGCGATGATCCGGGTGATGCGGGGCGATGCAGGGTTCCGGGTAGTCGGTGGCGGATGCCCAAGGCTGGGGTCCGCTGAGCTGCCGGGTTTCGGCTACGGTTAGTGGGCGGCGGCGGGAATGAAGGCTGGGGCGTCGGCCCTCAGGGGCGACTCGCTGGAGTCGGTTGCGGGGTGACGGCTGAGGAAGTCTGCGCCGTGGTTGTCTTTTCCTGGGATGTGCTCCAGCTGGAAAGAGTATGCTTGGAGCAGCAGAGCCCACCTCATCAGCCGGGCGTTGAGCGATTTGGATGTCGCCAAGAAGGAAAGCGGCTGATGATCCACTTGGACGGTAAAGTGCGAGCCGTAGAGATACAGTTGGAACTTCTGGACTGCCCAGACGAGGGCGAGACACTCCTTCTCCGACGTGGCGTAATTCTGTTCGGCCGGCTTAAGTTTCCGGCTGGCGTACGCGACGGGGAAGAGCGTCGGGGCGTCCGCGGAGTCCCGTTGGAGTAGAACGGCTCCGAGGCCTACGTCGCTGGCGTCTGTGCGCAGGACGAAGGGCTGTCCGTGGTTGGGGAGTCGCAGGACTGGCTGGGACGTCAGCTTGTCCTTGAGCTCCTGGAAGGCAGCTTCACATTGCGGGGTCCAGAGGACTCGGTCCGGTGCGGTTTTCCGGGTTAGGCTGGATAGTGGCGCGGCGATCCCGTTGTATCCGGGTACAAACTTTTGATAGAAGCCACTCAGTCCCAGGAAGGACTGGACATCTTTCTTGGTCTTGGGGCGTGGCGCGTCTCGAAGGCGCTGGACGGTCTTTTCCAGAGGCCGGAGCTGTCCACGGCTGATGGTGTGGCCAAGGAATTCCAGCTCTTGGTAGCCGAACTGGCATTTGGTCGGCCGGGCAGTGAGGCCAGCTTCTTTGAGGCGGCGCAAGAGTTGGCGCACCACTCGCAGGTGCTCCTCCCATGTCTCCGTTGCGACGAGTATGTCGTCCATGAAAGAGTGAACGAACGGACAGTGGAGGGGGTCCAACAGCTTCCGCATCATCGTGCTGAAAATACTTGGGGCATTGTGTAGACCAAACGGCAGAACGTTAAACTCATAGTGGCCGTCCATCGTGCTGAAGGCCAGGTACTGGCGGGATGAAGGGTGCACGGGAATCTGGTAAAAGCCCTTGCTCAGATCCACTCTGGAGAAGTATCGGGCGGACTGTAGCTTTGCAAACAAGTCTGTTGGGTCGGATAGGGGTCCGGGCACGAACTGGGTTACGAGATTCAACTGCCGGAAGTCGATACAGAGGCGATGTTCTCCGCTGGGCTTCCGTGATAGAACTATTCCTGCGCTGTAGGGGGAACGGGAGGGAGCGATGACTCCGGCTTGTAGCAGAGCCTCTACTTCCGTTCTTACTACTTGCTGCTGGGAAAGTGGCACGGGGTACGGCTTCTGTCGGACGGGAGTGGGGTCCGTCAGGGTTAGTCGAACTTCTTCTAGGTCCGTCCTCCCAGGAATGTCGGTGAGGACTTCCCTGTATTCTGCTACGATGGCGCGTAGTTGGCGTTGCTGGCCGGCGGGGAGTGAGGGGTCCAGAGAGACGTCCCGGAAGGATTCCTTCCCTTTTAGTGGAAACTCGGCGACGCCGGTCTCTGTGCCATCCACTTCGACGGCCAGCGCGACCGTGAGTAGCGAGTGGGAGTCGGGGGCGGGTGCAGGTTGCTCCAGGTACCGCTTGAGCAGATTGATGTGGTGGGTCCTGGGCTTTCCGCCTACCTCGATGCGATAAGTGGTACGGGAGAGCTTCTCAAGCACCGGGTAGGGTCCCTGCCAAGCTATGTCTAGCTTGTTCGTGCCGCTGGGGAGAAGCAGTAGGACTTGGTCTCCTACCTGTAGTTCTCGGTCCCGGGCGCGGCGATTATGATAGCGGGCTTGCCTTTCTCTCGCCTTCTTCAGGTTGGCGGAGGCGGCTTTCCATGTGGCCTTGAGGGTTTCTTGGAGCTTCGTGACGTATTTCGTGGCGTCGACCGGTGCCTCGTCCAGTTTGGCGTCGGTCCAGCTACGGCTTAAGGCGGCTAGAGGTCCGGAAAGGGGTCTTCCAAAAAGCAGCGTGGAAGGCGTGTATCCGGTGGAGGTGTGCGGGGTCTCTCGATACGCGAAGAGCGCTGACGCGACGTATGTGTCCCACGCTTCCGGCTGTTCGTCGGCGATCTTGCGGATAATCGAGATGAGAGTCCCGTTTAGGCGTTCGACCTGTCCGTTGCTAGCGGGGTGGTAGGGTGGAGTCCGGATATGGCGAATGCGGAGTAGTTGAAAAACTTCTTGCATAAGTTTTCCTGTGAGCTGGGATCCGTTGTCGGTCAAGATGTTGTCCGGGAATCCGACTCGGGTGAATATGGTGACGAGCGCGTCGGCGACTCGGGCGGCGTCGATCTTCGGTAGAGGAACGGCCTCACACCACATCGAGCAAGCGTCGACAAGGGTAAGTAGATACTGGTTCCGCTTCTTGGTCCGCGGAAGGGGTCCTACTATGTCGACAGCCACTCGCTGGAAGGGCGTTCCGACGACGACGGTGGGGCTGATAGTGACCGGTACGGTGTGATGGCGGGGCGAGTATCGTTGGCACTGGCGACAGGACTTGACGTAGCGCTTCACGTCTTCGGTCATCCCGGGCCAGTGGTACTGAGCGCTGATGCGTAGAGTGGTCGCTCCTATGCCCATATGTCCACTGAGGGGCATGCTATGGCCAAGTTCCAGGACTTGGGGGCGAAGTGTCGCAGGTACGACGAGTTGAGAATGGTCGTCCTTCTGACGGAAGAGGAGTCCGTCTTCGACGAAAAAGTCCCCGGACTTGGGTGGAGTGCGTGCGGCGGGAAGCTTTCCGTAGCACTTGCGGAGGGTGACGTCGTTCTCTTGGGCCTTCCGGATCTGTTCCGGCATCTGGTTGGGTATCGGGGGTGGTGTCGCGGCTGTTTTCGCCTGGGCGCGCGTCTGGACGGCGGCCATCGACTCCACAGGCTGGGGCGGCATACCCAAGAACACGTATCGGCATCCTAAAATCAGGTCGTACAGGGGCTGGTCCATCACGGCAGCCTGAATGGTTCCCGTGACGTATCGGCTGGTGACTTGGATCCGGGCTATAGGGAGCGTGGTGCTGGGTTGGGACGCGTCGGCCAACTTCAGGGTGATAGTTTCGCCGGTCAGGTCCTGTTCCCTGATGAGCGAGCGGCGGACGACGGCGTCGAAGGTGAGTCCAGTGTCGTATAGACAGTGGGCTGGGCGATTGTTGACAGTCACTTGCTCGGTGACGGCCGGTCGATCGGCGGGAGTGACGACGGGGGTTACCGGTTTCCCGTCGGGGGTAACTTGGCGTAGGGCCAGTACGGTGCCTTGTTTGCGACGCTGGTCGCTGATGCGGCGAAAACATTTCTCCCGGGTGTGTCCTCGGCGCTGGCAGTAGCCGCAGTAGAGCTCTGTGCTCCGCTTCCCTGGCTCTGCTCCGGGGTTTGGGCGTCCTTTGGGCGGTTGTGGACGGTGGTTCGCTGGCGGGACTGGCCGGCGAGGCTGGTGGCGGGTATCTGGCGACGAGGGGGCGGGGGGATCACGGCGAGGCTGTCTGTCGTCGGGATGGGCGGTGAGGTAGCGGTCCGCGACGATGATAAGGTCTTCAAGGCGAGCGGCCCCCTGTTCGGCGGCGAAAGTCCGAAGTTCCGCTGGCATTGTCCCTCGGAGTTGCTCGGCTAGCATCAACTCTAGCAATCCGTCGTACGTCTTTGGTTCGTCAGTTTGCTCTATCCATTTGTCCCGTAGCGTAGCTAGACGGTCGGCAAACTGCGTAAACTTCTCCCCTTTCTCTCTCCGGGAGTTCCGGAAATTCTTGCGGTAGTGCTCACCTGAGAGCTCAAAACCATGCAGTAGAGCTTTCTTGAGGGCGGGGTAGTCTCCCTCCTCGGAAGTCGGCGTCTTGGCCAGGATTTCGTAGGCCTTCCCCTTAAGGCCATGACTGAGCTTGCGATACCAGTACTGGGGGTCAAGACTGTTTTCTCCCGCGACTCGTTCGAATCGGGCGAGATAGACTTCAATCGATTCGTCTCGTTCGACGAATGGGTCCAGGGGAAAGTTCATCCCCGGAATCGGCGGGGGGTGTGCGGATATTCCGGGGCTGGCGGCGAAGCTGGGGGCGATGAGCGAGTAGTCTTCGCTCGCGGGCGATGCGATACCTAAATCGCGGCGGTCGCGCTCAAGCTGGAGGAGTGCTTGGCGCCGTTCGAGCTCCTTGTCCTTCCTCTTCTCTTCAAGTGCCGCGATCCTCTCGTCCTCCTCCTTCCTCCTTGCGGCGGCCCTCTCCTCCTCTGCAATCCTCTCCTTCGCCTCCTCTCTTCTCCGCTCGGCGGCTCTCTCCTCCTCTGCAATCTTCCGGGCGGCGGCTTTCTCCTCCTCTGCAAGCTTCCGGGCGGCGGCCCGTTCCTCCGCGGCGATGCGCTCTTTCTCCTCCTCTTTCTTCCGGGCGGCGGCCCGTTCTTCCGCGGCGAGGCGCTCCTTCTCCTCCTCTTTCTTCCGGGCGGCGGCCCGTTCTTCCGCGGCGAGGCGCTCTTTCTCCTCCTCTTTCTTCGCCTCTCGCTCTTTGGCCCTCTCCTCCCTCTTCAACTTTTCCTCTGCCACGTCCGCATCTACGTTAGCCAGGACGTAGTCCTTGAGTTCGGTGCCGGCGAGCCCTAAGCTCTCGCCAATACTCTTGTACTTAAGCGCAAGCTCTCCCCGGTCGGCCATGGTAAGGGAGGTAACTTACCCTGCAAAAGTCCTAACCGGAATGAGGGGCGCACACAAGGGGGTACACTGACGGAAAACAAGGGGGTGGGCTGGATGAGCTACGATGAAACTGCAAAGGGGCGAATACAACACAACCACAAAGACAAAATGCGATCAATCAAAAATACAAAAATGAATGCAAGAAAAAGCCTTTTGAGATACCACCACTCGGGAAACCAGTAAGGGACCTATGGGGCTATGCTATACACTACTAGGCTTAGAGGGCTGGGTCCTACCTATACTGGGCTGGGGTGGAAATTACGCTAAGTCCTTAGTCTCGTCAAGTTGGGATGGGAACCTAAGTCTTTTGTCTCGTTGGGTTGGAAGGGGAAACCTAAGTCTTTAGTCTCGTCGGGGTCGCCAAAGTTAATGTCACGAAGAGAGGGGTTGGGGGATGGGGGTAAGCTCTTAATCTCTCGCGCTGTATTACCTCCTTTGATAGGTTAATGGTGCGATGACATTCAAGAGATTAATGCTAGGCCAACTAACTAAATGATAGACAGACAGGGAATAGACGAGATGGAGGGTAGGCTTACACTAGTTAAGAAATTCAAATTCAAAGGCCAGTCAGGATAATTGCAATTTCTATAACTATTTACTTTTATTAATTTGAAGTGGGGAGTCTGGGTCAAATACTTCTAGAGTGAGTCACTGGAATAGCGTCTTTCAGTAAGGAGTAGTTCGGTGATATTCTGGGTAGTCAATATCGGGGGTACTAGAGCTACTGTAGACTGATTTCATCACAGGGCGAGAGTGTATCTGTATGGTTTCAGGGGTCTCTCTGATAATCTGGCGAGTGGGGATTCTCGTAGGCTAATCACTTAGCTCGGTACTGCAGAGCGGCGATTGGTCCAGGATACTCTGGGTGGCTTGTTTACCACGGTCGGTGGCGTGGGCGGTGATGATGCAGGTCAGTTAGTCACGCGGTGACGCATCGATCACGAGTGATTGTCTTGTGCAGGTACAGGCCTAGAATTCGGCTTTCGTAGCTAGCCGTCTAGAAAAATGGCGAAGTCCCGAGTCACGCTTCTCATTGACCTCCTGGAATGTCAGGGGCCTGCAGCGGGTCAGCGACTGGGAGATGATACAAGGCCGGGGTGATTCGCCCGGTACAGGAACCCGTCTGTAATGTAATACAGACTCTGTATCAGCGGGGGATCGGGATAGTGTGGATTCAGGGCCTGTGGTACAGTCGCCCATCTCAGAATTCAAATTGGTGGACCGGTCAAGGTTGAACCAGTGCATATACCAACAGTCAAACAATGCAACTAGATTTACTGGGCCAAAGTGGAGTTTATTGGCAGCCGCTAGTATATGATACCTTCGGCGCATTAGGATGGGGTTGGCAACAGGGCAAATATTTATACATTGGGAGCATGGTGGAAAGCAAATGTAAGGGTACAGGGCAAAGGGTTTGTAGTGGGGACTTTAATCTATGTGGAGGTGGCAGCATGGCATGGGGTATTTACACATGGGGCTAACGGAGCATACAAGCATAAATCCAAACATGTCATGGGTCATATACAAGGTAGAAAATATGTGCAAGGGATAAATACAAGTCACAGCAACACATCAAGGCAAAACTATAAACATGAACATACATATCGACAGGACGCATGAACATGATGGGCGAACGACGGGTGATGGGTCTGCTATATGACAAAGAGTAAGTTCCCTCTCTTACCTTGACTTAAGACGGGTGGAAGCACACGGGTACTGTCGAAGCTCAGAGGTCACTCGGTGATGGAGACGTGTCTTCGGACAGGTTGTGACTTCAAGGCTGGAAGGCATGGGTCTGACACTAAGTCAGGTTCTGTGGCAGGCTTTAACTTGGTGCCCGAGGGGCGGGGCTTAAGCGAATTGGCGAGCGAGCCTGCTAGAGGTGGCTGGTTAATTGGAAATCGTCGCTGGCTGAGTGTGGAATGACTGTGGCTAGCCTACGTCAGAGGGTGATTGCACGCCTTGTCACACCCAGTGAAAAATAGGCCTTTAAAACGTTCCCAAGCATTTTGAGAAGCATAAGAAACGAACCCTAGGCAGTTATTTTCCATTTGTGGTGCCCAGAGCCAGTATCTATTGCTTGTTTACATTGGAAGCCTTACCTTATTTTGAAATGTTCCCAAATGAATGACGTTGTCCATTTAGACGTTCCTCAAGCATTTTAACAAGCTTAAGAAACGAAACCTAGCCAATAATTTCACAATTGAATAACAATAATTTACAATTGGGTGCCAAGAAATTTTGAATATAGTTGTACAATGTTGAGAGGGTTGGACAAGTATTTTAAACTGTATTGACACTATTCCTACAATAATAATAATAATAATAATAATAATAATAATAATAATAATAATAATAATAATAATAATAATAATAATAATAATAATAATAACTTCATTTATAAAGCGCAGTTTGCCGCTTGTTTTTCATTTCTTCTCTCCACGTTTAGCTTGAGCCTGTTAGAATTTTGCGAATTACCGAATACGATGACTGTCTTTCTCCTTTGTTCTTTCTCTTTCCTACTCTGTTTAATCAATCTACTATACTATCTTGATTTTTTGTTTTGTGATTTTGGAAGGCGCTGTATAAATTGCCTGTTATTATTATCTTCTTCTTTGCTAGACCAGTCACCTACATTTTTTCTTGAAAACTCTTCTGGGACAAAACTCCTCATTTGTGTGGAGGTCTGTTGGATCAGTTTGGAAATATTGGACGCTTTCTGCCAGGGGGTCACTGGGGCTTGCTATGATGTTATTATTTAGCAATGTAGGCATTTTATATGTATGTGTTTTGTTGATATTTTATAATGATGTTTATATTCTTTTTTTTTTTGTAAACGAGGGTGCAATAAATTAGGGTATAGCCTCAGCGTCCCCTGCATGGGATGTCTTTATTGTAAAGTGACCGGTGGTGGAGCGCCTTAAGTGTTACCACTAGGGTTGTTTCGGTAGATCTTTTATGCGGATCAGGGGCGGGTCCTCTTTTAGCGAAGTTGTGGTCTTGATTTTGTGGTCCTGATTCGGCTATACTGGTCCTGATTTGGCTCGGAAGAGTCCGCTGGACCAAAAGCAATAATCATGTAATGTAATGTAATGTAATGACTTCAGTTTCCGAAAAATGACCCCGGGATGTTCACGCATGCGCAGAACCATTGGCGATGATTTACATTTGTCATGCCACACGGGTCAGACCTACCGAATAAATCATGTAATTGGTTCCATGCGATTTAATTTCTGGATTGATCGCACGAAGCAACCGCTCTCACGTTAAAATCATTTCCATTTAAAAGGGACTTTACACGAGTTGTGCCAAATATTTGTTTCTTTGAGAGAGAGAGAGAGAGAGAGAGAGAGAGAGAGAGAGAGAGAGAGAGAGAAAGAAATAGGGTTTTAACCTTAAGACTTTATTTTAGAGAGAGATAGAGAAGAAAGCGAGACAATAGAGAGAGGGGGGAGGCGAAAGAGAGAGAGAGAGAGAGAGAGAGAGAGAGCACGGGAGAAAGAGAGAGAGGAGAGAGAGAAATGAGTGAGACAGAGAAAAAGAGAAAGAGAGAGAGAGAAGGAGAGAGAGAAGGGAGAGAGAGAGAGAGAGAGAGAGAGAGAGAGAGAGAGAGAGAGAGAGAAGGAGAGAAAGACAGACAGGAGAGAGAGAAAAAAAGAGAAAGCATAGGGGAAAGAGAGAGAGAGAGAGAAAAAAAAAAGAGTGTGTGTGTGGGTGCGCGCGCGCTTGTTTGTGTGTGTGAGTGTGTGTGTGTGTGTGTGTGTGTGTGTGTGTGTGTGTCTGGCGAAACAGAAACACCGCTATTGTTACGGTCCGGTTATTTTGACGTCAAAAGAGTGTTCCATTAGGGTTAGGGCTGTGCTAGGTTTAGGTTAAGGGTTAAGATTAGATTTAGGGTATGGGTTAGGGTTGGCTTCAAAAAATGGACACATTTCAAAAACTGACAAAACGACCTATGTGACGTTTCATGGCAGCCATAACAACGGCGTTTTTTCACGGTTGTGTGTGTGTATGAGAGAGAGAGAGAGAGAGAGAGAGAGAGAGAGAGAGAGAGACAGACAGACAGACAGACAGACAGACTGACAGACACAGACTGCCAGAGACAGAATTAAAAAAATAATGATGTTGTTTGTAGATTATAGCTTGCGCTACCTCGTCCTTGACTGACAGGCTCGTTCTTGCCTGTCGCTGTTCAGCGAAAGAATGGTGAATGAATGAGCAGACAGTTGTTTGTAGATTATAGTCACACGACACTTTCGCATATAGGTGACTACTGGACCGATTTATACCGACACCAGCGGGCCAGTTGTTGGTAAAGGGAAAAATAATATGATCACACGTTGACCAATCCGGGATTCGAACCAGCGACCTTTCGGTTACTAGCAAGACGCTCTTACCAACTGAGCTACCCGGCCCCACCGAAAAAAAAGAAGAATCAATCCTATAAATAGCGAGCATATTATACGTTATTAACGAGTCGGTTTATAACTTCAATGGCAGTGAAGTTGAAAGAGTGATGTTAGAGAGGGCATGGAAATCCTGAATGGTGCGGATTCCGTTGTTTCAAATGGAGTCCGCTGGACCTAAAGCAATAACCATGTAATGTAATGTTTCAAAAAGGGATAGATCCAAGTGGCCAACTCTAAACTGAGCACACGAGGTAGTTTGGGATGAAAAAAATACGGGGGTGGGAGGTGGGAAGGTCTAGACGGAGGGGTGAGGGTGAGTGATAGGAGAGGAGGGGAGAGGAGATAGGGGCCGGGATGGGGAGTGTGAGGCGACGGTCCTTTACAAAAAAAACCAGATAGGGGCGTAAACGACATGACCGCGAAGATTGGCTATTTGATCAGACGTGAAGCAAGGTCAGGGGATGGGCCTGTGGAGGTATTGGGTGTGAGGGTTGGTGAAGGGGTTCCCATATAAACGAGAAAGGCAAGTAGAAGATTTGAAGGAGGTAAAACGTTTCTCTTTACCTGTATTTCGCTAAAAAGCTTCGTCGGGAGTAACAAACCAACTCAGATAACAAGAGATACTTCAGACAAGCGCCCGAAGGAGCTAGCTAGCGGAGTCGTTTCACCTTAACTCTAGATTTCATTTAAGGTAGTTCGAAACCCCACAGCATCAACATGTCACAAGTCGACTTGATTAACAGAGATCCCAATGAGATCAACACCCACTTGAAGGTATTTATTTATTTATTTATTCATTGTTTATTTAGTTATTTATTTATGAATTTATATATTTGTCTGGTGTGTGGATGTGTGTGTGTTTGTGTGTGTGTGTGTGTGTGTGTGTGTGTGAGTGTGTGTGTGACTGATTTACAACATTGGAGCAATGTTGTTTGTGATTTAGCTGAATAAATGGTGTATTCTTATTAACTGATCGACTGACTTTTTAGATAAAGCAAACACCGATCTTGTTGGTAAAAGTAGCCAGATGGTTTCCTATGCAGGACGTCACGGGTTCGAACCCCGATTGGGGCGAACTTACCTGGCTCACGTACGAGGTTTTTCGAGACTTCTAGGGTTTTCTCCGGATACTCCGGTTTTCTCCCTCCCTTCAATAATGGTTTTGGATGGTGTCGAACTAAACTTTCAAAACTAAAAATTGGTTTATATTCCGACTTCTGTAATAGGAATCTCTTCAGATCGCCGCGGTTTGAGTTCCATTGAAGAAAAAGCGCATGAAAGAATCTATTATTATTATTATTATTATTATTATTATTATTATTAAATTATTATTATTATTATTATTATTATTATTATTATTATTATTATTATTATTATTATTATTATTATTATTATTATTATTATTATTATAATAAAATAACATAGTATACAACCTCCAAGTAAAACCTTCCAAACGCCGATGAAAGTCAGTCAGCTAAATGAGACTGAGCCAGGCCAAAAAAAAAAGAATGTCTCTATTATTTCATCAAGTAGCTAATTTATTATTTTAAAATGACGTATGTTTAACCAATACATATTATTGTAAAACTATTTTACATTAATTAATTAATTATTTTTTGGTTATTTATCCACTGCATATTGATATTACTTGTAAACTATTTTACATTACTTCATTCATTAATTTTTATTTAACCACTACATATTCATATTATTGTAAAACTATTTTACCTCAGTTGAGTCATTAATTCTAACGGATAGATATTGATATTATTTCAAAACTAATTTAACTGCCGGCACAACATCACACGTCAGAAGGTTTAACGTTTCATGATCGTATACACTTTGAGTTGAGTCAACTTTCGCTTTTAAAATTGTAATAGGTGTAAATATTTTACAATTAAAACAATAGACGGAGTTTTACAGCAACAGAATAATAATTTTTTTTAGAGAGGGGGTGACAGAGAAAGGAGAAGGGGAAAGGGAAGAAAAAGAAGAGATTTCATTATTATTTGTATAATAAATAGGAGTCAGGTTGATACAAGATATATATACAAGATGCGAAATGCACGATAAAATATTGTCCCCATTTTTACACAAGGAAATTTGACTGACAAACATCCTCTTGTATTATATAGATTTTCCCGTCATGACCGACCAAACTAAGTGATTTTAAATGTAATTATTCTCGCCTGTTAAAATAAAAAACTAATAATTTATTAATTTAATGCTTATTGTTTTCTTTTGTTCTCTTGCAATAAATTTTCTGGGTAGATTATTATCTGAACCATAAAATATTCATTATGGAGTCCGTAAGAAGAAATCCTCCCAATTCTCCGAGAAGAAGTTGAGTCAGCAGTGCAATCGCTGAAGAAGGAGAAGTCAACTGGAGTGGACCACATACCCGCAGAATTGCTTCAAGCAGGAGGAGATGCGATGATTGACGCCCTCACCATTATCGGTCACGAGATCTGGCAGAGTAGGGAGTGGCCTACACCAAGGGCCCAGTCGCTTGTCATCACTCTTCCCAAAAAGGGTAACCTTCAGGAGTGTGAAATTACCGCATCATCAGTCTCATCAGCCAACCCAGCAAGGTTCTCCTGAAAATAATACCCAACAGGTTGAAATCCCAAGCTGAACAAATCTTAGCTGAAGAACAAGCAACATTCAGGGTAGGGTGAAGTACCACTGAACAGTTTTTCAACCCCAGAATAATCTGTGAAAAATACCTACAGCACCAACAACATCTATATCAGTTGTTTGTAGACTTCAAGAAAGCGTTTGACCGAGTCTGGCATGCAGCTCTGTGGGCAGCCATGAGAGTATGCAACATCAACCATAACATTATTGCAATCATCAAAAGCCTGTATCACAAGGCTACCACTGCAATTCTCCACAACTGCGCTATCGGGAACTGGCTCAGAACAACAATCAGCGTGCTCCAAGGATGTTTGCTCTCTCCAACATTCTTCAACGTCTTCCTAGAGCGCATCATGTCAGATGCCCTTGCAGATTGCTGTAGAGAAATCTACAATCTCCGTTTTGCGGATGACATTAATGGATTGGCTGGAGAGGAACAAGAGCTTGAACAGCTGGTACAGAGACTTGACACCACCCCCAGAGCCTTTGGAATAGGAAGTAGTGCAGAGAAGACCAAAATGATAACCAACAACACCAATGGCATCAACATGGATATCAAAGTCCAAGACCAGCCCCTCAACACAGTGCACAGCTTCAAATATTTAGGAGACATGGAATCAAAAAATGAGTCCCGACAGGAATTCCTCTCCTATCTATCTTATTCTATCCCGTCCCGTAACCCGGAGGTCGTAGGGGCACCACCTCTCCAGGATCGCACAAACAACTACTGCCCTGACAAGTTTGAAGCCCATTTGGAAAGACATGACCATCAGTCTACAATCCAAGATAAGACTGCGGCGCTCCCTTGTCATCTCCATCTCCCTATACGCTTGCGAAACATGGACCCCCACAGCAGATCTACAACAAAGAATACAAAGCATGGAGATAAGGTGCTACTGAAGACTTCTGGGTATTTACTATACCCAGTAAATCGTCAACGACGAAGTCCGACAGACACAAGCCATTGGACAACACGATGACAGTGGTGAAGAAACGGAAACTCCGATGGTATGGCCACGTCACCAAATCATCAAGTCTTGCGAAGACCATCCTGCAAGGCACGGAGCAAGGAGGCAAAATAAAAGGGAGACAGAAAAAGAGTTTGGAGGACGATGTTCGAGAATGGACTGGCTTGACACTGAGCGAAGTCATGAAGGTTACTGAGGACAAAGAAAGATGGAGTACACTGGTTAAACGATCATCTGTGATGCTTCAACGACTTTCGAGTTACGGGACAGGATAGGATAGGATATTAAAAAATGAAAGTTCTAGCGCTAAAGATAATTTCATTTCTAAAGATACAAATACAAATCTCGGAAGCTTACTCGGTGTTGAGGCAGGCAGCACTTTACCAAAAGCTTCCAGTGCTTGATGTGTGTCCATGTACATGTTCTATTATAACCATCAATTTATCGTGTTGTGTTTAGGTTCTCTTTTGGCGAAACACCTTTATCACTTGTGTCCTGCACAAGCGTTATGTCACCCTATTATTTTATCATAGCGAGTACGTGTGTGTTTGTGTGTGTGTATGTTTATGTGTGTGTGCGTGTGTGTGTGTTTAAATGCATGCGAACGCTTAATGCGAACTTTTCATTTGAATTTGCCCTGTTCAGAAGAACTTAAATGATGATGCTGCTCGTGCTGATGATGATAATGATGATGATGATGATGATGATGATATTGACGATGGTGATGATGATGATGATGAAGATGATGATGATGATGATGATAGTGGTGAGGCTCTTGGAACATAGAGTCGTAAGAAACATAATGCTGTGGAAATATATTCCCTTTAAAGAAATAGGGAAGAAACTCAATTCATGTGTCCTTCACAACCATCCGTTGCTACAATGCAGAATTCATTTACCATTCGTCTTTACAGAAAGCTAATTGTACGAACATGTTTTGAGGAATGGGATTGTTTTTTTTAAATAGAACACCTGCTAAGGATTTGTTCTTCACAAACTCAACGATTGTAAACTATCTCTGGACTATATACAAAGAAGCCTTAATAAAATTCTTTGTATGCACGCGAAAATTGCGAATACTGAATTGTTAAGAAACCAGTTCATTTCGGAATCTTAATATTTTAATTGTACATCTGTTGACTCTGGGAGATATTAGACAAATTTTGTTTCAAAGTGAGTCAAGGTTGTGTTAATGACGATGTTGATATAAACAGTTGTGAGGCGCGCAAATGCACATCTACGTGGGCAGAATGCTAAAAGCACAGAAAATACAAATTTAATAAGTAAGTAAATAAATAAATAAATAAATAAATAAATAAATAAATAAATAATCCCAATATAAACAAACAGCGGGTAACCAATGAGTGACATGGACAGCGCTGGGATCATGCTCCTTGTGTGGAAATATTTATGCGCTTAATAATTGTAAATAATTAATTAATTCATTCATTCAATCAGACCCTCTTTGATGAGAACTGCAAAGCGGTGCCCCTTCCTTTTAAAAGCCGGATGAATAGTGTAGATTTAAAGGAAACTATGCGGATTTTTGAATTATATTCCACGTTATATCAGATTTGGTTACACTTGCTGCAGAACTAAAGCCATCATGTTTGATTCCCGTACACAGGTGGCCTTTGAGGATGTGTTAGCCGAACCTGATGGCGCCCACAGCATCGACTGTGTGTGGAGATGCGCCTACAGCTGCTTCAACTGCTCCAAAGGCTGCTGCTATAACCTGCTGGCAATTCTGTGCGGCATCCCCATGGCGTTGTGCTGGGGCTTCGAGTTCGCCTACATCACCTTCGCTCACGTCTGGAGCATCACGCCATGCCTGCGGGTCTGCACCATCAACTGCGGCTGTGCCCAGAAGTTCTTCGGTACCTGCTTGCAGTGCTGCCTGGGCCCTATCTGCGAGACCTGCGGCCTCTTCTTCAGCAACATCGTCGTCAAGAACTCCTAGACGCCTCACTGACTTCGTCTCACGGACTATCCTACAAACTCTAGCTTCTTGAACACCTTCTAGTGACTTTTTAGTTGTCTCTCGCACGCGACACCTCTATCTCATCTCTCTTCCCAGGAGATGTAGTCCCAACATACTGAAGATGCAATGAACTATCGCGCCTTTCTCTCTCTCTCTCTCTCTCTCTCTCTCTCTCTCTCTCTCTCTCTCTCTCTCTCTCTCTCTTTCTCTCTCTCTCTCTCTCTCTGTTCCTTTCTGTTCTTTCCTCCTGTGGGCCTTTATTCGTTGTGCCATGTAGACCTTACCTTGGAGGTCTGAATTTTGTTTGCCACTGTCTACACAAGATGTTTCATTTTACAATTTGCACGCACAACCGCTGTCTCAGGGTGCTCTTCTCGGCGACTATCTGTGATCAGTATTTGCTAGATTTGTCAGATGAAGTTTGCTATGCTTGTCAGAAATATTTTGTTTAGGATTATACACGTTCACAAGATTTCAGTCTAAAGACGGGGCTTACTTCCAAGGCCAGGGAGGTAACTTCTTTACACAGTTTTACCAGATCACAGAGTATTTTTATATTGCTAGTGTAATGTATGAATACCTGTTGACAACTCTCTACTGTTTCTTTGTAGTACAATTTCATGTAACAATGTATATGTACAGGATCCAACGTCGGTCAAAGAAAAAAACAACCACCCGACCGAATCGAACACCTATTTCGATGCAGGCAAATAAAGAACCATTACTCTGTGTTTGTAAAGAAACGTTCCCACCCAAATTGACGAATATTTCGATCTGCTGTATTATGCTAATATTATTTGTACATATGCTAAAGTGTGAATGTATTGCAGAGGAGAAGGTATCTGTGATAAATATGAAAGCAAAACTCCAAAGTCTTGTGAAATTTGTGCTTGCTTTGAGTGTGTTAAAATAATGATTGAAAGAAAGTGCGCTGTCTCTTTAGATTAAAAATTCCTAGATTTTTTAAAAACTTTACAATAATTGATTCATTTGACTTTCCTTCTTTCTGTCTGTTCATTTTTTTCATTTCTTCCTTACCTCCAAAAACACGTATTTCGAGTTAGAAAAAAACAACAACCATTACTTTGGGTTCGTAACGGAAATTTCCAATCGAAATTGACATATATTTTGATGGTATTTGGGTTTCATTAATATTCTAATTATGTCTTACCATTGTTAAGGTCTATGTTAGTTCTAAATCAATTGTATCCTAATTCTTTTGATTTTTATGATTGTATATTAAGAAGTAGCAGTAAGACATAATGCTATTATTATCCTATTAAAGCCTTGGACTTCGATTTCCCTCCTTCTTACTTACGTTTTTCTTTCATAAATGATATTTTACGGCAAAATATTAATTATTAACTTTTTCACATTAGTGAATGCTATCGCGAGTGCGCGCATAACGCATCAACAAACAGGTACACAACACATAAACACACATATAACAGACACACACGGACACTAAGATACATACACACATTAATGCAACACACATACACAAACACGCACACATTAACCCTGCCCCCCCACCCCCCTAGCCCCATTTCACCATCTCACCCCCATCTCCGTGTTTTGCTGTCCGCACATCAACAGTGAGGCAAGACGATCACCAAAGAGACGCGAGGCATTCAATGAAATGGGCCCTCCACCCTAAATACCCATACAACAAATACGCTCTTATTGCCTTTCATATTTCCTTTCAAAATCGATTTGAACAGGGGCAATCACAAATAAAAAGTCAACAGCCCCTTGGATACCATTCAATTCTGGTTCAACTGTACTGTTGAATTGTAGCCAATACTACTCTCCAGCAAGCCATGACTACCTATAACCACGTTGTACTGTACATGTGCTGGACTTTATTGTACCACTTCAGCGATTTTGATCATTATTGATCCATTGTCAATGACAGCCACGATATTATGTGTCGCCGGCGTTCTAGTCCAAAGTGCAAAAACCAGGTACCTATTCACAACTGGGTTGATTGGGGTGTGTCGAGCGTTTGTTTCAATCTTTTTGTGTGATGTAATGGTTGCCTTTCAAGCATAATCACCCATCCAAATACTCACCCTTCCAAGTACTAACCCTTCCCGACATTGCTTTAACATGAAACATTGCTACACCGCTGTGCACCTTCTAGCCCCCTCCCCCCCACCAGCCATAAGTACAACATTGTTTTAATATGAAAGTCCCGTACCTAATCTTGTAAAAGTCTGGCACCTAAGTAGACCTACTGAAATAAGTTAGTTCGGCGACCATCGGTCCCACAACCGTCGAAATTAGAAAGTAACGCTTTATTTAACCCAAAACCGGCTTCGCTGCAGTTAACGCCCCACCGGTGGCGCTCGATGCATTAGTGTGCAACCTTTTAATATTAGTCCACTTAGCTGCGAGTTCTGTCTCTTCGACAATGTTTGCATCCCATACAGGTGACGCTCGCTGCATTAGTGTGCAACTAACCGTTCACAGGATTACCTTCTGTCTAAACAGTCGCTCGTTGAGTAGGTACGTTGGTACGAAAGCCATACTTACCTCCCTTCTTTCAACAATCTTGAGATCGATCGGCTGGGTTATTTGGGAAATGCAGAAACTCTATTCCGATAGACCTACTGACAAAACACCTACACGACAAAATCTAAGGTCAATGAGATTCGAACATCTAGGATCGTGTGTGCGTTGCTTGCTACGATAACATCAATCTTCCCTCACCCTCTCTCCCCCCCACCCCTCACATTCTCCTCCCCTCCCCTCATCTTCTCCCTCCTGCTAAAAACAAAAAATAACTTGTCCAAAAACAATTTGTGTTTATAATTTGTGATTGACAACGACCTAGGGATCAAGTTCCTCCCTTACCTCCCCCCTCCCCCCTCCCCCCCCCGCCCAGCTCAACTCTCCCTCCTCCCTTCTTCACCCAATGCCTTCCCAGAACGACCCTCCTCTCTCCCCCACCTTCTCTCTCACAGTCCTTCTCTTTGACCTCAGTTCTTGGCCCACCGCCGTAGCTCAAGTGGTAGAGCGTTCGCCTGGCACACCAATGACCCAGGTTCGAATCCCGTGATGGGCGAAGTACAAAAAGTGGCCATTTTTACTGTCCATGTGAGCAGTATGATTGCTCTGGTGGTTCAGCATTGATTTAGGTCCCTACCCCTCCTTCCCTGGGATGGTTATCCTCGTCTGCCATATCGCAAATGGTGGGCGTAGACGTTAAACCTCAATGTTCAACCTCCGTTCGTTTTGGGAGGTGGAAGAGGGGTGGGGTGGGGGGGGGGTATTATTTGGCTTCAGTTGAGTGACGCGGGCTCTTCTGAGGAAGGTTTCTCTGTAACCACTCTGCTTACTAAATCTTTGTTGACTCGTACTTTGATATAGCGCTTTTTTCCAAGCTGGTGAGCTGCTCAAACTGCTGGCCGGTACATGATCTAACGCCAGTCACACGAGGCGCTCACTGGCTGCCTTTTTGACGCCTGATGCCCCACACCGCTGACCACAATCCTAGCAGACAGCGGGTGGGGCAGGAGAGACCTAATGCTGGTTGGGTGTATTTGTGTAGCAGGCACTCATCCGTCTAAGACATGAGCGTCAGGATCTTTAAAGTCCGTGCGATGGAATGCACAGACTGGTCCTACATGTTCGTTTATACTCTGATCTTAAGGAGTAATAAATAAATAAATAAATAAATAAATAAATAAATACATAAAATTTCCCACAAACGACAATGTTGGACCATATACATGTATAAGATACTGCTGGCTATTTTTCTCTATTACTACCTTATTGTACAGTATATTATTAATATCATCAATGTTATTTAGCAATACATCAATAGCCTCACCTGCCGTCTTTCTTCCGCTGGTTAACCTGACACCCTAAACTTCCTCACCGGAATTTCCTTCCCAACCTTGGTGGCGTTGCTTCACGACATAACGGTTCCCGTCAAGAAAACCATTCAGGGCTTTTGAAATACCACGGTGCATTGAAAATCCACGAGGCGTGCAATTAAGTTCATCCGCGGTCACGTGTGCCCTATCCCTCTCACACGAAGCTCTGAAGTAAACATAGTGATCTTGACAACATAGAGATTTAGAACTCCAAAAGAATTCAAGTCAAGAGTTCAAGTGAACTTGGGAGACCTCCGGCGGCTTGAGTTATGTCCTGTATCAGCCAGCGCCTTGAGCAGCTCTTGAGCTGGAAAAGCGCTATATAGCAACGATAAAATAAAATAAATATATAAATAAAATTCCAGTACCCTTTTCATGTTATCCGACCCCGGCTTAACATTTTATGTGGTGAGAGTGTTGTTTTTTTGTTTTCTGTTCCGGCCCCCCCCCCCCTCTCCATGACCCATGCCGTATCTTGGTGGTAGAGTGTTCGTCTGGTACATCTATGTTCATAAAAAAAAATCCATTTTCAATGGTAATTGATTAACTCCATTTTCATTTATCAATTAAAATAACACATTTTCCTTTTTTTTCCTCCACGAATTTCAATATAATCTCTACACCAGATTAGAAACCTGTATAGGGTGTAAGGGTAATGTATTTCCTATCCTACCCTAGCCTATCTCGTAGCTCGAAAGTCGTTGGGGCACCACAGATGATCGTTTAACCAGCGTATGCCATCTTTCTCGATCCTCAGCAGCCCTCATGACTTCGCTCAGTGTCAAGCCAGTTCATTCTCGAATGTTCTCCTCCAACCTCGTTTTTTTGTCTCCCTCTTCTTTTGCCTCCTTGCGTCGTTCTCTGCAGGATGGTCCTTGCAGGATAATCTTTGTATAAGGCCTAATGCTGTGGTGACGAGGCCATAGTATTGGAGTTTCAGTTTCTTCATGTTTTCAATGTATTTCAATTGCACTCAGTTAAACCAATCTGTATTACTTCATACAAGAAATTATGACAGGCATTAAACATAGCTACATTTAATCTAGATACATAAGATATAAAAAAAAATACACATGCATTATGCACACATAAACAAATTTTTTGCCCAAGCACGCTCATAAAAACCGCGCTTTGAACTCCCCTCACACATTTTTTAATTTACATAATAAAATTTGTTGTTTTATTCCATTTAAAGTGCAGGAGGCTTG
>CM072514.1:82953932-82958434 GCA_036898135.1 Oncomelania hupensis | reverse complement strand
TACTACTCATCATCATCATCATCATCATCATCATCATCATCATCATCATCATCATCATCATCATCATCGTCATTATCATCGTCATAATAATAATAATAATAATAATAATAATAATAATAATAATATAATAATAATAATACTGGACACTATATACGCGCCTTTCCCAAAATCAGTCAGGCTCAAAGCGCGGCTATCTGTACCCACATACACGCTCACCTGTCTCTCACACACACACACACACCTACACACGCACACACACACACACACACACACACACCAAATACACATCCATCACTCAAACAGGTGGTGTAAAGGCAGGGAGATCGCTATTGGAAGACGGAAAGAATAATAATAATACAATAGAACTCAAAGTGCAACGAAACGATCTCTACATATCGCTATTACAAATGATGGAATTAAAAAAAACTTTTTTTAAAAGACCTTAGATTGACTGCATTCAATATTATTATTGAAGAAAGAGAGGAAACCGGAGTACCCGGAGAAAACCCTCAGTATCCTGAAAGTTCTCGTTGTCTCCTAAATTTGCCCCTTGCTGGAATGGAACCCCCAAGTGCATTTAATAACTGGTGTTTGCACAGGGGGCGGAACAAGGGCCGCAATTCGTGGTGCGCCATGTTGGAAATAAAACGTCTCTGCGTATTTCCGTTTGTGCTATGTTGCCCACCTGTCAGATTTCCTTGCATAAAAATGGGACAATTAATGATTTGTTGACCTATCTTAAACACACACACACACACACACACACACACACACACACACCCACACACACATATAATATCTATACACACCACAACCAACAACACACCCATAATACCACACACGCAATATATATATACCACACACAACACATACACACATATATACCACACACACACTACACATACACAAATATACCGCACACACAACACACACATATAGACAACACACTCAACATACACCACATAATATCACACACACAACACCTGTCAGGTTGACAGTGTTTATGTATAAAATATATTAAAGTTAAAAATGTGAATGTGTCCCTTTAAGTGTAATTCTAGAAGTCGCAGTAGCAAGAAAGTGAAGCGCACGTGCGAAACGATCTTAGCGTTGCACCTCGTGCTGTTATTGTTTAGCTACGAGCTGAGTAGCGTGTAATGCTTTATGAAATTTAGTAATAATATAGAAGGGCACACAAAGTTTGACTTTGGCTTTAGAATTGTCGTAGTGAGTTCTTTTATTTTTCTAGAAAGTTCGGGGTGGGATATTACGTAGGTTAGCGACATTGAGGCAGGGAGACATAGTTTTTGATGCGGTTGTACGACCAACTTGAATTTAGCCTAGCACTGAAGTCAAGGACAGTAGACATCTTAGGTCTGTTGTGACCGGTCTATAGGTGTGTTTATATCTAGGTATAAGCAGACAGTCGAGTGTCCACAAGTCAAAAGATTCTAACACGGACTGGTAAGTGAATGTTTTATTTTCTTACAGCCGTTGCTTCTTGTCTTGGTGTAAATGAAAGATAGTTTGTTTGTGTTCCTATTTATTTCTCCCGTTTTGCTTTTTTAGCATTTGTTAGGTTGAAATGTTGGGTCGGGAGCAGGTAGATTTTATATGTCCCCAGGTTATGTGTTGTGAATGTGTTAGAATGTTTGTGAATGTATATATTAGACGTTGTATATATACTCCTGTGATTAAGAAAAAAACATCATGTTTATTTGTAATAGAGCTTATCTTTCCCGGGTTATATATCTGTGGTATATGAACATTCTTTGGTATAATAATCGGCTGGGGATAGATAATTGTATATTTGCACTGGGACTTATATTCGTGCCTGATTACAGGATGAGTCTTCTTCTTCTCCTTCATCAATGACATCTTCATTAACCACATAGTCCACTGGTCATCTGGCCATCAACACGTTTACCCGGTCGGCTACTGAGCTGGGTGACACCGGGCGATATCAGTCAAGACAGAGCGGCATTAGCACTTACCGGTGTGTCTGGGTCTGCGTCTGGAGCCGTCTCGACCCTCCGGGCCGTCGGTACGACCGGGTGCAGCAGCGGTTGTCAGAGAACCCCGAGGGTGGGCAGGTTGAAGCTTACCTCGCCGCCTTCTGCGGACAGTGCCTTACCCCCCTCGGGGTGTTCTTCCCTGGACCTTTGCCAGCGGTGCCGGCTCAGCGGTCTTCTGCCACGTGGTCTTCGTTGTTTATTTATTTATTCTTTTTGACTATCAACTGGTTTTTATATTAATTCATTTGAAACAAAAAAGGCACCTATTAACTCTAAATGAACGTTTGACTTTTGTGCCTTGTTAGTAACCAAAGAAGATTTTGGGGTTTTCTTTCCTAGTGGTATTTTTCTGGTCTAAGAAGTTTAAAGTGTAAAATACCATTTGATTTACTTTGTTTTTTTATTTGTCATGTTTAAATAGTACATTCCAATTCAGTCATTTATTATCTCATTTCATTCATTTTCAATTTCACCCGATTATATTTCTGTTGATGCTTTGTTTATGTATGGTTGGTGTGATTGTTGTTTTGTGCGTATGAAATTGTGTGTGATTTTGGGAAGTAAAACTTTTTTTTTTTTCATTTTAAAACTTCACTGACGTGTTTGTTACTTATTTTGTGTGTGTGTGTGTGTGTGTGTGTGTGTGTGTGTGTGTGTGTGTGTGTGTGTGTGTGTGACTGTTTAGTTTCGGGTAGGTAGTTAGATAGCTGGGTTGTCCGGGAGGGATCTCTGTCCGACATTAGGTCGTGACAACACCCACCCACCCACACACACATACACGCACGCACACACACACACACGTGTTCACAATCACTTTAAATCCATAATCAAAACCCAATCAACATTTATAATAAACACCAAACCTACACTACCACTGCTCCATAATCACATAACCAACTTACACATACAGAATAAGATCTATAATTTATAATGTGTACAGCTCAACAAAACTACTACCAACGTTTTAAAAACCACACACACACACACACACACACACACACACACACACCCACACACACACCCGCACACAGAACACGTATACACTTATCAAATGGTTAAATAATTACAGTAAAACATGGCCATGCAAAACAACAGATAATATGAATACCAAGAACCGAGCCGGTTCCGCCACCATCCATGAACAGATGACGTGACTTGGTAAAAGATTACATATGGGGATGGAAGGGAGGGGGGAGTGAAAATTATGAGTTTGCATGCTAAAAAGGTGGGTCTTTAATTGGCGCTTGAAGAAAGTGATGGAGCATATCGGAGTTGCATCGGTAGTGAGTTCCAGGCAGTTGCAGCAGAGAAAGAGAAAGATCGTTCACCATAGGTCTTTGAGTGAACACGGGGATAGAAAGCAGTCTTGTATCAGAAGAAGAGCGGAGTTGTCTTGCAGGAGAGTAGACAGAGAGAAGGTCAGTAAAGTATGAGGTGGCAGAACCAGTGAAGAAAAATGACAGGTTGGTTGGTTGGTTGTTTTATTAACGTCTTTTTTCATCAAGATGATAAAGACCATACATGCAAATTCACGCATTTAAACAGACATACATTACCACATAAATAGACATTGATACTATTACTATCTCTCTAACATAACAATAACAATGTCAGTTAAATAAAACGAGCGACTGGAGAAGTAATTAGAGCTTTTGCCAATCCCACACTCAATTCATTGCTAATGTTTTTAACTGATGTTATAGTATTTACTTCAAGGGCAAAAGAGGATGAACCTGAATGCAATGAAATAATATATGTTTTAGAGTTAAAGGTTCATCACAAATGCACTTTACATTTTTACAATATTTGGTTTTAATTGAATTTAATAATATTCGGTTTGCTATAGATGAAACTGATCTGGGAAATCCACGAAGATTGTTATAGTTTGTATGGACAGAGCGAGGGATGGAAAGACATCGTTTTATTAATTTTCAAACTGCTCCACACTCGTTGTACACCAGGTACTGTATGTCACTTTCAAACAATATGCCTTTTACTTGTATTCTTATTTTGTATTAGTACAGGTGTCATCTCTAATTCTATTATAAATATCAGCGATCGTCCTGTCGCTTAGCATGAACTTCTCTGCCTAGCAGTTTTCCATGCTGCAAGCTTGCTTAGGGCCTATCCCAGCTTCTCCCACTCGGTGACGATGGAGCCGTCGATGTTGCAGCCACCAGGGTGATAGGCAGGGAACCCGTATACATCCGCCCAGTAGCTGGGCTTGCCAGGGTGCTTGCCCGCTGGGAACCTGTCGAACGTCATTCATCAAAGAGTGGTTACGATTGTATGTAGAGATGCCACACAAGCACACCATCAATAAATAGCCCACACCAATAATGTTATGTTTCTGCTGGTTTACCATTGCTTTCTCAATTTGGTTCCACGCTTCAATCTACGACCTCTTCCATGCAACCATTATGCCCACGTGATTCGTCCTCTATCTTATGATTGGACCATTGCCTAGCTTAATAACATCACGTGACA
>CM072514.1:82781432-82948932 GCA_036898135.1 Oncomelania hupensis | reverse complement strand
ACTCCCGCTAAATTCCCCTATTTCAACGATTGCACTGCTGCCTCATCTTCTTCTCACCCCTGTTGGGGTGCCGGGGGGTTTCAGTATAAATAGTATCCCCACTTTCTGGAAATTTAGTGCTTTAAATTCCCACTGTCGCTGTCTTTCTCATTTGCTCTTTCTCATTCTTGCTCTGTTCTATCAATCTGCTATACTTTCGTCTTCTTCGCTAGACCAGTCTCCTACCTTTTTTCTTGAAAACTCTTCCGGGACAAGACTCCTTATTTGTGTATGAGGTCTGTTGGATCCGCTTGGGAATATTGGACGCTTTCTGTCAGGTGGTCACTAGGGCTTCCTATGATGTTATTATTTAGCAATGTAGTGATTTTATATGTATGTGTTTTGTTGATAATTTATAATGATGTTTGTATTCTATTTTGTTTTTGTAAACGGGGGTTCGATAAGTTGGGGTGAAGCCTCAGCCGTCCCCTGCGTGGGATGTCTTTATTGTAAAGTGACTCGCTGATGGAGAGCTTTCGGTTTTACCACTAGGGTTTTTTCAGCAGATCTTTTATGCGGATCAGGGGTTGTCCGGTCCTGATTTGGCTCGGAAGAGTCCGCTGGACAGTAATAATAATATAATGTAATTTAATCTTCTTCTCGGAGATTTGGGAGGATTTTTTCTTTCTCTTTAACAGTCTGGTTGGCCTTCTTGCTGTTGTTCTTGGTCAGATTGTTCTCTATTTCCCAGCATTGATTTTCTATCCAGTTTTCCTTTGTTGTGGGCATGCTTTTTTTTAGATGTCACAGTTGATTTTTTGGTAGGCCTCATATCCATGTGAGGAGTTCTTGCAGTGTTGTTGCAGTGGGGTCCATATGTGTCTCCCTAGTTGTGGTACGCATCTTGGCCAACCTAGGCATTCCAGTCGCCTTGCACTATGACCTTGTCTTTCCTAGGCACTTGGTCAAGGACAACCTGCAGATGGTCATAGAAATCCTCGACTTTGCAGCCGTCATAGTCTGATCTTGGGGCGTAGGCCCGGTTGCTGTTGATGTTGAAAGGGGCTGCTCTCAGACGGATGTTAATAAGTCTACTGGAGACTGGGCGGCAACCCATGACAGTGGCCAGAATGTCTTTGTGGACCAAGAATCCAACGCAGTGTTCTGTCATCTCTCCCGCTGCAATAAAGCTTGTGGCCTTTGTCGGTAGTTGTTTCATCTAGGCCTTTAAAGCGCACTTCGCTGATACCTAAAATGTTCCATCGGTGGTGGTCCAGATCGTGGGACAGTTCTTCTAATTTTCTCTCCGCAGTTCGGGTTCTGACTTTCCAGGTTCCTATAAAGATGTTGTCTCTCGTGCGGATTTTGCTAAGTTATCCATCTTTAACCAACATATCACCTCCGTCCTGGTGGCCAACGGAAAGCATGGTACTTGGTGACCCAGGCGACGACCGATCCAGCATGGAGTGAGCGGTTCTTTTCATCATACGGTTTGTCTTGGGGAAGAACGGTTACGTTTGTCTTGGGAAAGAAAGACCTGGCGGGGGCTCAATCCTCTCGAGGCTGTTGGCCACAGCCGAAATCCACAAATACATTGTGGCTCGCCTTGGCCCCGAGCACGTGGTCGTTGAACCTAAAGCAAAGTGAGGTTCCTCCATCCTGGCCAGTGACTTGTGTGTAGAAGACTTTCGCCCGTTGATGGTGTGCTGACATCACCCCTGTTAATCGCCTCTTACGACACGCCGGTGTCACATCCTTCAAGTTCCGGGTCTCCTAGTTTATCCGAGCGCATTTGCGCATGCGCCAGGTCATGTCGGGCCGGCTTTTTCACGAAGTTCTTAGGCGGCATAACCCTAACCCTAACCCAAACCCTAACCCTAACCCTAAACTCTTAACTCTAACCCAAACCCTAACCCTTACGAAGACTATGATAGCACTGTGCGCATGCGTCGAATTTTGTAACGCGTCGACCAATCAGAATGCTCCCATTCGCTCCCAGCCCAGCTAAGATACTAGGAACTGTGAGGATGTCACACCGGGAAACGTTGAGTCTATTCTGTTTAGTGCCCGAACCCACAGGACACGAATACAGCCATTTAGTTGTTATGCAAACAGTAACGGAAGGTTTGCACAATAATGATTAATCAGCCCGTAACAACGCCTGTGAAAACGTGTTTCTACCACAGGCGTCCACCTCGGAGTGTTATGGGTAATGCTAGTAGTAGGTTATAGACTCAGCTCACATTCTGTTATGATTGCCTGCGGTTCCAACTATTTGCAGGAGTAGTCATCGGCACTAGTTCCTCTGGCTAGTAAAACTGCGAGAGCCTGTAAGTTAAACAAGGTTACACTTATTCATTGTGCAGTGGATTCTGCGCACGCGCGTGAACACACACACACACACCCTCACGCGCGCAAGCACTACCCTATCAGCCATCTCTTTCTTCTCTCTCTCTCTCTCCTCCTACTCCTCCTCCTCCTTACTCTTTGTTTTGGTAGACAAGCTTGAAGTCGTGGGTAGCGTTCTTGAAGGTGACCGCACTTTCCTGAATTTCGCTGTTCAGATTGTGGACCACCCAGTGTCTCTCTGTGGGCGTGTTCGTCAGGATGTTCTGCCACACAGAATGGCCGTCCAGATCCGCTGTGGACAATCGCACACAACAAATTATAATAATATATATAATATAAATTTTTATTAATAAAATTAATAAGATGGCAAGCCATTCAAATGTATTTCCAAGACAATAAAATAAGCGTTTCAAAAGCGTTAATGTTGTTGGCGGTGTTATGACGACTTCGTCCTACAGAAGTCAAAGCCAAACATGGAACCCTATTGAACCATCTGAACTATCTGCAAACAAACAAACCGAGGGTTTTCTCCGCGCACTACGGTTTCCTCCTTCCCTTCAATAATGGTACTGGACGCAGTCAGTATAAAATTTTATAAATAGGATCCCCGCTTTCTGGAAATTTAGTGCTTTATTTTCCCACTGTCGCTGTCTTTCTCCTTTGTTCTGTCTCATTCCTACTCAGTTCTATCAATTTAGCATCTTCTTCGCTAGACTAGTCGCCTATTTAA
The DNA here is from genome assembly GCA_036898135.1 of Oncomelania hupensis. Taxonomy (NCBI): domain Eukaryota; kingdom Metazoa; phylum Mollusca; class Gastropoda; order Littorinimorpha; family Pomatiopsidae; genus Oncomelania; species Oncomelania hupensis. The sequence continues at coordinate 82,945,874 of CM072514.1, read as the reverse complement.
AAAAAATGTATAACGCCTTTTGTTTGCGACAAAGAATGATGAACCAAAATGGCTGAATGTAACAGAGTGCTTGTAGTGTTATGCATCATGTATGTAGTTTTACCTCGTTTATTTATTTATTTGTTCTATTTGTTTTTCCCCACTCATTGTGACGGGCCGGTGGTCTATACAATAAACCATTGTGATTGTGTCAGATAAGTCCGGAAATACAAGGCGGAAATCAACTGTTATTTAATCCTTCTTACATTGCGCTTTTCCAGCTCAAGAGCTGCTCAAGGCGCCAACTTGCTGCCTTAGGCGCATTGCTCGACGCCCCAGACAACTGAGCACAATCCTGGACGACCGGGTTTGGGGGAGAAGGGACCCAGTGCATGATGGGTGTTATGTTGCTGATCCTCAACTGTCTGGGATCTGAGCATCAGGATTTCAGTACTAGAACCCGTTACCTGGGATCTGAGCATCAGGATTTCAGTACTAGAACCCGTTACCTGGGATCTGAGCATCAGGATTTCAGTACTAGAACCCGTGACCTGCGCTGCTGACAAAATTACTACACTCGTTATCATGCCGCTTAGGCGCCGGGGAGAAAGAGGGGGGGGAGGGTTAGTGTTGGTGTTAAGGTTTGTGTGTGTGTGTGTGTGTGTGTGTGTGTGTGTGTGTGTGTGAAGCACAATACAAAGAGTCATTAAACCAGTAAACTAGGTTAAAACGATGCTACAGTATAGCGTCACCGGCTACGATGACGTTGATGAACGATAGCAACGACGACGATTACTCGTCATGACTACTGAACAAAGGCTGTCGGTGACGACAAACGGCGATGATGATGATCAGAGTGGTCACTTACCGGGGAGATCGTTAAGGTCACCACCAGCGGCTTCGTAGAGAGTGGGCAGCATGTCCATGCTGTTGACCAGGCCGTTGTACACTGGAGGCACTCCTCCCGGGGGTTGAATGTTCTTGCCGATACGAAAGATTGTTCTGGCGAGAGTACCACCCTGGAAACACAGCAGAATCAGCAGAGAACTGTTCATTCGCGTGTACGTTCAGTCATATAGGACTCTTCGTTCGTTCATTCATACACTCACATGTCCGTAACGTAAACTAAAACCATTACATTCTCCTCCCGATCTTCAATCTACCGCCTTTCTTCCCCCTTATTCCCCACCATCACCACCCCCCCCCCCCTCCATGTCACAACCTCCAGATCCTCATTTTTTCCGGGGCTACCGAATCATGTTATGTTCTGTTTGTTTTTTTAAAGCCTGTTCCCGCTAAAAAGGCAACCTTGACGCTAGCTGAGCGTCAGAGATCTATCATGCATAGGCCGTTCGTAGGTGAATGCCCTCAGCAGCTTCTGACACTCAGGTTGGGGTTAGCGTAGCTTTCAGCCTAGCTTTTAGCCCTAAATCGTTAGCTATACCATTAGCCCTTTTTGTCGTTATTGGGCTGTTACTAAGGTTGTGTAGGCAGTCAGCCTGAAAGCTACGCTGACCCCAAACATAACCCCAGTAACAGCTTAATAACGATAATAGGGCTAATAGGATAGTTGATGATTCAGGGCTAATGGGATAGCTAATGATTTAGGCTTTCCATTCACTCATTCATTCTAATGTCAGTTGCGGGAAGCGGACAGGGTTGGCCCTTCGGGAGCCGTGGTTGCCAACAACTGCGCCGACAGTTCCTACAGTCTCTCATTTGATCGATGGATGTTCCTACATGATTCATTGATGCCATCATTTAAATCGTTGGTCGATTCATTGTGAAATTAGTTTAAGTGCGAAATTCCCTTCCCACCTCGTAGACGGTTTGCTTGCCGCCTCTGTACTCCCAGCTGCTAGCGGTCGCATCCATGGAGGCTCCATTGTCGGTGTGGAAGACGATGATGGAGTTCTCCAGCTGATTGTAGCGCTTCAATGTGTCAATGATCTCACCATAGGCCTCATCCAGAGCTACCACCATGCCGCAATATTTCTGCACAACGGTCAGTCAACAGCAAAGTAAAAAAACAAAGATGGCAAACCGAGGAAATGTAGACCCAAATTTAAAAAAAAAATAAAAAAGCTTTTGGTCGCGGTTGTCTCGGCTGGAGTTAAACGGCGCATCCTGGATTAAATCTTTACTGGGTGCTGCTATCCTCCTGGGAAAAAAAAAGGGAAAGTAGAAAAGATCTATCTCCACTTCTCTGCTGGTAGTGGTTTAAGTGTGTGAATTTGAGTCATAGATACAGACGGTCGTTTCGCTGTATTCTCAGCTCGTCAGTGTCAGTTAGGCTTGCTAGCAAATCACGTGAGTAACATCCAGACCAGACATATCGCACACATGGCTGAAAATCAGCGTCTTCAAAAATGTTAATTTTTGTGGCGACATTGTGACTCGGCTTTTTTTGTTGTTGTAAAGAATGAAACTAAAAGAATGGAATGATCTGAATTATTTTAAACAACAACAACAACAACAACAACAACAACAACAACAACAACAACAACAACAACAACAACAAAAGTATCAAAATAGGTTCAGTCAACTCTGCGATAAAGCTCAAACATACTTGACCTTAGCGACCGTGATCTTTATGAAGAGCAAAGGTCTAGGGTTAAGGGCATAAAAAGGTTCACGAGTGGTGGTGAAAGTATCGTCAGAGTAACAATAACAAAAATGGGTCAAATAACTTTTAGGTAAGGCAACACACGTGTTTTGAGCAAAACAATGGAATTCGCAGCCAAGAAACAACAAGCCGACCCATTGACCGACAACCGTATTGCCACTGAATGAATGGGCTGTATATCAAAAATCATCAAAATCTGCTCAGCCGGTTTAAAAAAAAAAAAAGAGATTTAACCAAACAAACGTGTTTAAAGACAAAGTGATCACAGTGACATTGACCTTTGAGTTCGAGCACAATAATTCTGATATCACGGAAGGCTACCGTTATAATCTCGGTATTGTTCCTATGAAGTCTGGTTAAAATTCGTCCAGTGGATCTTGAAATATGGCGGGCAACGGACCGATGGACAGGCTGACAGACCAACCGACATGTGGCAAATTCTGATTTCCTCCCTCCCCCACCCCCTTGCCTTCGACTATTTCAAAAGTATTTGCAGATTTTACCTGGAAATTTTAAAACGATTCTCATTCAGTGCAGCAGGTAGTAAAAATAGTTGACGGTACCATTAAAGGTTATTCGTCCCATTTTTTAGCTACGGGAAGGAACACAAGAAAACAAATACAGAGAGAGAGAGAGAGAGAGAGAGAGAGAGAGAGAGAGAGAGAGAGAGAGAGAGAGAGAGAGAGAGAGAGAGAGAGAGAGACTTGAAACTTTGAAACTTTTGAAACTTTTTTTATCAGGGATAAAGATTTTAGACTAATAAGAAGTCTAATCTTCCAATCTGTCCCTTAACAAATTAACATAGTAAATAACCTTTAACATTAACTTGGAAATCATAGACATCACACACACATGCACTCACACACATGCACACACAATCACACCAACATCTTCATCATTATCTTTAAACAATGTTAGGCAGCCACCCCCCTTCCTATCCCTCACCCTCATAATAATAATACAAATAACAATAATCATAACAACAATGATAATAACAATAATAATAACAATAATAATAATAATTATTATTATTAATATTATTATTATCATCATCATTACTATTACTATCATACTACAATGTCATGAAAAACTGTGTTATCATATAAAAGATATCAGTTTTATAATACATTTTGCAGATGTTTGCATAGGTTATTTTAGAAAGAAAATATTGTGGTGCAATGTTTACACTCCAGAGGAAGAGAGTTCCATACAGCAGCTCCATTAAATGATAGGCTATTTTTGCATAAATCAATGCGAGGGAGGGGTAGTTTATAATTATAAAGTCTATGCCCAACAATTGGCTTAGTAAAAAATATATCAAGATATGCAGGTGTTTTTCCATGTGCGATTTTGAACATAAGGATAGCTGTATTAAATACAGATTGTTTTTGAAGTGGGAGTATTCGGAGTTCTATGTATTTCTCAGTAGTTGGAATATCTGTATTTATATTATTATTTAGAGAGAGAGAGAGAGAGAGAGAGAGAGAGAGAGAGAGAGAGACAGACAGACAGACAGACAGACAGACAGAAAGAGAGAGAAAGAGACAGAAAGAGAGAGAGAGACAGTGAGAGACAGAAACAGAGAGACATACAGAGTTAGATACAGAGAGAAAGAGAGGAACAACAACAACAACAAAAATTGTGACATTAAAGACAGGAAAAATAAAATGAATTAAGAAATATTGTAGATGGAACCTCTACACAGACTTAATAAATCCCTGAATATCACATGTTGTAATTATATTATTATTATTATTATTATTATTATTATTATTATTATTATTATTATTATTATTATTATTATTATTATTATTATTATATAAGGTCTATAATATAATGAATATTACGTTGTTGATGGAGACATACCATGCGCTTGGCGTAATACTCAGCAGGTTCCTTGTTCTTGAGGTTCCAGCAGGCTGTCTCTTTGTAGTATTTCTCCGGTACCTGCAGGCACAGTTTCTCAGTTTAACAGACTTCAAGTCGAAGACTTTGTTTACTTTTGGCGAGAATGTGTTTACCCTAAAAATCGCATTGTTATTGTATAAAAGAATGATAAACGAAGACATTTTTTTTTTACTTTTGGGGAGAATTATATGTTGACCCTAAAAATGGCATTGTTACTGCATGAAACAAAGATAAACGAAGACTTTGTTTACTTTTGGCGAGCATGTGTTGACCCTAAAACTCGCATTGTTACTGCATGAAACAAGGATAAAGCGGTCCTTGGCTGCTTCAACCCAACCCACAGGCTCTGAAGTCGTCTTATCTTTCATCTTTGTAAACTCGTAGGCCTCCTACATACGTATGTAGGTATAGTATGTAATTGAGGCCTACGAAAGACGAGAATTCGCAGACTATGCCCAACCGCTAAAATTAGAATTTTCCATGACTGTTCTGACAGGGAGTGATTTCCCCTGTTAACGTGCTCATTTGACGGCCTACTAGCGCCAAAACCGAGAGTTACCATTATCACGAGATAATTGAAATTATCACGTGTTCTGTGTAATTTACAGAGATATCGGTAATCCACAGTGTTAATTAATAATTATCAGTATTTGCCACGCTTTCATAGCGCCAAAACCTGATAATTACAAATATCATGAGATAATTACAATTCTCAAGAGATAATTACAATTATCAAGCGATAATTACAATTATCACTGAAAATTATAAATATCAAGATGAGCATGCGCGGCCCGATGCGCGATGCGCATGCGCGGCAGCTGCACTGTTCCCAGCACGCCTTGGGTTTTGGCCCTAGTAAAGCGTGGCCAAAACTGAAAATTACTACTTAACTCAGTGAATTACCGGTGTAACAGGCCGGATATACCCCTGGCTACTTTATACCCTGGGTATAATGTAGCCTAGGCGCGTTTAACCCCCTGGGTATAGATCAGCCTAGGGCAGGTCATACCCCTCGCGCCCGGAATATACCCCAACCTAAAGAGATTTCACTCATGGGTTTGTTGTACATGACCGTTTGCGTGACCAACTCTCAGGTATTTTGCTTGCGTGTAAAAGAAAAAAAAATCTGAGTGAACTCAGCTAACAGCCTTTATCTTGCGTGAAAAAAACCCTAACCCTATCTATCTATCTATCTATCTATCTTATCTTATCTTATCTTATCTTATCTTATCTTATCTTATCTTATCTTATCTTATCTTATCTTATCTTATCTTATCTTATCTTATCTTATCTTATCTTATCTTATCTTATCTTATCTTATCTTATCTTATCTTATCTTATCTTATCTTATCTTATCTTATCTTATCTTATCTTATCTTATCTTATCTTATCTTATCTTATCTTATCTTATCTTATCTTATCTTATCTTATCTTATCTTATCTTATCTTATCTTATCTTATCTTATCTTATCTTATCTAATCTAATCTAATCTAATCTAATCTAATCTAATCTAATCTAATCTAATCTAATCTAATCTAATCTAATCTAATCTAATCTAATCTAATCTAATCTAATCTAATCTAATCTAATCTAATCTAATCTAATCTAATCTAATCTAATCTATCTATCTATCTATCTATCTATCTATCCGTCTGTCTGTCTATCTATCTATCTGAGTGCATCAGAACAATTACAACACATAAATTAAAGAGTAACGTGAAGGATAAGGTCTTCCGTAGTGGGGGAGTTATAATGGGCAGGAGAGGGTTAAACGAGCCTAGACCAGATAATACCCTAGGCCAATTTATACGGGGGCATAGTCTGGGCTAGGCCAGTTTATACCCTGGGTATACTTGAGGCGGAGTATAACCTGGCCTGCTACACCGGTACCTCTGTGAATTACACAGAACACGTGTTAATTACAACTATCGCTGATACATGTACATTTTGCAGGTTTTGACGCTAGTAAGCCGCCTTACCAGAATCAAGCATGATCACGTGAAAATTATAATTATCAAGTCAAAATTTTAATTATTATGTGATAATTACAATTTCCAGTTTTGGCGCATTTCCAGGCGGATTGATAGAGCCAAAACTGAAAATTAAACATGATCACACGAACATATTTGTAATTTTTCAATAGTTGTAATTATCTCTTGATAATTGTAATCATTCCATGATACTTGTAATTATCACATGATAATTGTAATTATCAGGTTTTGGCGCTAGTAGGCCGCCATATACCAGCACCCTCTACGATCCACCAGTTGATATTTTTAAGGTTACTAGCGGTTACTATGAATAGGCACACAACTACGAATTTCCTTGATTTAAAAATGACTATACTTAAAAAAAAAAAGTTGTCTTTTGGATGCCTTTTTTTCTTCTTTTTTTTGTGTGGGTGTTTGTTTGTTTTTCTTCAGTGGGCAATATTCACCGCTGTTCATGTTTAATGGATATGTCGAGGAGGTGCTCTGTGGTCAAAGTAGGTCCCTAAATGTAAGCCTACATACACACCCGAACTACTATCCACTGTTGGGTAATCTGCAGCTAAGCATGGATTTAAAGATTTGTATACAAGCGTGTCACCCTTGGAAACCCTTGATGCAATACCCTACCCTGTTTGCAATGGTGCTCAGGCAGCTAATTAATATTAGAGCCATCACTAATGTTGAACTTCATCTGTTGGGATGTTAGACTTGTTAGAAGTTGTTTCTGTTGAATTAGTTTTTTTTTTTTTTAAAAATTGTTATTATTCTTGTTGTTTTATCGGTGGTATTTCTTATGCATATTTTATTTTATAAAGACACTATGTTACTCCTTTTGATGTGGATGGTGCAGTGTTTGTGATAAAACTGATGTGTCTGTACTTGTGCTATTTGTGTACTGTGATTTTCGGCAATATCTGCTACTGTGACTGCAGAAGTTTTTAAATTTGTGATTACGACATATTATTATTGTTGTTATTATTATTGTTGTTATTATTATTATTATTATTATTATTATTATTATTATTATTATTATTATTATTATTATTATTATTATTATTATTATTATTATTATTATTTCTTGCTGTGCATGCTCCGCGTGTGTGCGGGTGACGGATGCTGCGGCTTGTGTCACATTGGACACGTGTATTTTTCAGACAGACCCTACCTCTGCTCTAGGCTAAACACAGATTTCCGCATGCCGAAACTAATATTCCCTTACCTCCTATGCTAAGCCGTCTCTTCTTCTTGTTCCTCGGTATCCAATTTCAGTGTATCCAGTGTCAGTGCACTCGACAGTGTAGTCTTTACTCAGAACCACAGTTTATCAAATTTATTGTATAATACCCAGGTCCCTGACCATGGCCTCAACAAGTACATGCGGACGCCATGCTTATTGTGAGAGCCAATAATTTGTCGTAGAGCACGTTTCGTACAAGTAGGCCTACTCGCTGCGCATAGGCGTGTTAATGTAAAGTAACACGAGGTCGAATGGATGATTCAGCAATGTGCGTGCGTGCGTGTGTGTGTGTTGACTAGCAAATATATATTTGCCAATTTTGTACAGATCATCTGTTTTATGACTTTATCTTCTACTTTTATGTTGTGATTATTGTCAGCTTGTTCACATTTCACTATGCTTTATATGTTTTTATATGTGCTTTTGTGTGGTGCTGCAGCGTTGACCAAATGCATTCCTTGTGTATCATTCACTTGGCAATAAATTATCTTGAATCTTGAATCTTGAATAGTCAAAACGCGTACTCCTTTCCTTTACACCAGCACCCGGCCAGCGTATGATATCCCGGCCAAAGTTCATTATTGTAGGGTTGTTTCAGCAGATCTTTTATACGGATCGGGGGCGAGTCCTCTTTCGATCAATTTGTACCTGATTCGGCTCTCTGCAGTCCGCTGGACCCAATAAACAATGACTCACTAACTAACGCATATTTCCAACATGAAAAACAAGTACAGATAACAGATGTTTACAATATTATGGTAATAAAAGAAGATAACAAAGCGTTGTTAAAACACGTACTATATCAACAATGTTAATATTGACGAGGCTTTTAAAAACAAGAAAAGAAAGAAGGGTGTTGCCATACCTGGACTGGTTTGTGAGGAGCAAGGTAAGCCACGTAGGTGAAAAGAGGATTAGGATTTGGGTTGGCGAAGTGATTGGCCAGAATCTCCTTGGTGCGGTTGGTAATGAGATGAGTGCTGTAAGACCCGTTAGCTTGGAAGTAGGGCTCGTTGTTGAAATTCCAGTCCCAGGAACTGCCATCGCCATAGTGGAAATGATCAAGCACGTTGCTGTACGACCCGAAGGAACTGTCGAACCTGTCAAAGAACCCAAGGACTTCTAGCAACCTGGCGATAGGCCAGTTTCAGCAAAAACCTTGCGACCTTTGACGCTAGCTGAGTGTCAGAGAGCTATCAAGCATGGGCTATATGTAGGCGTAGGCCCTCACCAGCTTCTGACACTCGGATAGCGGTCAGCGTTGCTTTCGGGCTGACTGCATAGAAAACCACACCACGGTCCGATAACGGACACAAATCTAGTATGGCCATATTGTGATGGACAATTGTATGTGGATATGATCAGGCATGTTGTACGTTGTCCTGCCAGTGTTATGTGTGCTTGGTTACTCCATACAGCTGCCACAACACGGGGTCCGATAGCGGACACAAATCTAGTATGGCCATATTGTGATGGACAATTGTATGTGGATATGATCAGGCATGTTGTCCGTTGTCCTGCCAGTGTTATGTGTGCTTGGTTACTCCATACAGCTGCCACAACACGGTGTCCGATAGCGGACACAAATCTAGTATGGCCATATTGTGATGGACAATTGTATGTGGATATGATCAGGCATGTACGTTGTCCTGCCAGTGTTATGTGTGCTTGGTTACTCCATACAGCTGCCACAACACGGGGCCATATTGTGATGGACAATTGTGTGTGGATATGATCAGGCATGTACGTTGTCCTGCCAGTGTTATGTGTGCTTGGTTACTCTATACAGCTGCCACAACACGGGGTCATATTGTGTTGGACAATTGTATGTGGATATGATCAGGCATGTTGTACATTGTCCTGCCAGTGTTATGTGTGCTTGGTTACTCCATACAGCTGCCACAACACGGGGTCATATTGTGATGGACAATTGTATGTGGATATGATCAGGCATGTTGTTCGTTGTCCTGCCAGTGTTATGTGTGCTTGGTTACTCCATACAGCTGCCACAACACGGGGTCCGATAGCGGACATAAATCTAGTATGGCCATATTGTGTTGGACAATTGTATGTGGATATGATCAGGCATGTTGTACCTTGTCCTGCCAGTGTTATGTGTGCTTGGTTACTCCATACAGCTGCCACAACACGGGGTCATATTGTGATGGACAATTGTATGTGGATGTGATCAGGCATGTTGTACCTTGTCCTGCCAGTGTTATGTGTGCTTGGTTACTCCATACAGCTGCCACAACACGGGGTCCGATAGCGGACATAAATCTAGTATGGCCATATTGTGTTGGACAATTGTATGTGGATATGATCAGGCATGTTGTACGTTGTCCTGCCAGTGTTATGTGTGCTTGGTTACTCCATACAGCTGCCACAACACGGGGCCATATTGTGATGGACAATTGTGTGTGGATAAGATCAGACATGTTGTACCTTGTCCTGCCAGTGTTATGTGTGCTTGGTTACTCCATACAGCTGCCACAACACGGGGTCAAAAGTTCTGCTCATAATGTTCCAAACACTATCCTATCCTATCCAATCCCGTAACTCGGATGTCGTAGGGGCACCACAGATGATCGTTTAACCTTGGACTTTGATGTCCGTGTTGATGCCATTGGTGTTGTTGTCATCATTTTGGTCTTCTCTGCACTTATTTCCATCCCATAGGCTCTGGAGGTGGTGTCAAGCCTCTGTACCAGCTGTTTAAGTTCTGGTTCCTCTCCAGCCAATCCATCAATGTCATCCGCAAAACGAAAGTTGGAGATTGCTTTACCCCTTATGCAGACCGTGCCTTCGTGATCTGCAAGGGCATCTAACATGATGCGCTCTAGGAAGATGTCGAAGAGGGTTGTAGAGAGTAAGCATCCTTGACGCACACCGATCTGCTGTTCTGATTGCTGTGATTGTGATGACTTGTTTGCAAAAAGTTAACTTTATGTATTTTTTGAATTTTTTTGTGGGTTTTTTATTATTGTATTATTTCTAATGCAATATTGTAAGTTGTTCATGTTCGTTTCTTTCTTTTTTATGTAAAGCGCTTGTCTATAAAAAGACAAGTAATAGCGCTATATAAATGTCCATTATTATTATTATTATTATTATTATTATTATTATTATTATTATTATTACTTCGCCCTGCCCTGAATCCTGCTTGTCCTTCAGCTATGATTTGTTCAGCTTGGGTTTCAACCTGTTGAGTATTATTTTTAGGAGGACCTCGCTGGGATGGCTGATAAAGCTGATGGTGCGGTAATTTTCACACTCTTGAAGGTTACCTATTTTGGGAAGAGTGATGATAAGCGACTGGGTCCAAGATGTAGTCCACTCCACATTCTGCCAGATCTTGTTACAGATAATGGTGAGGGCGTCAATCATAGCTTCTCCTCCTGCTTGAAGCAGTTACGCGGGTATGTTGTCCACTCCCGCTGGCTTCCATTTCTTCAGTGACTGCACTGCTGCCTCAACTTCTCGGAAAATTGGGAGGATTTCTTCTTCTTCTTCTCTGTTCTCGAGACATGCTAGGATTGATTGGTCTCCGTTTGGTGTGTGGTTGTAAAGGTCAGAGCAGAACTCTGTCCATCACTTTGCTGTGTTTACTCTCTTCAAGTGGAGCCGGATAGACATCATCACGAGATCGTGGTCACTTCCGATGTCTGGTCCTGGAAAAGTGCGTGTCCTGCTAATGTTGATGCTTGATCTGAAGCGTTTCTTGACAATGATGTAGTCGATCTGGTTGTGATGTTCCCCGCCGGGACTGTGCCATGTCCATCGTCTGGATTTTTTGTGGAGACCAAGCGTATTTGCAGTATCAGATTGTTTATCTGGCAAACTGCAAGAGTCTCAAGACCTCACTCATTTGTCTCGTTGTTGCAGTGGGGTCCAAATGTGTCTCCCCAGCTGTGGTGCGCATCTTGGCCAACTTTGGCATTCCAGTCGCCTTGCATCAGGATTATGTCTTTCTTTGGCACTTGGTCAAGATCAGCCTGTAGAGTTTCATAGAAATCCTCCACTTCGCTGTCGTCATTGTCTGATGTTGTGGCATAGGCCTGGATGATGGTGATGTTGAAATGGGCTGCTCTCAGACGGATGGTAATGAGTCTACTGGAGACTGGGCGGCAACCCATGACAGTGGCTAGAATGTCCTTGTGGACCAAGAATCCAACGCCGTGTTCGTGCCTGTCATCTCTACCGCTGAAATAAAGCTTGTGGCCTTTGTCGGCCGTTGTTTCACTTAAGCCTTTCCAGCGCAGTTCGCTGATACCTAAAATTTTCCATCGATAGTGGTCCAGCTCGTGGGCCAGTTCTTCTAATTTTCCCTCCGCAGTTAGGGTCATGACATTTCAGGTTCCTATGACGATGTTGTCTCTCGTGCGGATCTTGCTAAGTTGTCCATCAGTAGCACACTTATCACCTCCGTCCTGGTGGCCAACGGAAGGTGCGGTTCTTGGTGACCCGGGCGACGACCGATCCGGTATGAAATTAGTGGTTTTTTTCATCAAGCAGTGTGTCTTGGGCAAGAAAGACCTGGAGGGGCCCAATCCTCTCCAGGCTGTTGGCCACAGCCGAAATCCACGAATACAGTGTGGCTCGCCTTGGCCCTGAGCACCTGTAATAACATGAGGTTCCTCCGCCCTGAATCCTCCTCTATTACGCATGCGCTCTTCGATGACAACGTCACAACAGCTTTCTTAGCAGACGACGGATCACACGAAGGAAAAAGCAACTTTTCCCATAAAAAATATTTCGTTTAATTAGAATTGAAAGAGGAAACCCAAAACCATCTTACTTTCGTACTTCGCTTTGGTTATTAATCTACCATCAAAAAGAAAGTATTTTACTTTAGTTTTACCGGCACAAGGATAAAAACAGTGGCAATGAAGGAAGAAGTGACGATGCCGGTTCGCATGTTGCAACCCCTCTCCAATTTCATTCACAATTCGCACGATGTCGATTCTTTGAAATGTAAATTTCCTGTAATGTTCTACATCATCAGGTATATTTAGAGGATTTCATCTATCCCGAAAGACGCTGTTCCGTTGTCTCCGATGCAAAATCATTGCGAAAACAATTGCATTCGCCAATTTTACCTCGGCAAGGGTACGAGTTACCGGAGGGGGGGGGGGGGGGGGTAGCGTCGGTAAAATTATCGGCATGTTTGGCCGAGTGGTAGGGCCTAGGCAGTTACAACTTCTCTGAATACCAGATAAGTCCAAACCAGCGGAAGCTAAGGACTTTACCCTCCTCGTGGTAAATTATCATATCCTCCTATCCTATTCTATCCTATCCTATCCCGTAACTCGGAGGTCGTAGGGGCACCACAGATGATCGTTTAACCAGCGTACCCCATCTTTCCCTGTCCTCAGCAACCCTGATTGTTTCGCTCAGTGTCAAACCAGTCCATTCTCGAATGTTGTCTTCCCACCTCTTTTTCGGTCTCCCTCTTCTTCTACCTCCTTGCACTGTGCCTTGCAGGATGGTCTTTGCAAGACCTGATGATCTGGTGACGTAGCAATACCATCGGAGTTTCTGTTTTTTTTTATCAATGTGAGCAGGTCATCGTGTTGTCCAATGGCTTGTGTGATGGTCTTTCGGACTCCGTCGTTGGTGATGTGTTGGGTATAGGAAATGCCCAGAAGTCTTCTGTAGCACCTCATCTCCATGCTTTGTATTCTTCGTTGTAGATCTGCTGTGAGGGTCCATGCTTCGCAAGCATATAGGAAGATGGAGATGACAAGGGAGCGCAGCACTCTTACCTTGGAATGTAGACTGATGGTCCTGTCTTTCCAAATAAGCTTTAACCTCGCCAGGGCAGTAGTTGTTTGTGCGATCCTGAAGAGGACTTCCTGTCGAGACCCATTGTCTGATACAATGGCTCCTAAATATTTGAAGCTATGCTCTGTGTTGAGGGATTGGCCTTGGACTTTGATGTCCGTGTTGATGTCATTGGTGTTGTTGGTCATCATTTTTGTCTTCTCTGCACTGATTTCCATTCCAAAGGTCTGGAGGTGGTGTCACGCCTCTGTACCAGCTGTTCAAGTTCTTGTTCCTCTCCAGTCAATCCATCAATGTCATCCGCAAAACGAAAGTTGGAGATTGCTCTTCCCCCTATTCTGACTGTGCCTTCGTGATCTGCAAGAGCATCTGACATGATGCGCTCTAGGAAGATGTTGAAGAGTGTTGGAGAGAGTAGGCATCCATGATGCACACCGATTATTGTTCTGAACCAGTTTCCGATGGCGCTGTTGTGGAGGACTGCACTGGTAGCCTTGCCATACAGGCTTTTTATGACTTCAATACTTTTAGGGCTGGTGTTGTACACTCTCATGGTAGCCCACAGAGCTGCATGCCAGACTCTGCCACACGCTTTCTTGAAGCTTTCTTGTAAACACATGATATAGATGTTGTTGGTGCTGTAAGTATTTCTCGCAGATTATTCGGAGGTTGAAAATCTGTTCAGTGGTGCTTCGCTTTGCCCTGAATCCTGCTTGTTCTTCAGCTATGATTTGTTCAGCTTGGGGTTTCAACTTGTAGAGTATTATTTTCAGGAAGACCTTGCTGGGATGGTTGATAAGGCTGATGGTGCAGCAATTTTCATATTCCTGAAGGTTACCTTTTTTGGGAAGAGTGATGACAAGCGACTGGGTACATGGTGTAGGCCACTCCCCACTCTGCCAAATTTTGTAACAGATAATGGTGAGTGCGTCAATCATCGCTTCTCCTCCTACTTGAAGCAGTTCTGCGGGTATGTTGTCCACTCCTGCTAACTCCCCATTTTTCAGCAATCGCTGAAGAAGAGTGGTAAATTGCAGGCAGGTTTTGCCCTTTTTGAATACGGCCTCTGGCCGGTGACTTATGTGTAGAAGATTTTCGCCCAGTGATGCCGTGCTAACATCACCCTGTTAGTCGCCTCTTACGACACATCGGGAAACGTTGGGTCTATTCTATTTAGTGCCCTAACCCACAGAAGAGCCCTTGTGTATAATCATAGGGGTAGGTGTGTGCGTTAAAGAGAGAGAGAGAGAGAGAGAGAGAGAGAGAGAGAGAGAGAGAGAGAGAGAGTTATTTTAATTGTTATTTTCATTTAATTTTGTTCCAGTTATAATAATTAATTAGTTGATTACTTTTTTAATAGGTATATAAAGACTTGATGCGATTTTTTTAATACAAGTACATGGCTTGGTAAAGATTTGAATAAAAATCTAAATATTGCCTCGGACCTCAACTTGGGTGTTGCTGTTTGTTTTGTTAACCTCATATTAATATTTAGTTATTTAAATGTGTTTAATAATATGTTTATGTTATTTTTTCCAATGCTTGAATCAATAGACAACAAATAAGTAACACACCCACACCCACACACACACACACACAAACACACACACACATTCTTTCTTGGTTGTGTGGGTGTGTGTGTGTGTGGACTTGTTTACACGGCGTTATTTGGACAAACCAGTGAACATATCTTGTTTGGCAGCCCTCGTTGTTTTGACCTCAAACCAATGATCCGTTGATGTTATGGCTGTGTTAGGGTTAGGATTAGCGTTAGAACACTTAAATGTACATAAAAAGGAGACGCAACGTACGTGGCTTTTCACGAAATTCGTAATAACGCCGTGTAAACAAGTTTGTGTGTGTGTGGTATGTGTGTGTGTGGGTGTGTGTGTGTGGGTATGTGTGTGTGTGTGTGTGTGTGTGTGTGTGTGTGTGAGGTGTGTGTGTGTGTGTGCATGGGTGTGGGAGGATAAAGTTGTAGCAGACTTAACACCTTAATGTTGTAAGCGTATGAGGTTTTGTTTTGTTTTGTTTTGGTCTCGCCTTCTTAATATGTTCAATTTTGAGGCCGGGAGAAATTAATTTTTTTGAAGCGATGGAACACGGCCATGCGGCTCTTGTGTCTGCCAGCGCCCTGAGCATCTCTTGATCTGGAATAGCGCTATACAAGACTGATTAAATAAACCAATACATAAATAAATAACTGTTGATGCACTCATTGTTATCGTACGACGAGTGTGGTATGTAAGCTTATCTACTGCATGTTACGCTTACCCTCTTCCGATCGGAGTGTAGGCTTCATGGCAGAAGCCCAGATGCCACTTCCCCACGTGATGGGTTGAGTAATTCATCTTCTTGAGGTACTGAGGCATTATCTGGTATTTCAGGTTGAGGGTGTTGTTCATAGTGTCTGTGAACACGTTGTATGTGGCTACACCAAGTTTGTAAGGATATCTGCAAGGGGAAAGATTTCTTAGCAGGGCTGGTTACCAGAATGTTACCTCCCTTGCGCGACCCTTCCCGGAGGTCCAGCATTTCAACTCCGAGATACCGTAAACAAGCACACATAAATAATAATTTTAAAACATAAATAAATAAATAAATAAATAAATAAATAATAATAATAATAATAATAATAATAATAATAATAATAATAATAATAATAATAATAATAATAATAATAATAATAATAATAATAATAATAAATACGTGCTTATTTCCACAAACACCAATAGACTCACAAGTGCGGCGATTTGTACCAACAACCACGTTCACAAGCTACACACACCAATAGGAAAAAGCCCACAATCTGGCGGTGATATTAGGAGCATGTACGTCGATTCGCGCATCGTTTTGCGCATTTATAATTATACTATATCTTTTATTATTTTAACGGAAAATTTCGATAATTAGCGTTAGGATTAGAGTTAGTTAGAATTTGGATTAGGGTTAGGGCTAGGGTTAGGGTTAACTATAACCCTAGGCCTAGACTAGACCTATTTTCACTAGCAGATGTTTGGCATTCTCACCCTCCAACAGCTTATCTCTCAAACATGTGGCATAAAACACTGCGTCCCTATTTAGGATGAGAGTGTAAACAAACAAAACAACAACATGGCCCTGAGACACTGCGTCCCTATTTAGGATGAGAGTGTAAACTGAGGTCTTGTCTGTGCACGTACGCATTTCATCGCACGGACTTGAAAGAGCCTGAGGGTCATGTTCTAGACGGGTGGGTGCTGGCTACCCAACTACCCCAGCGAGCACGAGGGCGCTCCGGACCGGTCTCAGTTATCAGTTAAAACTGCATGTGGGCGCCTCGGGCGGTGTGAGTTTGAGCCAGCCTGTTATCAACCCGCACCTTGAGCAGCTCTTGAGCGGGAAAGAGCGCTATATAAGAACGAAACAGTAAAATAAAATGACGGAGTCCACGAGAACGACTGACCTGGCAGTCATGAGAGCAGCACGAGCCGCCGTGCATTTTGGCTGCGTGTAGAACCGCCTCAATTCGATGCCTTCCTGTGTCGCCTGAAGAAGAGAGAGTTGAGGTACAGATAACATCTATAGCTTCTCTCATAAATTCATTCTTTTCTCTCTGGCTCCAACCCACCTCCAACCCACCTCTCTCTCCGCTCCCTCTCTCTCTCTCTCTCTCTCTCTCTCTCTCTCTCTCTCTCTCTCTCTCTCTCTCTCTCTCTCTCTCTCTCTCTCTCTCTCTCTCTCTCTCTTATTTCTTGATCCACCCACCCTTCATTCCCCACCCCCCAAATAAATAAATACATAAGTAATTTGTTTTTAAAAGTAACTAAATAAATAGCCTACATAAAAAATGTTGTTTTCAAAGCTACGAGTTTCATTATTGAGTTATCTATCAAAGTGCCTTATCATCATCATCATCATCATCATCATCATCATCATCATCATCATCATCATCATCATCATCATCATCATCATCATCCTTCTTCTTCTTCTTCTTCTTCTTCTTCTTCTTCTTCTTCTTCTTCTTCTTCTTCTTCTTCTTCTTCTTCTTCTTCTTCTTCTTCTTCTTCTTCTTCTTCACCTGTGTAAGATGTGGTGTGGGGATTTCTGGCACTTTTGAATGGCCCATGTCTCCCTGACCCATGTCGTCGACCAGAATGTAGATCACGTGGGGTTGAATGGCTCTGACGGTCGCAGTCAACGCACCAAGCGCCAACAGCAATAGCAACGTATTACCCATGGCGCAAAACCAATCCGTGGAACAAGGGAGACAATAACGTGTGCGTGAAAACACGGATTGTAAAGGTTGTCTCGCCTACAACTCTGTCTCGACAACTCCGCTTCGTTAAATCTGTGAATAGAAAGGTAAAGAGGACAAGACGTTGGTTTAAATATATTTTTATTCCAGAAAATACTATATTGGCAAGACATTCAAATGTAATTTCAGACTCGCCATCCACACGTGTACAAACGCTTTTAAAATTAATGTATGTTAGTCTTGTATTGTGTTGTGTTGTATTCTGTTTTGTTTTGTTTTGTTCCCACATTACATTACATTATATTATTATTGCTTTAGGTCCAGCGTACTCTTCCGAGCCAAATCAGGACCGGACAACCCCCGATCCGCATAAAAGATCTGCTGAAACAACCCTAGTGGTAAAACCGAAAGCTCTCCACCAGCCAGTCACTTTACAATAAAGACATACCACGCAGGGGACGGCTGAGGCTTCACCCCAACTTATCGAACCCCCGTTTACAAAAACAAAATAGAATACAAACATCATTATAAATTATCAACAAAACACATACATACAAAATGCCTACATTGCTAAATAATAACATCATAGGAAGCCCTAGTGACCACCTGGCAGAAAGCGTCCAATATTACCGAGCTGATCCAACAGCCTCATACACAAATAAGGAGTCTTGTCCCGGAAGAGTTTTCAAGAAAACAGGTAGGAGACTGGTCTAGCGAAGAAGACGATAGTATAGCAGATTGATAGAACAGAGCAGGAATGAGAAAGAGCAAATGAGAAAGACAGCGACAGTGGGAATTTAAAGCACAAAATTTCCAGAAAGTGGGGATACTATTTATACTGAAACCCCCGGCACCCCAACGGGGGTTGTTCCCACATAAGCTTACGCGCGGAAAGACAGGGAGGGTGGGTATAATACAATATAATAATAATAATAATAATAATAATAATAATAATAATAATAATAATAATAATAATAATAATAATAATAATAGATGCTATCACGCCTATCCTATCCTATCCTATCCCGTAACTCGAATGTCATAGGGGCACGACAGATGATCGTTTAACCAGCATCTTTCTCTGTCCTCAGCAACCCTCATGGCTTCGCTCAGGGTCAAGCCAGTCCATTCTGGAATGTTGTCCTCCCATCTCTTTTTCTGTCTCTCTCTTCTTCTGCTTCACTGTACATTGCAGGATGGTCTTTCCAAGGCCTGATACTCTGGTGACGTGGCCATACCATCGGAGTCTCCGTTTCTTCACCACTGTGAGCAGGTCATCGTGTTGTCCAATGGCTTGTGTGATGGTCTGTCCGACTTCGTTGTTGGTGATGTGCTGGGTATAGGAAATGCCCAGAAGTCCTCTTAGCAACATATCTCCATGCTTTGTATTCTTCGTTATAGATCTGATGTGATGGTAAATGTTTCGAAAGCGTATAGGAAGATGGAGATGACAAGGGAGCGCAGCAGTCTTACCTTTTTAAATGAGCTTCAACCTTGTCAGGGCAGCAGTTGTTTGTGCGATCCTGGAGAGGACTTCCTGTCGGGACGCGTTGTCTGATACAATGGCTCCTAACTATTTGAACCTATGCACTGTGTTGGAGGTTTTTGCTTGGACTTTGATGTCCGTGTTGATGCCATTGATGTTGTTGGTCATCATTTTGGTCTTCTCTGCACTTATTTCCATTCCAAAGCTCTGGAGGTGGTGTCAAGCCTCTGTACAAGCTGTTCAAGTTCTTGTTCCTCTACAGCCAATCCATCAATGTCATCCGCAAAACGAAGGTTGGAGATTGCTCTTCCCCCTATGCTGACTGTGCCTTCGTGATCTGCAAGGGCATCTGACATGATGCGCTCTAGGAAGATGTTAAAGAGTGTTGGAGAGAGTAAGCATCCTTGACGCACACCGATTGTTGTTCTGAACCAGTTTCCGATGGCGCGGTTGTGGAGGACTTCACTGGTAGCCTTGTCATTACAGGCTTTTTATGACTTCAATAATTTTAGGGCTGGTGTTGTACACTCTCATGGTAGCCCACAGAGCTGCATACCAGACTCTGCCAAACGCTTTCTTGAAGCTTTCTTGTAAACACATGATATAGATGCTGTTGGTACTGTAGGTATTTCTCGCAGATTACTCCGAGGTTGAAAATCTGGTCAATGGTAATTCGCGCTGCCCTGAATCCTGCTTGTTCTTCAGCTATTATTCGTTCAGCTTGGGGTTTCAACCTATTGAATATTAATTTCATGAGGACCTTGCTATGATGGCTGATGAGACTGATGGTGCGGTAATTTTCACACTCCTGAAGGTTACCTTTTTTGGGAAGTGTGATGACAAGCGACTGGGTCCATGATGTAGGCCACTTCCCACTCTGCCAGATTTTGTTACAAAATTAATAATGGTGATCACGCCCTTTGCAATTTGGACGTAATAAAAGCGAGTCGATCTGAGGATATCGCTATACCAAAAGGCGAAAGAGATATACACTTTTATTTGTGAAATTTAGATTGCCTCCAATGACATTGCTGAAAGGAGGGACGAAACCAGGATCTCTGGCAAAACCCTCGGTGTCCTAAAAGGGTTTCGTGTCTAAGTCACCTGGGTTCGTGCCATGCGAGGTTCCAACCCGGCATAGGAAATCTAGCTCACTATTAACTGTGCTACTACGCCACCTTCCAATATTAGATAAATTAATAAAATTACAATTGACCATTACCCAGTGTTTGAAGCCATTTGTGGTGGTAAAAGAAGATCTTTGATTAATGATAGGTGTCTTAAAATTTCAGCCATAAGCTTTCTTCAGGGAGTAAAATAAATAAATAAATAAAATTATAATAATAATCATAATAAATAAATAAATAAATAAATAAATAACTAAAATTACAAACACATTTTAAAAAAGAAAATGCAAGTGCTGGACCCTAAAGGGTGCAAAGTTTCCTCGCGTGCACTTAGGGGTCAGGGGTCATTTAGAGGCTCATCTGTCACTTCCCACGGTCGAATCCAATAGCATACTGTTAAAGGATCACGCTGTTGCGCCCAATGATGTTTTCTTGCAAACTACAAAAGTACAATTTAAAAACAATAAAAAAGAGGTCACCATGATGATGTCACTCCATGCACATAAGTTTTGTTTTAGGTTCAATGCATCTGTACACTCTAATTACAAAGTTTAAAAGGAAACAAAAATGACGTCACTATGATGACGTCACTCGATTTACACGTTGGGTTTTATGTTGAAAGCATCTGGAAAATCTAAGTAGCCTACATACCACGTTTGAACCAAATCCCTCCAGTAGTTTGGGAGAAAATGCGATTACAACAACAACAACAACAACAACAACAACAACAACAACAACAACAACAACAACGATATGTAGAAATGTGTCAGCTGGTAAAACATCTATCTGTTCCAGTTAAATACCTAATTGTTTGTTTGTTTGTTTTAAATCCGTCCAATTTTTTCAGAGGAAATCGCGAACGGACATCCGGGCGGACGAACACCGTCATAAACAATAGTTCGCTTGCTTTGCTCCGGAACTAATAAAAACAATCTCCCGGGACCGGGAATCGAACCCAGTGTCTGTCACTCTACGGGCGATTCATTACCACTTGCGGTACCGCGACATTCAAGTTATAACAGTAGTCAGTCTATGTCAGTAGTCAATGTACATTGTCAGGGTATTAATGTTAATTGATGGTTTTTAATATGACGGCCTACTAGCGCCAAAACCTGATAATTACAAATATTATAGGATAATTATAAGTATCAAGAAATAATTTCAATTATTTTTAAAAAAAACGACAAATATTTTTGCGTGGTCCTGTTTAATTTTCCATTCTGGCTCTAGCAATCCGCCTCGAAAAGTGCCAAAAACGAAAATTACAATTTTTCACTTCATAAATACATTTTTTAGGTGCTCATGCTTAATTCTGGCTAAGGCGGCTTACTAGCGCCAAACCTTCAGTTACATGTATAAGTGATAATGGTAATTAAAACGTGTTCTGTGTAATTCAGAGATACCGGTAATTCACAGGGTTAATTACTAGATTTTTAGTATTGGCCAAGCTTTACTAGTGCCAAAACTTATGGTTTGATGTAAAAGTACCTGCGCATGCGCATCACGCATCGGACCGCGCATGCGCCTCAGCATTAAACTGCGGTTAAAAGTATATTAAACACGATCACACGCAAATATATTTGTTATTTTTCGTGATATTTATAATCTATATATAAATCGACAAGCTGTTTTACATCACGAGGGGCCGTTTTAGCCAACCAGCGATTTGAGCTTCACTTTGCTCGAATTTGTGCAGATTACAGCTGAACTGTCCGTATAATTGCTTCCACGCGAGTTTTGCCATTCGCCGCTCGATCACGCGCTGCCGATACAACGAAACTTATCATTATTTTCGATCGCAAAACGGCTTTATTTTGCATTTTACTGCCTTGAAAATGAACTGCAAACACGTGGGAAACATGTGCGAGTCCAACCAATCATTTCCGGTTTGTGTTTAGTGATTTCTCTCCGTAGCCTTCATTTCATAAGTTTGGTTTTGATCTCGCTTTTAAATCGGCGTTATATTGTTGTTTAATGCAGTTTAAAGTTTATAACACTAATAAAACCGAGGGTTCACCATGTTTTATGATATAGGACCTAAAATAAGTCTGGAGAATTATAGCAGCCCGTGGATCAATGGATAAGGCGACTGAATTTTATCAAGGCGACCCAAGTTCGTATCTTGCTGTTTTTTTCTTCTTTTTTTAAGATTTATTAATACAGAGGGAGAGAGATAAAAGAGAGAGGGAGGTATAGATAACAAAGAAAAAGAGAGGAGAGGCAAAATAAACAAAAAGTGCAAGTAAAATGCAAATAAAAAAATTAAAATAAAATAAATATATAAATAAAAATAAAATCATA
This sequence comes from Oncomelania hupensis, assembly GCA_036898135.1. Lineage (NCBI taxonomy): Eukaryota > Metazoa > Mollusca > Gastropoda > Littorinimorpha > Pomatiopsidae > Oncomelania > Oncomelania hupensis. The sequence continues at coordinate 82,923,197 of CM072514.1, read as the reverse complement.
GCACGGGTATTAATAACTGCTTCATATTAAAAAATTTTTCATTTATCCATGATGCATGTACTTCTTAGAACACTTAACATCTCATGCTTTTTTAAAAAATTAGGTATAGGTAGGTCTGTAAAAAAAAAGCCTTTAGAAAATAACATTATAATTTTATTGTAAATTTCATAGCATAATTAATTGTCATTCGATTCATCAGAAAGAAAAATAAAAATAAAAGCAAACTTTACATTAAAATTAAATATTTAGAGTACAAATTAAAACTGAATTGTTCCAAAATAAATATCTGTAGGGACTAAAGGCCCATATTTACATGGCTTGGTGCTTTTTTTAATGATTGCCTCAATTTGGTATTTCATTGGTATGTATTTTAATTTTAAAAAATTCTGTGCATGCAGTGATAGCATTGCCTTATTGTTTTAATCACATGCATGTGCAATAAATCAGTAATGCTGTTCTCAAATAAATGGTTATTGTGTTTTATTACAATTATAAGTTTATTTTTAATCTATGTCTCTTTTTAGTGATTCACCATTGACAGTGCACTTCAGCCTTCCACTTCCAGAATCATAAACACAACAAAGATTATTATATCAAACATACTTTTATACAATGTGAATTAATTTTCGAGCTAATGTTAAATAAAAGTATCTTTGATATATATCTTAGTTGTGTTCATGATTTTACTTTCAAAATACTTAGCAGTTCCTGTTGTGTTTACAATTTCTTCCACTTTCAGGCAATTGATATATTTCCTAAAGGTAGTTATTGTACCAACACCACAACGATAAACTATACACTATGTAGGCTACAATGGAACATTATAGTCTCAAATAAATTTGACTTCACTCAGTGGCTGACAGCTTGGACACCCAAAGATAACGGGCATAAAATCAGAAACACAACAAAGAAATATATTAGATACTTTTAATTATACAACAATACAAGACAAATGAATTTTCATGCTTTGCTCTTCTTCAGATTAAAAACAAACATAAAATGACTAAAGGCTGCAGAATGCACAAAAAAGTCACTTCCAGGAAAATGTTTGAAACGGGCATATAACATCAGGCCCAGCAATTGGGTCATAAAAAATTTATTTGCACGGGTAATAACTGCTAGTTATCTCATAATAATTGTAATACCCTAACGATAAATGTTATTATTAGGCAAAAATTGTAATAATCAGGTTTTGGCGCTATGAAGGCGTGGCAACAACTGATATTTATTAACACTGTGGATTACCGGTATCTCTGTAATTACACACAACACGTGATAATTTCAAGTCTCTTGTCATATTGGCAACTCTGGGTTTTGGCGCTAATTGGCCGTCATAGTTTTGATGCCTATGTAAGTGCGACAGAGTGTGAGGATGTATGTGTGTGTGTACATTGTGTGAATGGACGACAAATAAAATATTGAATTGAAATTACCTTCCAAACGCGAGCCAAGAAAGATTCATAGAAATTCATAGAAATGATAAAGCAAACATTTCAACGTTAACGTTTTAAATTTGTATGAAATGAACATAAAAATGTAACACAGAAGTAAAAATGGTAGAACTACAAAACTGACTTATCATTCTCATCTTTTTTTCAAACGCAAGGCCGGAAAGGGGCAAGAAGACCGATGATGACCCAGGTTGGAATTCCGTCATGGGCGAAATGAAAGTGTCAATTTTTTCATTGTTCATCTTAACAGGTTAACTGATCTGGTGGTTTAGTGTTTAGGTCCCTACCTCTTCTCTGAGAATGTTTATCCCCGTCTGCCTTAACGCCAATGGTGGATATGGACGGTAAACTTTAATGTTCAATTATGTAAAAGGCGAAAATTGTTGGAAAGATGATAAGATAAGATACAGTAAATTGTTTCGTTTTTTCGTCAACAGAAGAAAAAAAAAAGTAACCCGTCAAAATAAAACAGGAGAAAAATACGAACCCAGCCGAAGTTGCAGCAGAAGCCAGCCCAAGAACGAAGCAAGTCTTGTCCAAAGTTAGACAGGCGATACGTGGCGTCCTCGGCCCAGACTATTTAAACTATTTCGGATCCAAGATGGCCGCTGCCAGCTATTGAAAAAAAATACCGCATGGCTATGGAACGTGCGTCATCTACATTCGGACACGTCTAGGATAGCCTGGATGTTACGCATTCTTGTTCTGAAGAACGAAGAAAAGGTTCAGAACACTGGATTGATTTATGCATTATTGGTAACAGTTAGCTGGATAAATAAAATTATATTATCTCATATTTTCCTATTATTGGCTGGATCCGGATCGATTTTTATCCCATCTCACACTACCTAGCTAAGACATATCCAGGCCAAACGTTCGCCCCTCCACCAATCTCTGCGGCATGTTCCTTTCCTATCCTATCCCGGAACTCGAAAGTCGTTGGGGCACCATAGACGATCTTTTAACCAGCAACCCTCATGTCTTTGCTCAGTGTCAAGCCAGCCCATCCTCAAAAGTTGTCCTCTCACCTTTTTTTCGGTCTCCATCTTCTTCTACCTCTTTGCACCGTGCCTTGCATGATGGTCTTTGCAAGATATGATGCTCTGCTGACGTGGCCATACCATCGGAGTTTCCGTTTCTTCACCACTGTGGGCATGTCATCGTGTTGACCAATGGCTTGTGTGATGGTCTGTCTGACTTCGTTGGTGGTGATGTGCTGGGTATAAAAAATGGCAAGACGTTTTCTGTAGCACCTCATCTCCATGCTTTTTTTTTTCGTTGTAGTCTGCTGTGAGGTCCCATGTTTCGTAAGCGTATAGGAAGATTGAGATGACAAGGGAGCGCAGCAATCTTACCTTGGAATATAGACTGATGATCCTGTCTTTCCAAATGGGCTTCAATCCTCTCAGGCCAGCAGTTGTGTGTGTGCGACATGGTGTGTAAAATAGCGTGCTGGGGTGTGTGCGGGGGTGTGTGTGTGTGTGTGTGTGTGTGCGTGTGTATGTGCATGTATACTGTGTGCGTGTTTGATCCGGCAGTGTAAAGTATTTTTCATTTTTAATCAATGAGCTTTCTGTGCCTGTGGTTTTGCGTGTCTCTCGGCGTCTGGAGATGTACGTGCGTGTGGGTGCGCGCGTGCGTTTATGAGTGCGTGCGCGCGTATTTTGTTTCTTTAGGATGATATACAGCGGTATCGCAACATCGCCACAAAAATCAACATTGTTTGAAAAAAAAATAATGCTGATTTTCAGTAATGTGGGGTGTCGGATAGCGCAGTGGTTGAAGCACTCGCTACTGTGTCGCAAGTTAAGCACCGTCCAGTGCGGTTAGCACTTGGATGGGTGACCGCAAAACGTGAAGCGACAAATAACAACGCCCCTAGTTGACTCAACTGTGACTGAGTACCTACTCTCTTAAGGGTGGGGAAGGTAAAGCAGCGAGGGAGAGAGATGGGCATCACCCTCATTACGCTGGCCCAAGATAAGTGTGATCTCCAACATCACGCTCCCCTACGGCCACAAGGCTATGGGACCACCTTTACCACCACCACCTTTACCTTCAGCAATGTGCGCGAGTGTCTGATAATACATTAGAATAGCTTTGCCATCTGCTTCTTTATTGATGAGCGTAATATTACTATTTCGATGATAACGCAAAATATATAGGATTATGTTATCGTCCCAAACGAAAATTAAACATCAGGAACAATATTGCATGAATATGGTCTCTACCTTGGTACGATTTACATTGTAGTTGTATACCATGGTCTACAACTACAATGTAAATCGTATGTGGGGCCAATACTGCTCTTCATTGCCTTCGCGATATAACTAAGCGCATGCGCATTGAAGATCAGCCCATAATTAGGCAATATTGCATAGATATTGTATCTGAGTTGATCTCCAACTACAATGCAATGTGTATATATAGCTATCTGATTGTTAAATAATTAAGTGAGGAATCCGTACGTTTTGGGTCTCCATATAATGGCTCTGCAGCTGTGGCCAATCATTCTCCTATCACCCTGTCAAACTGCTTTTGACAAAAGAAAGAAAGAAAGCAAGAAAGAAAGTTGTAGGAATTTTTTAAAAAAAAGGTAAAGGTAGTCCCATAGCCTTGTGGCCGTAGGGGAGCGTGATGCTGGAGATCACAATTATCTTGGGCCAGCGTAATGAGGGTGATACCCATCTCTCTCCCTCGCTGCTTTACCTTCCCCACCCTTAAGAGAGTAGGTACTCAGTCACAGTTGAGTTGTTATTTGTCGCTTCACGTTTTGCGGTCACCCATCCAAGTGCTAACCGCACTGTACGGTGCTTAACTTGCCACACAGTAGCGAATGCTCCAACCACTGCGCTATCCGACACCCCAGGGAGTTGCTGAAAGATTTATTATTCCGTATATCCTATCCTATTCTATCCTATTCCGTAACTCGAAGGTCGTTGGGGCACCACAGATAATCGTTTAGCCAGCGTATTCCATCTTTCACTGTCCGCAGCGACCCTCGTGACTGTCACAAGAGACTAGTTTGGACCCAGCACTAAAGCTTCAAGCCTCAAATAGTTCATCCTGCTGTAGCTTTTTGTAACTTAAAATCGATGCCTAGCAGACGACAGAAGTTAAAGGTTTGGTCTAAGCTTGTAAGCTAACTCTCACGCAGGTAGGCAGTGACCTTATTCCGCTGACCCATATCCACCACCCCCGATAGAGGACGCCACAGACTCACGAGATTTCGCGGACTTTGGCTGACCACAGGGTTAGGTAGTCATTCTTTGTCTGAACCTCACACGAGAAGGTGCAAGGCCCTGAAAGATTTCTCTAGCAGAAGACTACGCAGGTGACGGGTGAAATTCAATTCATCGCAATATAGCCAGAGCCTGACATTGTCAAAAAGGTAAATGATCAATCTTTTTTTTTTTAATAATCAACTTTTTTTAAATTCCAAAACAAGCATGAATACAAAACAGTATTAATACAGAACATGAATAAATACAATCATAACTATTATGCACAAAATATTAAAAGTAAATCGGAAAATTTTGCATTATTTCAATAGTACAGATTAGTCATGAAATCAAATATAAAGAAAACTTACAGTGTGTACATAATTACTATAATTTTACAATATATGCTATTCAAGCAAGTTTGGTTTATGTTTTTGTACACAAATACAGACAGATAGGGAGCGAGAGAGAGAGAAGGAGAGAGAGAAGCAGAGAGACAGAAAGAGAGACACAGGTCATGGAGTACTATTTTAACAAATTCTTGATGAACAACCATTGAGGCAAACAAACAATAAATGAATTATAAGCGTTCAAACAGCGGGATCAATCTTTTGTTTCATCGCGATTTATTGATATTATTGTTGGATTATACTTGTGAAGTCTTGCCATGTTTTATAATTGTGAATGTTTGTAAAACTTTGCTTGACCAAGTGGCTGACCCACGACCAGTTTGCGAAACCAGGAGGTAGCCCCACTGTCCAACTGTTGTTTCCCCTATGTGTATTATTGCAGACCAGTGGCTGTACCGGAGAATGTGTATATTATTAATTACTTCTCCCTGTGTTTAGTTTAGCCATGATATGTATTTGTATAGGAATTATGTTGGAGATTCCAGCGGGGGTTTCAGTATAAATAGTATCCCCACTTTCTGGAAATTTAGTGCTTTAAATTCCCACTGTCGCGGTCTTTCTCATTCTTACTCTGTTCTATCAATCTACTATACTGTCTTATTCTTCGCTAGACCAGTCACCTATCTTTTTTGTTGAAAACTCTTCTGGGACAAAACTCCTCTTTTGTGTATGAGGTCTGTTGGATCAGCTTGGGAATATTGGACGCTTTCTGCCAAATGGTCACTGGGGCATCCTATTATGTTATTATTTGGCACTGTAGGCATTTTATATGTATGTGTTGTGTTTTGTTGATATTTTCTAATGATGTTTATATTCTATTTTGTTTTTGTAAACGGGGGTTCGATAAATTAGAGTATTGCCTCAGCGTCCCTTGCGTGGGATGTCTTTATTGTCAAGTGACCGGCTGGTGGAATGCCTTCAGTGTTACCACTAGAGTTGTTTCCGCAGATCTTTTATTCGAATCGGGGTGAGTCCTCTTTCAGCGAAGTTTGTGGTCTTGATTTTGTGGTCCTGATTCGGCTCTTTGCAGTCCGCTGGACCCTGTAAGCAATAACTAACTAACTAAATGCCTTTGGAATGGAGCTGAACTGTGGCCAGTGGATGAGAAAGCTTGAGCTGGACCATTGCCGGCACCGATGGATGAAGGCTGAGCATTTACCTTTCAGACCTTCACTGTACGGATAAAACTGATGGCGTATCTTGGAGGGGGGAGGGGAAGGGGGGGGGTGCTAGCACTGGAAGCCCTTGCATGGGGATATTAGCCTATAGTTAATATCTTTCCCGCCCTCAGAAAAATTTTGAAATGTGTTTCGCAGACATTTGGGAGAGCAGAGAGAATCAGATCACATGCATCTGTACTCTTTGTCGAACATTAATTACAAATACTGGATTCCTTTTTTTTTTCAACAGTGTTCATGCAGGAAAATACTTTAAAATTCATAAACTTTTACAACCTTTCGCAAACCATTTTTACATTTCCAAACTTCTTCTGCCGTAGCTCTACCGCACTTCAGACAAGACAACCGATAGCAGACGGTACGATCAATTAAAAAAAAAACCCAAAAACCAAGATAATAAAATATGTAGATATTATCGGATAGTTGATTAATAAACTCTTCCATGATCATACTATCTCGTATTAAAAAAAGACTCTAGAATCACTATCTCATGTCATGGAGTTTGAGATTATTCTGTTAAAAATAACTTTCTTCCTATCCTATCCTATCCTATCCTATCCTATCCTATAAATCGGAGGTCGTAAGGGAACCACAGATGATCGTCTAACCAACGTACTCCATTTTCCCCTGTCCTCAGCAACCCTGATTGTTTCGCTCAGTGTCAAACCAGTCCATTCTCGAATGCTGTCCTCCCACCTCTTTTTCGGTCTCCCTCTTCTTCTACCTTCTTGCACTGTGCCTTGCAGGGTGGTCTTTGCAAGACCTGATGATCTGGTGACGTGGCCATACCATCGGAGTTTCCGTTTTTTCACCACTGTGAGCAGGTCATCGTGTTGTCCAATGGCTTGTGTGATGGTCTGTCGGACTTTGTCGTTGGTGATGTGCTGGGTACAGGAAATGCCCAGAAGTCTTCTGTAGCACCTCATCTCCATGCTGCGTATTCTTCGTTGTAGATCTGCTGTGAGGGTCCATGTTTCGCAAGCATATAGGAAGATGGAGATGACAAGGGAGCGCAGCAGTCTTACCTTGGAATGTAGACTGATGGTCCTGTCTTTCCAAATCGGCTTCAACCTCGCCAGGGCAGCAGGTGTTTGTGCGATCCTGGAGAGGACTTTCTCTCGGGACCCATTGTCTGATACAATGGCTCCTAAATATTTGAAAATATGCACTGTTTTGAGGGATTGGGCTTGGACGTTGATGTCCGTGTTGATGCCATTGGTGTTGTTGGTCATCATTTTGGTCTTCTCTGCACTTATTTCCATGGAGGTGGTGTCAAGCCTCTGTACCAGCTGTTCAAGTTCTTGTTCCTCTCCAGCCAATCCATCAATGTGATCCGCAAAACGAAGGTTGGAGATTGCTCTTCCCCCTATGCTGACTGTGCCTTCGTAGTCTGCAAGGGCATCTGACATGATGCGCTCTAGGAAGATGGTGAAGAGTGTTGGAAAGATTAGGCATCCCTGACGCACACCGATTGTTGTTCTGAACCAGTTTCCATTGGAAGTGTTGTGGAGGACTGCACTGGTAGCCTTGTCATACAGGCTTTTGATGATTTCAATAATTTTAGGGCTGATGTTGTACACTCTCATGGTTGCCCACAGAGCTGCATTGCAGACTCGGTCAAACGCCTTTTTGAAGTCTACTAACACATGATATAGATGTTGTTGGTGCTGTAGGTATTTCTCGCAGATTATTCTGAGGTTGAAAATCTGTTCAGTGGTACTTCGCTCTGCCCTAAATCCTGCTTGCTCTTCAGCTATGATTTGTTCAGCTTGGGGTTTCAACCTGTTGAGTATTATTTTCAGGAGGACCTAGCTGGGATGGCTGATGAGGCTAATAGTGCGGTAATTTTCACATTCCTGAAGGTTACCTTTTTTGGGAAGAGTGATGACAAGTGACTGGGTCCACGGTGTAGGCCACTCCCCACTCTGCCAGATCTTGTTACAGATAATGGTAAGTGCGTCAATCATCGCTTCTTCTACTGCTTGAAGCAGTTCCGCGAGGAAAGTTGTCCACCCCCGCTGACTTCCCCTTCTTCAGCGATTGCACTGCTGCCTCAATTTTTTCTCGGAGAATTGGGGGGATTTCTTCTTCTTCTTCTCTGTTCTCTGGACATGCTAGAACTGATGGGTCTCCGTTTGGTTTGTGGTTGTAAAGATCAGAGCTGTACTCTGTTCATCTGTCCAAGACTTCTTGTTCTTCTGTAAGGCATATGTCAGACTTGCTTTGGATCGTGGAGACCTTGGGCAAAGCTTATTGCAGTTGAAGTTCGGAATCATTTATGTGAGAAATATTCAGGAAAATTAAAAGTTTACACTGACGGATCTGTTTTAGAAACAGGGGAAACAGGAGCTGCATTTGTTGTACCAGATTTGAAAATATCAGAATCGTTTTTATATAGGAAAATGTTATTCTATTTTTACTGCGGAATGAATTACTATATTAATGGCTCTAAATAAAATGTATACTATATGTCCGAATATATTTAGTACAGCTCTATGCGTAGATTCTCTATCCGTTTTAGATGCTCTAAAATCTCATATTAACTGTGAACGAAAAGAGATTATTTTTTAGATTAATGACGTTATTCATGGATTGATAATTAGTGGTACTGAAGTGACCTTTTGCTGGATTCCATCACATTGTGGATTTCTATATAATGATTGGGCTGATCATGCTGCAAAATTAGGTGCATTAAATATTAATTCACTATCAGTTAAATTAAATCTGTCTTCCAAAGAAATTCAAAACAATATTGAAAAGAAACTTCAGTTATATACAAACTATAAAAATCTTCGTGGATTTCCCAGATCAGTTTCATCTACAGCGAACAGAATATTATTAAATTCAATTAAAACCAAATATTGTAAAAATGTAAAGTGCATTTGTGATGAACCTATAACTCTAAAACATATATTATTTGATTGTAGTCAGATTCATCCTCTTTTGCCCATTGAAGTAAATACTGTACTATAACATCAGTTAAAAATATTAGCAATGAATTAATTGTGGGATTGGCAAAAGCTTGAATCAATTCTCCAGTCGCTCGTTTTATTGAACTGCCATTGTTATTGTTATTTTAGAGAGTTGGTAGTAGTATCTGTGTGTATGTATGTGTTCATGTATGTCTGTTTAAATGCGTGAATCTGTATGTATGGTCTTTATTATCCTGATGAAAAAAGACGTTAATAAAACAACCAACCAACCTTGGGCTGTTTAACACTTGTCAGCCGCTTCACAGTCTGGTAAGCCTTCTTGCTTTGGATCGTGGAGACTTTGGGCTGTTTAACACTTGTCAGCCGCTTCACAGTTTGGGAAGCCTTCTTGCTGTTGTTCTTGTTCAGACTGTTCTCTTTTTCCTGGCATTGATCTTCTATCCAGTTCTCCTTTGCTGTGCGCATGCCTTTTCGGATTTCATTGTTGATTTTTCGGTAGCCATCAGCTCCCTGTGAGGTGTTCTTTTTCTTTTTCATCTCTCTTCGTTTATCACACAGGTCCAAAAGTTCAAGTGTGATCCACATCTTCTTCTTTGACCGGTGCTTTCCAAGGATCTCCGTGGCGGCATCTGTCACAGCTAAGTTGAAGGTGGGGGTCATCGTGTTGACATCTACTTCACCAGCTCCCAAAATGAGCAGTGGTGCAAATTTCCCTCCAATTGTGGCCTGAAATATTTCTGCCACCTCCGGGTCTTGCAGTTTGTCCAGGTCGAACTTCAGTCTAGTGCACTTTGCTGTGTTTACTCTCTTCAAGTGAAGCCGGAAAGACATCATCACGAGATCGTGGTCACTTCCGATGTCTGCTCCTGGAAAAGTGCGTGTCCTGCCAATGTTGATGCTTGATCTGAAGCGTTTCTTGACCATGATGTAGTCGGACTGTGCCATGTCCATCGTCTGGATTTTTTGTGGAGACCAAGCGTGTTTCCCAGTATCAGATTGTTGTATCTGGCAAACTCTAAGAGTCTCAGACCCTTCTCATTTGTCTCGTTGTTGCAGTGGGGTCCACATGTGTCTCCCCAGTTGTGGTGCGCATCTTGGCCAACCTTGGCATTCCAGTCGCCTTCCACTATGATTATGTCCTTCTTCGGCACTTGGTCAAGGACAGCCTGTAGATTTTCATAAAAATCTTCCACATAGTCTGATGTTGGGGCATAGGCCTGGATGATGGTGATGTTGAGAGGGGCTGCTCTCAGGCGGATGGTAATGAGTCTACTGGAGACTGGGTGGCAACCCATGACAGTGGCTAGAATGTTCTTGTGGACCAAGAATCCAACTCCGTGTTTGTGCCTGTCATCTCTACCGCTGAAATAAAGCTTGTGGCCTTTGTCGGTCGTTGTTTCACCTATGCCTTTCCAGCGCAGTTCGCTGATCCCTAAAACGTTCCATCGATAGTGGTCCATCTCGTGGGCCAGTTCTTTTAATTTTCCCTCCGCATTTAGGTCCTGACATTCCAGGTTCTTATGACGATGTTATTTCTGGTGCGGATCTTGCTAAGTTGTCCATCGGTAACACACTTATCGCCTCCGTCCTGGTGGCCAACGGAAGGCGCGGTCCTTTTTGATCCGGGCGACGACCGATCCGGCATGGAGTAAATGGTTTTATTTATCATGCAGTGTGTCTTGGGCAAGAAAGACCTGGCAGGGCCCAATCCTCTCCAGGCTGTGGGCCACAGCCGATATCCACCAATACAGTGTGACTCGCCACTTTCTTATTTTACTAATATTAATCTTAAGTTCCTAATAATGTCAAATTTTAATTGCACTCTACCACATTCTCGTATTTTCATAAGCCCATGCCTCACATTCATACAATAACGTTGGTTTATTGGCTGGCAGTGGGTGGATAAGGGTGGGGCTTGGGGCTACTTCTTGATATTAATTCCCTTCGGCTGAAGACATCCCAGACGTATGTGGGGGTACCGGAGGTTTCTGTATACATAGTATTTCCATTTTGTGAAAATGTAGTGCTTTAAATTCCCACTGTCGCTGTCTTTCTCCTGTTTTCTTTCTCATTCATAATCTGTTCTACTATACTATCTTCGTCGCTAGACCAGTCACCTACTTCTCTTTTTCTTGAAAACTCCTCATTTGTATTTGAGGTCTGTTGCGTAAGATTGGGGATATTGGATGCTTTCTGCCAAATGGTCCCTAAGGCATTCTATGATATTATTATTTAGCAATGTAGGCATTTTATATATAGTGTGTTTCGTTGATATTTTATAATGATGTTTATATTCTATTTTGTTTGTGTAAACGGAGGTTCGATATATTAGAGTATAGCCTCATCGTCCTCTGCGTGGGATGCCTTTATTGTAAAGTGATCCGCTGGCGGAGTGCCTTCACTGTTATTAATAGGGTTGTTTCAGCAGATGTTTTATACGAATCAGGAAGGAATCCTCTTTCAACCAAGTCGTGGTCCTGATTTTGTGGTCCTGATTCGGTTCTTTGCTATCCGCTGGACTCTATAAACAATGAATAACTAACTATTGCCATTGCATTTAAACTAACTAACTTAGGTGATTTGAGACTCCATGAACTCCCTGAAGCAGCCAACCCCACTGCTATTGCGTCAGGAGACTTCCATTGGGAAAGTAAGACAGCCGTTCCACGCACGTAGCCTTTGCACATTTTTCATACTAATGTTATTTCACTGACAAAAATAATGTATAGAGCTATATCAGTCATGTGTGCAGGATTCCTTAATCAATCAATCAATCGGCATTTAATAATATCGTAATGCTGTAAATAATATTGAACGAGAGGACCTTCTCCTGTTGGCAAGAATGCTACATAAATTACCCCAATCTGAAATAGGGCGACAACATGTGGTGCATCCACTTTGAATTGTTGACCACGTTATTAGTAATCAAATCTTCATCTTTTCTGTGATTCCATTGTTCATCGTTGACGGATGTCCACAAACGAAGTCATGATTATTATTCTTAGGTCTTATTTCTGCATAATTATTATTGGATGCGAAGTTGGTGAATGTCAGGAGACAGCATGGCAGCCTGTACAGGAAAGGGATCAAACCTCATTGTCGGCCTGGAGTTGTAATTTTTTTTTTAAAATTAACCTGATACATTGCGCCCCTACTCCTTGGGATGAGAGTATAAACTGAGGTCTAGTCTGTGCACGAAGGCATTCCTACGTATGGACATTAAAGATCCTGGGCCGATAGCTCAGTTGGTAGTCAGCTGGTTTCCTAGCCCCAAGGTCGCGGGTATGAACCCCGCGTGGGACCAACTTACGTGACTTGGGTACCAGACTTTTCAAGACACCGAGGGTTTTCTCCGGGTACTCCGGTTTCATCCCTCCCTTCAATGATGGTTTTGGATGTGAAATGTAAAAGTTTCAATAATTAAAAATCGGTTTGTGTTCCGACTTCGGTAGTAGCGATCTTTTCAGATCGCCGCGTTTTGAGTTCCATTGAAAAAAGCGTTATAGCATCCTTTATTATTATTATTATTATTATTATTATTATTATTATTATTATTATTATTATTATTATTATTATTATTATTATTATTGCCAGCTACGCAAATACACACAGCACGCACTAGGTCTCTAGTAGTAGCATTTCTGTTGGATTAGCAGCAATAGCAGCAGTAGTACTAGAAGTAGTAGTAGTAGCAGCCAAAGCCGCAGTAGTAGTGGTTGCAGTAGCTAAAGTGGCAGTGGCATTAGCAGCGAGGTAGCAGTCATAGCAATTAGGGCCCTAGTGCTTGCATCCTCTGAGCACAATCTTGGGTGACCAGGGATGGGAACAATTAGGGCCCTAGTGCGTGCTGGGTGTTTTTTGTGCAGCCGGCTCTCACCAGTCTAGGACATGAGCGTCAGGATCTTTAAAATCCATGCTATGGAATGCGTGCATACACAGACTAGACCTCACGTTATCACACTAGCTCACTTCCTATGTCAGCAGCAATTTTCAGTACCTCTGCGTTTCGCATGCAGCGGGCTATTTATAGCTTGCCTCCACCCCCTTCTTCCAGTGAAAGGAAGCATCGGTGAAGCTATTTATAGCTAGCCTGTCTGACCTAACCTCAAAATCTGGAAAGCTTTGGTTGAGCTGTTGTGTTATACTTATTGGATTCGCAGGGGTAGGGGCGGATTGTTTCAGGTTGTTTTTTTTTAACTTTAGTCCGTCAACGGGGTTTGAACCATTGTCTGAACAGACTGCAGTGCTATCGCCCAACACTCCAGTACACTGCCTACACCACTGAGCCAACTGCGCTCCCAATACTAATTTATGCAGACTATTATGAAAATAAAACCTAAGAATAATAATCTTGACTTCTGTTCTTGACAATCGCAGCTGGTCCTCACGGGGAAGGTGACGATTTGATTACTGATAACAATGTACACAGGTCTAACTTGGAGTGACATATGGTCCCGCTTCATTCCACTGGAAGAGAAAACACTCACTCACACAAACAGATTTATTGGGATAAATTGTATGGCATTCGTGTCAGCCTGAAAAGGTGAAAGTAGACTAAAGCTCGCACCTTCAACATTATTAATAGCATTACGATATTAATAAATGTCGGCTGATTGATTTGGGGTTCCTGAACGTATGGGTGTCACCTTGTAGCAGAGACGATCGAAGCGTACGCCACCTCTCCATTATCTCTGCCGCCGGGAGATGTGACGTAGTTGGACCAACAGCTGCCCTGCTTTTTCAGTTCGGGACGGGGAAAGTAATTACGTAATACTTCAATATGACCTACACTCTGTTCACGCCCAGAGGCAGAGATGGAAAGAGGCGACGGAAGCCTCGGTCGTGTCTGCTACGCAGTATGTGCATTAGGCTGATATTGCTCCATACATATGCCAGTGAAATAACATTTGTATCAACAGGTAAAGGCCAAAATGTGTGCATTGTCCACCAATGTGGCGACCGAATACCCAAATGTCTGAACACTGGGGCGCAGCAATCATCTCCGAGACTCTACGGGAGGCAGACCATAGACATATATGTCTATGAGGCAGACCCTAAGCTCTTATTGCTGAGGAACAACCCATAATAACTTGAGCGTTAATGTTCGTTAGATATAGCTTAAGCAGATCTATCCTATCCTATCCTATCCTATCCTATCCCGTAACTCGGAGGTCGTAGGGGCACCACAGATGATCGTTTAACCAGCGTACTCCATCTTTCCCTGTCCTCAGAAAACTGACGTCATATTCCTAACTCTACCACAGGCACACAATATAATGATTTGCACTTGGAAAATAAAAATACTCGCGATCGTTTCGTTTCGCGACAAAGTAGCAGCATCAGTTGTTCGATCTCGTTTACCTCAAGGCATGGAGGCAGAAGAAGAGAGAGACAAAAAAAAAGAACACTGAGAATGGACTGGCTTTAAACTGAGCGAAGCCATGAGGGTTGCTGAGGAAAGAGAACGATGGAGTACGCTGGTTAAACGATCATATGTGATGCCCCAACTGCTTTTGTGTTACGGGATAGAATAGGATAGGATAGGATAGGATGGAGCTGCTTACAACATGTCCGCTTCGGACCTCAAGCGACTGACAGTGATGTGACCGATGCACTTAAAATAGTTCTGGGTCTTCCAAAAGCCACGCTCCAGTATAGGAGACCGGGGATGATCCACATACTTTTGCTCAATGGCTGCCACAACATTTATAAAGGTTATTAAAACACCTTTCAAAACAGCCAAGCAATGTTTCAAAATTTAAGTCATATAGACCTAAACTAACATAGGCGAACTTGCCTCTACCACAGGGCAAGTCCGTCTACACCCCGAGGCAAATTCGTCCTACTCACATTGTGGCATGAAAACATACATGCACCGTAAAACGTTCGCCGTTTAATTATAGTCATGAATATGTAATGAATGCCTGGAATAACAAATATGCTGACACACACACACCCACCCACCCACCCACACACACACACACACACACACACACACACACACACACACCCACACCCACACACACAACCGTGTAGAAACGCCGTTGTGATGACTTTCATGAAACTCTACATACGTTACTTTGACAATTTTACAAATTTGTCCATTTTTGGAAGCTAACCCTAACCCAAACTCTAACCCTAATCCAAACCCAAACCCTAACCTTAACCTAAACCTAAGCCTTTTTTTTCTCAAAGAAAAACACATAATTATTTCTTTATTAAATAAAAATTATTTCCAAGTGTAAAAATTGGTCAATCACCAAACGGCTCAAATTATACTTAGGTTGGCAATGCGCAACAAAAAGCTTTGCGTTACTTATAGTCGTCAAATTTGTACGTAGTTCTTCATCAGAAATAGATACAATATCAAGATCCACATAATTATTGATAATAACAAACCCTAAGCCTAACACAGCCCTAACCCTAACGGAACACTGTTTTGACGTCAAAATAACGGGGTCCGTCAAAAGAAAGTACGTAGAGGTTCAAGTGTATGTCAGAATAAAGGCGTTTCTACCTAGCCACACACACAAACACACACACACACACACGTTTCTACATGCCCACACACACACACACACACAAACACACACACACACACACACACGACAGCCTCTGTCTAGAAAGCGTGCCTACTCTACATTCTTATGACATGATAGCGCAGAGAGGGGCGCTCTCTATAGAAAGATACGATCTGGTATGGCAGATATCTCTCCAACCTCCGTTTTGCGGATGACTTTGATGGATTGGCTGGAAAGGAACAAGAACTTGAACAGCAGGTACAGAGGCTTGACACCACCTCCAGAGCCTTTAGAATGGAAATAAGTGCAGAAAAGATCAAAATGATTACCAACAACACCAATGGCATCAACACGGACATCAAAGTCCAAGGCCAATCCCTCAACACGCTGCATAGTTTCAAATATTTAAGAGCAATTGTATCAGACAATGGGTCCCGACAGGAACTCCTCTCCAGGATCGCACACACAACTGCTGCCCTGACAAGGTTGAAGCCCATTTGGAAAGACAGACCATCAGTGTACACTGCAAGATAAGGCTGCTGCGCTCCCTTGTCATCTCCATCTTGCTATTCGCTTGCGAAACATGGACCCTCACAGCAGACCTACAACGAAGAATACAAAGCATTGGAGATGAGGTGCTACAGAAGACTCCTGGACATTTCCTATATCCAGCACATCACCAACGACGAAATCCGACAGACCATCACACAAGCCATTGGACAACACGATAACATGCTCACAGTGAAGAAACCGAAACTCTGATGACATGGTCACGTCATCAGAGCATCAGGCCTTGCAAAGACCATCCTACTAGGCACAGTACAAGGAGGCAGGAGAAGAGGGAGACAGAAAAAGAGGTGGGATGACAATATTCTAGAATGGACTGGCTTGACACTAAGCGAAGACATGAGGGTTGCTGAAGACAGAGAAAGATGTAATATACTGGTTAAAAGATAATCTGTGGTTCCCCAAACGACTTTCGAGTTACGGGATCGGCTAGGATGGCAGGTACCTACGGCTATGAGTTCTTGTTACTGTTTATGAATCTCCAAGGCAAAATATGCGTCTTCAAAACGCTTTTGTTTATTTGTTTGACCAGAGCTTCCAAGCAACCAGAATGGTTAATCTCGGTTAAGATCAATATCTACTGCGATCGATGGATATTCACTTTCTTGCTAGCCGACTTCATCGGCATGGACGTGTACACTGTCTGTCACGTGATTGGCTATTTTTAGCCTGCTGGATACAGGCATAAGCACGTCTCTCTCTCTCTCTCTCTCTCTCTCTCTCTCTCTCTCTCTCTCTCTCTCTCTCTCTCTCTCTCTCTCTCTCTTTCTTTCTTTCTTTCTTTCTTTCGTTCTTTCTTTCTCTCCTATTATTGTAATTTCAAGGTAACATTTTTTTAAATACCCCTTTGTTTTTCATTTGGATACTGTGGATACTCTGTTCACAGAACGAATAATGTCCACAACACTCCATGCGACTTACAGGTTGATATCGCCTTATCTGTGCACCGAATAATACGAATAAAACTAAAGAGTGACCGACCAACCGCTGAAACGAAAAATAAAAGAAATCAATATGAAAGATATTGAAATGGTACATTCGAGAAGAATTACCGATTTCCAAAGGCAACGTGACTGCGTACCAATGCAACCCTGTGACGGCAAATACCAGCGGCTTTGGTTGAGGAAGTCCAGCTTGTCATAAATTTCACACAAGCAACAACAAATACATGTTGTTTCCTTCTTGATGCATGCACACCTTATGGAATGGAGAAAGAGAGAGAGGCAGAAAGAGAGAGAGAGAGAGAGAGAGAGAGAGAGAGAGAGAGAGAGAGAGAGAGATAGAGGGGGTGGGAGGGGGGGACATGTAGAACTGCAAACATATAAGGGTCAATTCCTTTGCACGCAGCTGAGCTCGACCAAGGGATGTTTCGTCAATGTACCTTCTCCTAATCAGGCTAATGCATTATTCACGCTGACGCAGGCATCCGCCTAATTAAACCGAAGATGGCTCAGTTTCTGGCCCGGGTAGGTAGGCTAGCATAATTATAGGCTATATCCAAAACACCACAACATAGCAACTAACCTTCCGTCGCCTCCACTCACAACCACATTCACCCAAACAGCCCCTACACAACTCACCCACACCTACCCGGCCCTTACCCCTACCCCACAAATTCACCCTTACCCAACCCCTCAGCCCCCACCTCTCGATAGTTTTAACAATTTTAAATTTCTCCCCTCTATTTTATTTTCACGTATAAAGCGTAAAACATGTTTTGTTGTTGAATAGCGCGATTACCATGCCATAGAAGCGTTCATGGCGCTAACCACTGAAATCCAACAAGCACACATCGTTTGACGAAGAACTTATAGAGGAACTAATTCATTCATCACCTTTTTACCTCCTGATGTGAATACTACCACCTCAGTTAAAAACATTAACAATGATAAAAATATAAAAAAATCTCCAGTCGCTCGTTAATTTTCATTCAATTGACTTATGTTTAAATGTGGTTATACTGTGTGTGTTTGTGTGTGTGTGTGTGTGTGTGTGTAAGTGTGTGTGTGTGTGTTTGTGAGAGAGAGAGAGAAAGAGAACCCATTGGGGTCATGAGCAATCTTGCCACTGTGGCAACAGTACCCCCGTTGGAGTGCCGGGGGTTTCAGTATAAATAGTATCCCCACTTTATGGAAATTTAGTGCTTTAAATTCCCACTGTCGCTGTCTTCCTCATTTACTCTTTCCCATTCCTGCTCTGTCCTATCACTCTGCTATACTATCTTCTTCTTCGCTAGATCAATGACCTACCTTTTTTTCTTGAAAACTCTTCCTGGACAAGACTCCTTGTTTGTGTATGAGGTCTGTTGGATCAGCTTGGGAGTGTTGGACGCTTTCTGCCGGGTGGTCACTAGGGCTTCCTATGATGTTATTATTTAGCAATATAGGCATTTTATATGTGAAACCAAGTGGACGAGATAGGTTTATTACAAGGTCTATAAGAACAACATAGACCAAAAGAAAACAAAGTCAAATTTTATTAATAAGAGAAACAAATTTATTTTTATGAATATAAACAATGACTATCAAATCTCTTCAAAAATAAACAAACAACAAGTGACAAATGACCAGTGACAAATGACCAGTTACAAATGACCAGTTACAAATGACCAGTTACAAATGACCCGCCACGCCGCTGCACACACACAACAAAGGTCTGGGATAAAAATCTGTGATCTCTAGACTCTTAGATCTTAGACTCTGCTTGCTCTAAAAAAAAACGCAAGACATGCACCCAAACATTTCTTTGGTAAAATAAATAAAATAAAATGATAATTACCTGGCACAAAATGAATTGAAACGGCAACTAGATACAGATCTACCGAACTGCCATCATTTTGGTTGCGTTCTGTCGTTTTTCTCATCCGTTTTTGGGCAAAACCATTCATTCAAATTCAAAACAACGATCTAAGGAGGGGGGAAACATTAGATCTAAAATAAACTGAAAATGTTTTAAAACCAATTCAACCTCTTATTATTAATTCTGACATAAATTTTAAAATATGAAATGAAACTTTAATCATTCCCAAACCTCAACTTTGTTTTTCTTTCTTAATTTTAATGAAACTACCATAATAATGTTTTTTAAAACCACCCCTATTTCCAAAATCAAGAATCCCGGCCACAAAGGGTGATAATACTAATAGAAAACAAAACCGAAAGTACGCGAGCGTGGGTTGCTTCCCTTATGCCACATATGTATATTCTGTTGATAATTTATAATGTTTGTATTCTATTTTGTTTTTGTAACCGGGGGTTCGAGTAGTTGGGGTAAAGCCTCAGCCGTCCCCTGCGTGGGATGTCTTTATTGTAAAGTGACTGGCCGGTGGAGGGCATTCAATTTTCCCACTAGGGTTGTTTCAGCAGATCTTTTATGCGGATCGGGGGTTGTCCGGTTCTGATTTGGCTCGGAAGAGTCCGCTGGACCTAAAGCAACAATCAATCAATCAATCAATCAATCAATCAGAGAAAGAGAGCATGATCGTGCGCGTGCATAATGTGTGTCTACTCAAATGCGTGAGCCTGAATGTATGTATGGTCATTATCATCTTGATGAGAAAAAAAAACAACTTAATAAAACATCCACCCAACGAACCAACCAACAAACCAAGTAACCAACCAACCAACCATCTAATTCATTAATTTAACCAATCGTGCGTAGACACGAAGAATACAGAATGCCCCACTATCGCTTCATTGTGTAAAAAAAAAACAGCATTATTTAGCATAATAGTGTTTAGATGAATATGTACATTCTATTGTTCCGACCTGTCAAACAGCAATTTTAAATAACAAATAGCGAGCGCATTTAGCTCAGTGATGTACGCAGTGTGAGCGAAGCCATGAGGGTTGCTGAGGACAGAGAAAGATGGAGTACGCTGGCACCCCAACGACCTTCGAGTTACGGGATGATAGGATAGTAGGCAGTGTACTGGAATGTCATGCTATTACATTGCAGCATGCACAGGAAATGGTTTAAACTCGCTAACGTCCTGCAGTATTTAAAAAAAAACAAGGAGGCTCTGCACTCCTACTCTTTTGGATGAGAGTATAAACCGAGGTCTAGTCTGTGCACGCACGCATCCCATCGCATGGATCCTGACGCTCATGTCCTAGATGGGTGAATGCCGGCTACACAAATACATCCAACACTAGGCCCCTTTCTCCCAATCGCCCAGGATTGTAAGCTTACTCAGTCGTCTGGTCGTCAGACTATGCGCCCAAAGACTGCAAGCGGGCGCTTCTAGCGGCTTGAGCTAGATCCTGGATCGGCCAGCGCCCTGAGAGGCTCTTGAGCTAGCTGGAAAAGCGCTATATTAAAGTGAATAAAGAAAGAAATAGTCCTTAATTCCATATGATTTATGTTTGTTTGCTTTAAAACCACAAGGATGGCCCCGTTTCTCCTTAGTCCATAATGAATACGTAATGCATGTCGAGAGTAATGCAGTCAGTACTGTCCGCGTCTTGACCTTAGTGCAAACAAAACAATGGCCAAGACAGAGAGGCAAGGAGCTGAGGAACGGGTAGTGTAATGAAAAGTAGTTGTAAGCGTAATAGGGGACGCCATCGCTACCGTATGATTCTGTACATTTCAGTACTATGTTATTTCCCCTTCACCACACGTCATGAGAATGTATGCAGGCATGCGGAAGGCTTAAGGAAATCAAGTAACTTCCAGCACGGGTCAAAAAGGATGTCTCCGTTGTATTAGTTGGATGCCTGACAAAATACTGTTCACGCCTGTCCCACTCGCCATCTTCGGCATAAAACAGGTATAAAAACTTACCATCTTCCCACCCATTGTCTATTCAGGCGCTGGGCTGGAACAATAGACGTAACAGATGCTGGACCCTGCTGACTGACCGCTATACAAATCAAAAAGCGAAGAAAAGACGGAGTCTAAGCTGTACCTATAGATCTACCAAGACTTCTATGGAATACTGACGACATTGGGCCTAATTCTATACATTAATGAGACTGTTGTGTGTGTACGTATGACTGGTTGATTCGCAATATTGTTTGTTTAAGCTTGAGGTTTTGTCGCTTCAACGACTTTTCACTTTTGGCTGTACTAGCGAAGTCCACAGGCTGGGAAGTCTTGTCTTCTGTAGGCCTCAATTACATACTATACATACAAAGTGTTTTGCTCCCTCACTTCCGTTTGAGCGACTGACCTCCAAAAAATCGCCTTTCCTACCTTTTGTGTCCACTTCAAACTCAAACGGAGGTTGCCGACGAATCACAAACACTCATAGCAACACATTCGTATCATTTCTGAGGAGTTTAGTTTCTTGATATGCACTTCTCCGGCACCACACCATACTGATGACGCATACTTGAGATGTGAAAAGCAATGGGACGTCAAACTAGTTCTCCTCGCATCAAGACTGACACTTTAAAAAAAGAAAGAAAAGAAGTTACCTAAGAGGTACAGATTAACGCTGATAAGACTGAAGCCTTACTTATTGGAACCAAACATAACATTTTTTTCTGTCTCTAGTGATTTGACTTTTCTTGGGCATAGCACAACCCCCCTTTCTTCTTCCGTCAAAAATCTTGGTGTCACCATTAACGAACCCTTTCAATGCATAACTTAATTCCGAAAACCTGTCAGTCACGTTACTTTGATCTTCGCCGCATTGGCCTTATTCGAAGTACCTCACCACTGATGCCACAAAATAGCTCATTATATCTCTCATCCTATCACGGCTGGATACTGCAACTTACTTCTTTCTGGTTTGCCTGCATCGCCTCCTTCAACGCGTTCAAAATTCTGCAGCTCGCCTGATCTTGAAAAAGAGAAGGTCTGATAACATCACCCCACTGCTCTCCTCCCTTGATTGGCTGCCTGTCTCACACAGAATACCCTACAAAGTTAAACTTCTCTGCTTCAAGTGGATCAACGGTTCTGCTCCTTCATACCTTTCAGACAGCATCCATCTGTACACACAATCACGCAACCTCCGTTAAGCCTAATTCTACAAACACATGACATAGATGTTGTTGGTGCTGTAGGTATTTCTTGCAGATTATTCTGAGGTTGAAAATCTGCTCAGTGGTACTTCGCCCTGCCCTGAATCCTGCTTGTTCTTCAGCTATGATTTGTCCAGCTTGGGGTTTCAACCTGTTGAATATTATTTTCAGTAGGATCTTGCAGGGAGGGCTGATGAGGCTGATGGTGCGGTAATTTTCACACTCCTGAAGGTTACCTTTTTTGGGAAGAGTGAAGACAAGCGACTGGGTCCATGGTGTAGGCCACTCCCTACCTGCCAGATCTTGTTACAGATAATTGTGAGGGCATCAATCATCGCTTCTACTCCTGCTTGAGGCAGGTATGTTGTCCACTCCTGCTGACTTCCCTATCTTCAGCGACTGCAACTTCTTCTCGGTGAATTGGGAGGATTTCTTCTTCTTCCCCGTTCTCTGGACATGCTAGAACTGATAGGTTTCCGTTTTGTGCGTGGTTGTAAAGGTCAGAGCAGTATTCTGTCCATCTATCCAAGACTTCTTTTACTTCTGTATATAGCCTACATAATAATAATAATAATAATAATAATAATAATAATAATAATAATAATAATAATAATAATAATAATAATAATAATAACAGGCAATTTATACAGCGCTTTCCAAAATCACAAAGCGCTTTACACAAACAAATGTAAACACAACATGCGTACATTGGTCAATAACACGCAACCACATATACATCTCAACACCAAAAATAACTAACAACACTCACTCATGGCGCCTAAGAAAAGGCCTCTCTAAAAAGATGCGTCTTCAAGTTCGTTTTAAAAGACGCTAGTGAAGGACTGTGACGGACGGACCGAGGTAGCGAGTTCCAGGTCTGAACGGAGAAGAAACTGAAAGCTCTACCACCGTGTCTCACCCTGTGGTATTCTGGTACACGGAACATCCTTTCATCTGCAGAGGAGCGGAGAGACCGAGAAGGAACATAGACAGTCAAAAGTTCAGAAAGATAGCTAGGAGCAGTTCCAGAGATGATGTGGTAGCAGAGACATGAGGTTTTATATTTAATTCGTTGTTCAATTGGGAGCCAGTGTAGCTCTTGAAAGAGAGGCGTGCAATGCTGTGATTTCCATGCTTTGAAGATGAGTTTAGCTGCAGAGTTTTGGACTTGAAGAGGTCTAAGGACTTTCTGTGTGCAACCTACAAGGAGTGAATTACAATAATCCAATCTAGACAGAATGCATGCGCTAACTAGTGTTTTTGTTGCTTCTTGTGTGAGATACTGTCGAATGGAGCTTATGCGTCTAAGTTCAATGTATGCAATCTGACAAGGTTTTGCAATGTGTTGCTGCATGGAGAGATCCTGATCGAAAAAAAAACCAAGATCGCGAACAGTGTCAGAAAAAGAAATAGAAGTAGTTTCAACAGTGATAGTTGAGGGAAGAGAAGAGGGGTCTGCAGATGACGGAGAAACACGGAGGGCCTCAGTTTTGTTATCATTTAGCTTGAGACGGTTGTTTGACATCCAAGATTTTACCTCAGTAACACAATCTTGAAGGGTCTGAACTAAATGATTGTAGTTAGAAGGAGAGTCAGAGTGATTAAGTTGGGTGTCATCAGCATACATTTCGTGGCGGACAGAATGTGAGTGAATGAGACGTGAGAGAGGAGAGGTGTACAGAATGAACAGAATAGGGCCAAGCACAGAGCCTTGAGGAACGCCAAAATCAAGCGGTTGTGCGGTAGATTTAATACCGTTTACGAGAACAGCTTGTTTTCTTTCTGAGAGATAAGACCGAAACCAGTTAAGAGCACTGTTTTGGATTCCAAAATCGTTATTGAGACGTGATAACAGAATTTCATGATCGATAGTATCAAAAGCGGCCGAAAGATCCAAGAGAAGAAGAACTGAAATTTTGTCTTTGTCTAAAGAAATTAGAAGATCATTTAGAACGCGAAGAAGAACGGTCTCTGTGCTGTGTCCAGGACGGTAAGCAGACTGATGAGAAGTAAGAAGACTATGAGCAGATATATGGGAGAGAAGTTGCTGAAGGATGAGACGTTCAAGTAGTTTAGAGAGAAAAGAAAGATTGGATATAGGTCTACATGAAAAAATGTTTTCCATGATTAAGAACAGATATGTAATTTATAGTTGGAATTTGATTATTTGTTTTTGGTGGCTGTAAAGGGAAATAATTAATGCAATACAATTGAATTGTTTCCAAATATAACAAAGGGAAATAATTTGGGAAAAGTTCGTTCATATCAATTATGATAAAGGGAGGTAATTTATGAATGAGCTTGATAATGACTAAAACGGAGAGTAGTGACATGCACTAGGATGTCGATGCATAAGAGTATGTGTGTAATTTTCCTATGTTGGTTGATTAATAATGCAAGAATCTACTCTTGCGTAGGTCTTAGTGTACTGGTATTGGCATCTCCATCTTGGGGTGTTACGTGTCTGGGCCTTGACCGGAACCACCAGGAGCCCTATGTACAACCTGTCGTCTTAATTGATCTGAGCATCTGAGGGAATCACGCTGGTCGTGGACTGCCTTCTAGCTAGACTCTTATCAAGTCCTTACAGGAAAAGTTGTTTGCCATTCTCTCATAAATTTGCTCAAGAAAATGAACAGTAAAAGATTATGTCAGTAGCCGGTTGTATAAAGCCACATGTATAGATATGATAAGACAACTTTATTATCTCTATCAAGGAATTTGTAGCCACTGAAAAATAGTATTACCGTTTACAATGTTATTAAGCATTCTCTATAATTAATATCTTGTACAAATCATTGGTTAAATATTGTATCAATTCTACAGCCATTTTTGAACTTGTATAGGCTGTAGCAAGAAAGATTTTCAAGAAAATAATCTCATTTATTTATTATTATTGTTTGTTTAACAGTTTAGTTTCCATTATTGTTAAGTGTGATTGAGGGCATACGGTTACATTACATTACATGGTTATTGCTTTAGGTCCAGCGGACTCTTCCGAGCCAAATCAGGACCAGAGAAGTGAAAGAGGACTCACCCCTGATCCGCATAAAAGATCTGCAGAAGCAACCCTAGTGGTAACACTGAAGGCAAGCTACCAGCCGGTCACTTTACAATAAAGGCATCCTACGCAGGGGACGCTGAGGCTATATTCTAAGTTATCGAACCCCCGTTTACAAAAACAAAATAGAATACAAACATCATTATACAATATCAACAAAACACATACCTATAAAATGCCTACATTGCCAAATAATAAAATCATAGGAAGCCCCAGTGACCATTTGGCAGAAACCATCCAATATTCCCAAACTGATCCAACAGACCTCACACACAATTGAGGAGTTTTGTCCCGGAAGAGGTTTCAAGAAAAAAGGTAGGTGACTGGTCTAGCGAAGAAGAAGATAGTATAGTAGATTGATAGAACAGAGTAGGAAGGAGAAAGAACAAAGGAGAAAGACAACGACAGTGGAAATTTAAAGCACTAAATTTCCAGAAAGTGGGGATACTATTTATACTGAACCCCCCGGCACACCCACAGGGAGGGGGGAGGTGGAGATACGGTTGGGTAAGGTATATAAGTATATAGATTAGTTTGTGTGTGTGAATAAAAATTGTCGTAATTATTCTCTCTGGTGTTTTATGTGTTAGTTTTTGGGGTGGTTGTTTCTCGTGTGTTGAGCACACACTTGTGTACCCGCTGTTTAGGTAGTGGATGTGACACGTATATAATAATAATAATAATAATAATAATAATAATAATAATAATAATAATAATAATAATAATAATAATAATAATAATAATAATAATAATGGTATTTAAATAGCGTTTCTTTCCTTGAATACAAGCACAGTTTAATAAGAGCATACAGCGGTAGAAACATAGAGAACTCGTTTAACATGTGAGAACATAAAGCAGGCTGCCTGAGCAATTAGGCTTATAGAGGTTTAGGACATAGAAATGACACCATTATTCGCTACCTGAAGTCAAATCCCTGAACTTCAATGTGAGGTTGTAGCAAAACGTAGCTTGCGTATAACAACGACAACAATAATAACAGCAACAACGACAACAACGACAACAACAAGAACACTTGTGTCCATTATTTTTAATCGTTAGATACATTCATGCCAATGTAACAGCAATAAATGACAAGTACTACTTCTTCGACAACAAACTTTCCGGATCACAATGCCAAAGTTACAAACTATCACTTGTTTGAATTATTGTATTCTTCTTTAGTTATATGTAACCACCAGTTGCTGTCACTTAATTATCATGTAGAACTTTTGTTATACAGGGTGGGCTTATAAAAGCTCGCTTGTTGCCTATGCTGTAAACCATTGTTTATGTGTTTGTAATGATGTGTTTGTTCCTTGAATAAAATATTTGTTTAAACCAAAATATCACAGTGTCAAAGTTTCATAATACCACAGTACCAATGTTTCATAATATCACGGTTACAAAAGTTTTATAATATCACGGTGCCAAAGTTTGATAATTATCACAGTGCCAAAACTTTATAATATCACAGAGACAAAAGTTTCATAATACCACAGTGCCAAAGTTTGGTAATTATCACAGTGCCAAAGTTTCATAATATCACAGAGACAAAAGTTTTATAATATCACAAAGACAATGTTTTACAATTTCAGTGAAAATGTTTCTTACTTTCAAAATGATAAAGCTTCATAATATCACAATGACACAAGTTTCATAAATACTTTAGTAACAAAAAAAGCTTCCAGATGCATATTTACAAATGGCAAAATGTTGAGGACACGGATCACAGTATCTTTTTATAACCATCTACAGATAGCACTATGGTCAAACGCTTCGGAACCCGAAATTCGTCGGGCACCACCTTATTTACAAACCAGTCAAGACATGGGGTTCTTAATCTTATTTTGCCATCAGTTAAGTCAGGTACTTTATGCAGCTAGCTCCTATGCCAGGAAGTTTTGGGTTTGAAGTCTAAGTCAAAAGTAAAAAGTCCAAATCAGAATCAAAATCAAAAAGTCAAGTCACAAGCCATAGTCAAATGTAAGTAGTAATAAAGCGCCAAAAACAAAATTTATGTTTCTGTTTGTTCTCAAGGAAAACTTAATGAAATCCCTGCATCCCAATTTAAAAAAAAAAACAACAAACAAACCAATAGACTCAGGTTCTGATTTATGTTTAAATGCCTAAATGAATTACATTAATTTTAGAGCATTATAATCTCAGTATGAAACTATGGTTAACCTTTAGACATAGTTTGGTGTGTCCGACCGCATTTGGGGAGTTTGAAGCACTTTGTTTCGTTAGCAATGATGTTTGCAGCAGTAGCACATTATTATCACAAAGATGATGAAACCAACGCCACCACCTCCACCCGCTCCAGCGTACACTCCCCTGAAACAATACAGTGAGTTAGTCATAGTTTAAAGGGCCTAGTCCAGCAGGCTGCAAAGAGCCAAATCAGGACTTAAGTAGTAGTAGTAGTAGTAGTAGTAGTAGTAGTAGTAGTAGTAGTAGTAGTAGTAGTAGTAGTAGCAGTAGCAGTAGTAGTAGTAGTAGTAGTAGCAGTAGTAGTAGTAGTAGTAGTAGCAGTAGTGTTAGTAGTAGTAGCAGTAGTAGTAGTAGTAGTAGTAGTAGTAGTAGTAGTAGCAGGAGGAGGAGGAAATTGGTCGTATCAAGTTTTATTCATCAGATTAACATAAGTTGTACTGATAAAAGGAGGAGGAAAAGGAGTAAAAAGAGTAGTAGTAGTAAAAAGAGAAGTAATAGTATAAGTAATAGCAGTAGTAATAGTAGAAGTAATAGTATTAGTAATAGTAGAAGTAATAGTATTAGTAATAGTAGTAGTAATAGTAGAAGTAATAGTATTAGTAATAGTAGAAGTAATAGTATTAGTAGTAGTAATAGTAGAAGTAATAGTATTAGTAATAGTAGTAGTAACAAGAGAAGTAATAGTAATTAGTAATAGTAGTAGTAATAGGAGAAGTAATAGTATTAGTAATAGTAGGAATAATAGTAGTAATAGTATTAGTACTAGTATTAGTAATAGTAGTATTAATAGTAGTAGTAATAGTAGTAGTAATAGTAGTAGTAATAGTAGTAGTAGTAATAAAAGTAGTAATAGTATTTGTAATAGTATTAGTGATAGTATTAGTATTAATAGTTGTAATAGAGGTAGTAATAATAGTAGTAATAGTATTAGTAATAGTAGTAGTAGTAATAGTATTAGTAATAGTAGTAGTCATAGTAGTAGTAATAGTATTAGTAATAGTAGTAGTAATAGTATTAGTAATAGAAGTAGTAATAGTATTAGTAGTAGTAATAATAGTAGTAGTAATAGTAGTAGTAATAATAGTAATAGTAGTAATAATAGTAGTAATTGATTGATTGATTGATTGATTGTTGCTTTAGGTCCAGCGGACTCTTCCGAGCCAAATCAGGACCGGACAACCCCCGATCCGCACAAAAGATCTGCTGAAACAACCCTAGTGGGAAAATTGAATTCCCTCCACCGGCCAGTCACTTTACAATAAAGACATCCCACGCAGGGGACGGCTGAGGCTTTACCCCAACTACTCGAACCCCCGGTTAAAAAAACAAAATAGAATACAAACATCATTATAAATTATCAACAAAACATATACATATAAAATGCCTATATTGCTAACTAATAACATCGTAGGAAGCCCTAGTGACCACCCGGCAGAAAGCGTCCAACACTCCCAAGCTGATCCAACAGACCTCATACACAAACAAGGAGTCTTGTCCAGGAAGAGTTTTCAAGATAAAAGGTAGGTCATTGATCTAGCGAAGAAAAAGATAGTATAGCAGAGTGATAGGACAGAGAATGAGAAAGAGTAAATGAGGAAGACAGCGACAGTGGGAATTTAAAGCACTAAATTTCCAGAATGTGGGGATACTATTTATACTGAAACCCCCGGCACCCCAACGGGGGTAATAATAGTAGTAATAGTAGTAGTAATGGTAGTAGAAATTGTATTACTAATAGTAGTAGTAATAGTAGTAGTAATAATATTAATAGTAGCAATAGCAGTAGTAATAGTAGTAGTAGTAATAGTAGAAGTAAAAGTAGTAGTAGTAGTAGCAATAGTAGTAGTAATAGTAGAAGTAAAAGTGGTAGTAATAGTAGTAGTAATAATAGTAGTAGCAATAGTAGTAGCATTAGTAGTGGTATTAGTAATAGTAGAAGTAAAAGTAGTAGTAGTAGTAATAGTAGAAGTAAAATCAATTCAATTCAATTCAATATTTTAATTTCACGTCTGTTCACAACAATGTGATTTTAAACAACAAAAAAGTATGAAAATAAAATGAAATAAAATAATGTATTAAGTTAATTAAAAGAATAAATAAAATTAAAAATTAAAAAAAAGAAATAATAATAATAATAATAATAATAATAATAATAATAATAATAATAATAATAATAATAATAATAATAATAATAATAATAATAATAATAATAACAATATAATTATAAGTAAGAATTTAATTTAATTTAATCAAAATTAACAATAACATATCAACGTTCTTCAAAATTATAATATCTTATATAAGTCTGTTTTCATAATGAAACCAGCAATGTCACATATTTCTGTACCATATAAAATGGTTTTAGTGTCATCCTGTGCTGATAATAGAATTCCCTGTTGTTTGTATAATGGTGTTAAAACAGTACATTTAAACAGTAAATGATTTAAAGAGACGATCCCTTTACATATACAATTCATATTTTTCAAATACTTTGTATTCCACGAATTCAATCGTAGTTTGTATATCAATCTTGAAATTGCTCTTGAACAACATATAATATTTACTTTAGGAATTGTCATGTAAAAGTGCCGTTCAACTAAAGAATAGTATTCAAACTGACCTATTTTCAAATCACAATTCAAAATCGTATTGTCACTTTTCATTGCTCCCTTTTTGGCTAATATGTCTGACATTTCATTACCATATATACCAAAATGTGATGGAACCCAAAAAAAATGTACTTCCAATACCCCTCGTACGTATACAATGAATTAAATACCTGATGTCAAATATTATGTCGGTTCTCTTTTTACATTTCCAATTTCGTAAAGCATACAGCACCGATTTGGAATCAACACAAATTAAAATATTAAATATTTCATGAGGAATGTTAATTATACAATATAACACCATAAGTATTGCGTACAATTCACATGTAAATATTGAAAATCCGTGACCAAGATAGTAAGATTTTTGAATATTCAAATGCGGTATAATAAATCCTGACCCACATTAAAAGTATACACTGATGGAAGTGTTCTGGAATCATCAGAATGTAGAAGTAAAAGTAGTAGTAATAGTAGTAGTAATAGTAGCAGTAATAGTAGAAGTAAAAATAGTAGTAATAGTAGTAGTAGTAATAGTAGTAGCAATAATAATAGTAGTAGGAGGAGGAGGAAATTGGTTGTACCAAGTTTTATTCATCAGATTAGCTTAATTTGTACTGATAAAAGGAGGAAGAAAATGAGTAAAAAGAAGTAGTAGTAGTAACATTACATTACACGATTATTGCTTTAGGTCCAGCGGACTCTTTTGAGCCAAATCAAGACCAGAGTAGTAGTAACAAGAGAAATAATAGTAGTAGTAAAAGTAAGGAGAGCAGCAGTAGTAATAGTAGAACCAGAAGTGGTAGTAGTAGCAGCAGTAGTAGTAGTCGTAGTAATGGTGGTGGTAATCGTATTTCCACACTTATCCAGACGATCATCAGTTTGGAATGCTTTTTAACTCAGCACGAGCCCAATGTAGTCTGTTTTTCAGTCGGTCGGTCATCTCAAAAAAAAAACTCTTAAACGGATTTTGACCCAATTTCAATAAGAATATTACTTAGCCTGCCTCTCGTGCCATCAGATTTTCTCTACCGCGAAGGTCAAGGTCACTGGAGTCATTGTGTTGCTAAACACCTCTTGCTCAATATCTCCAAAACCACTGAAACGATTTTGTTGAATTTTGATATTCAGGTACTTTGAATCATGGGCCAGTCTTCAGGAGCACTTCGTTTGTTGGTCATTAGACCGGCCCGTCACTCCGAAGTTCACGTGTTCAAAACATTAGGTTTTTTTTAAATTCCCAGAATAACTTTAACCCAAATGCATCATTTTTTTACTTTGTGGATACTTTAACTTCTCAGCATGCTAGATCTTTACTTACCTCCCACCCCCCCCCCCCCCCACCCCTCCCGTTGGGGTGCCGGGGGTTTCAGTATAAATAATATCCCCACTTTCTGGAAATTTAGTGCTTTAAATTCCCTATGTCACTGTCTTTCTCATTTGCTCTTTCTCATTCCTGCTCTGTTCTATCAATCTGCTATACTATCTTCTTCTACGCTAGACCAGTCACCTACCTTTTTTCTTGAAAACTCTTCCGGGACAAGACTCCTTATTTGTGTGTGAGGTCTGTTGGACAAGCTTGGGAATATTGGACGCTTTCTGCCAGGTGGTCACTAGGGCTTCCTATGATGTTATTGTTTAGCATTGTAGGTATTTTATATGTATGTGTTTTGTTGATAATTTATAATGATGTTTGTATTCTATTTTGTTTTTGTAAACGGGGGTTCGATAAATTAGAGTACAGCCTGAGCGTCCCCTGCGTGGAATGTCTTTATTGTAAGGTGACTGGCTGGTGGAGAGCCTTCAGTTTTACCACTAGGGTTGTTTCGGAACATCTTTTATGCGGATCAGGGGTTGCCCGATCCTGATTTGGCTCGGAAGAGTCCGCTGGACCTAAAGCAATAATCATGTAATGTAAAGATCTTTACTTTTTTTTTGAAAAAGATCAAAGTCGTTGTGCTTCACCTTTTTTTTGAACACGTTTTGCACTGCATTCAACAATTGGCGATCCAGATTCTGACATTTTTTCTTCTTGCAGATAGTTCCAATAGTACTCTATCATTCCATGCTTGCCTTTTGCATCGTTAGTATATACCCGAGTCACAAGACTTGAAAAAAAACCACAACAATTT
Source organism: Oncomelania hupensis (assembly GCA_036898135.1). Classification (NCBI taxonomy): domain Eukaryota; kingdom Metazoa; phylum Mollusca; class Gastropoda; order Littorinimorpha; family Pomatiopsidae; genus Oncomelania; species Oncomelania hupensis. Next base: position 82,890,934 of record CM072514.1, on the reverse strand, counting down.
AAAGCTATGTGTGTGCCTGTCTGGAACTAGGTTTGAATGGCTTACCTATCCTATCCTATCCTATCCTATCCTATCCTATCCTATCCTATCCCATAACTCGGAGGTCGTAGGGGCACCACAGATGATCGTTTAACCAGCGTACTCCCTGTCCTCAGCAACCCTGATTGTTTCGCTCAGTTTCAAACCAGTCCATTCTCGAATGTTGTCCTCCCACCTCTTTTTCGGTCTCCCTCTTCTTCTACCTCCTTGCCCTGTGCCTTGCAGGATGGTCTTTGCGAGACCTGATGATCTGGTGACGTGGCCATACCATCGGAGTTTCCGTTTTTTCACCACTGTGAGCAGGTCATCGTGTTGTCCAATGGCCTGTGTGATGGTCTGTCGGACTTCGTCGTTGGTGATGTGCTGTGTATAGGAAATGCCCAGAAGTCTTCCGTAGCACCTCATCTCCATGCTTTGTATTCTTCGTTGGAGATCTGCTGTGAGGGTCCATGCTTCGCAAGCATATAGGAAGATGGAGATGACAAGGGAGCGCAGCAGCCTTACCTTGGAATGTATACTGATGGTCCTGTCTTTCCAAATTGGCTTCAACCTCGCCAGGGCAGCAGTTGTTTGTGCGATCCTGGAGAGGACTTCCTGTCGGGACCAATTGTCTGATACAATGGCTCCTAAATATTTGAAGCTATGCACTGTGTTGAGGGATTGGCCTTGGACTTTGATGTCCGTGTTGATGCCATTGGTGTTACCACCTTTTTATAAGTGCTGCAGCCCAATTACTGTCCAGATTCAGAATAACGAAAATAAAGTAAACATGGGTCAAATTCCACTTAAATTCATGTAGGTTATTAATCGAGTAATAATATATTTTTTGAGCTCGTTTGAGAGAGAGAGACAGAGAGAGAGAGACAGAGAGAGAGAGAGAGAGAGAGAGAGAGAGAGAGAGAGAGAGAGAGAGAGAGAGAGAGAGAGAGTTACTTTTTAAACTTTACTTATTGTATTTCGTTGAGTAGTTGTTTTGTTTTTAAAGTAGCGAATTGTTCGAACTTTATTATTTAAGAATCTTGGAATGCAGGATAAGGTAGTTTAGGTACTTACCAGGAGGTTTCAGAACAACAGTAGTAATCCGGGTATTCCCCGCAGCACCCATTGTCACATTCAACGTAGCCGTGCAGATAGTAGCTTGTGGACCCAGGGGTCCTTAGGTATTCCTCGCACTGCTCTCCCATCACTGAATAAAATTAAAGTTATATAAAGTTATATATTGCACATAACAAGCATGCAATCTGCTCAACTTACGGCTATCCCCCCAAAGCGCGTATCCTGAAAAACGCGAACTTTCCCGTGGTCTAAAACTGCGAACCCAGTATAGGTTATATATTTTGTTTCATGCAGATTTTTGTTTGTGCTGTCGCAGAGTTGTCTGAAGAGTGCTGTGTCATTTTCTCATACTTTGGCTATTGCTGCTGTCGTCCCGACTGTTGCAGCTGTCTCCAGACAGAGGTTGAATGTGTACGTGTGTGTGTGTGTCTGGTTATTTGCGGTTTTGCGTGTGAGAGTGTATGCTCGTTATATTTCACATTTTGTCTCAAGGGGTAAATAAAATGTGACGGTCAGAACATGTTATTGATAGTCATTTTTATGCATTGTGTATTTGTGTGTGTTGTAATTGTGTGTTAGTATAATGTAGTTTGCTTGCTAAATAACGTTTTGTATTATTCTCAGTTATCAGTTTTTCATAACTGTCATGCAACTAATATTTGATTGTCACAGGTAAAGCCGCCAGTATTAACCGACTTAATGAATGCATCGTTGTTGTCAAGTCAGTGTAAAAATTTTACTTATGTTTTCATGTTGATTGAACCGACGATGACGTCATTTTGTTGGCAGGAGCGAATGTGGTAGTCAAATGTATGAGTTGTGTTTATGTGTGTGTTGGTGTGTACACTTTTGTCAATACATACATGTCGTTCTTAAAATGTATGTAAAGTTTGTACAATAATAAATGTTATTGGCATTGAAATGTTGCTTCATTATTTTCTTTTGGTAACCATCCCCTCAAGTTGAATTAATTTTAAGGAAACCGCTGCTTAGAGCTATAACTGCAAAGCAGTTGGTGTGTGCGTGGATCATTCGTACACATCACTTGCATGCATTACTCACAGATAAAGGACACAAGAATACAACATTATATTATGTCATATTATGCTAGACAAATACATAAGTCAATATACGCTAAACTCATTGACAACAACAAATTAATTTGATAACTATAAATTTTGCACGGGCTCCACAGGTCACGGTTGTTTTGTTTGCCTTTACTAGTAAGCCGCTCTACCAACTGTGCTACCCGACCCCCAATGGGTAGGATGCCTGTTACAACTTCATGCATAAATAAGCAGGTAAGGCTGGCACGACAATACGAATCACCAGCTATCTTTCTTCTCTTTTTTCCAAAAAAAAGGCAGATCGTCCACAAAATTAAATGTTCCAATTCCAAGAATTGATCTCTCCAAAACTAGTCTAGCTTATTCCGGTTCCACTTTATGGAATAACTTTCCGGAAGATCTCCGCACTCCAGCATTTAAATTTACATCATTTAGAACACGTCTCCTAAAACAAATTAAAAATTAAATACACATTAATTGTTAAAGTTGTTGATTGAGATTAATAACATTAATTAGATTTCAAATGTTTGAAAATTATTTTATTTAATGATAACTTTGTTTATATGTTATTGTTCCTTGATGTGAATGTTATAACCTTGAGTTGTATTTAATAGTTATTGTTAAAGCCCCAAGGGCAAGATGTAAACAAAAAGCGCATCCAGCGCTTACTCTTTTACCCTTGCAAAATAAAATTGTTATCTTATCTTATCTTATCCATCAGTTTATAAAAGCTAGCATTAATTAATTTATTCATTCATTTAATAATTTATGTATCATTCATAAAGGTCTTACCAAACTGCAACTTGCATATGACGAAAAGCAGAAAAAGAAGAATACATCTCTTGGCCGACATCTTACACACTGACCAACACTGTGAAAAAATTGCAACATTAATTATGTCATTATATCTCCCAAAGAACTGATGAAAGTACTTATATTACTTACAATAATGATAAAATTATTGTGGTTGTGTGTGTGTGTGTGTGTGGGTGTGTGTGTATGTGTGTGTGTGTGTGTGGGACGGTGCCAGCAGATGAAAGAAGTTACTGCAAACTTATGGAGTTACATCCTGCATCGACCTGCGCCCGCAGCAGCTCTTTGAGCTTCTCAAGCCGCCCGAGATGCCCACGTCATGCCTCAGGCGCGTCGTCCGAGGTCCCAGACAACTGAGAACAATCCTGGTCGACAATGGGCAAGGAAGAAGGGACCTTTAGCGCTTATTGGGTACATTGATATAGCTGGCACTCAGTCTAGAACATGAGCGTCAGGATCTTAAAAGTCTTAAAAGACCTTTACCCCTTTCCCCTAATCCGCTTTCGTGGTGGGAGAGAAAAAGCGCTGCATAAGATCAAGGACATAAATCTCAATACTACTACTACTATTACTACTACTACTACTACTACTACTACTACTACTACTACTACTACTACTACTACTACTACTACTAATAATAATAATAATAATAATAATAATAATAATAACGGATGCTATATAAAGTCGCACACACAGTCGCTTGTCATCACTCTTCCCAGAAAGGATAACCTTCAGGAATGTGAAAAATACCGCACCATCAGCCTCATCAGCCATCCCAGCAAAGTCCTCCTGAAAATAATACTCACCAGGTTGAAACCCCAAGCTGAACAAATCATAGCTGAAGAACAAGCAGGATTCAGAGCAGGGCGATGTACCACTGAGCAAATTTTCAACCTCAGAATAATCTGCGAGAAATACCTACATCAACAACATCTTTATCATGTGTTTGTAGACTTCAAGAAAACGTTTGACCGAGTCTGGCATGCAGCTCTGTGGGCAACCATGAGAGTGTACAACACCAGCCCTAACATTACTAAAGTCATCAAAACTTGTATGTCAAGGCTCCAATGCAGTCCTCCACAACAGCGCCATCGGGAACTGGTTCAAAACAACAATCGGTGTGCCTCAAGATTGCCTACTCTCTCCAACACTCTTTAACATCTTCCTAGAGCGCATCATGTCAGATCCCTTTGCAGATCACGAGGGGCCCAGTCACGTCAACATAAGGGGGTAGAGCGATCTCCAACCTCCCAAGCGGATGACATTGACGGATTTGCTGGAGAGGAACAAAAACTTGAAGAGCTTGTACAGAGGCTTGTCATCACCTCCAGAGCCTATGGAATGGAAATAAGTATAGAGAAAACCAAAATGATGGCCTACAATTCCAATGGTATCGACACGGACATCAAAGTGCAAGGCCAATCCCTCAACACAGTGCATAACTTCAAATATTTAGGAGCCATTGTATCAGATAATGGGTCTCGACAAGAAGTCCTTCCTAAACGCTTTCGAAACATTGACCCTTACAGCAGATCAACAACGAATAATACAAAGCGTGGAGATGAGGTGCTACAGAAGACTTCTGGGTATTTCCTTTACCCAGCACATCACCATCGCCGAAGTCCGACAGACCATCACACAAGCCATTGGGCAACACTATAACATGCTCCCAGTGGTGAAGAAACGGAAACTTCGATGATATGGCCACGTCAGCAGAGCATCAGGCCTTGCAAAAACCATCCTGCAAGGCACGGTGCAGTGAGGCAGAAAAAGAGGGAGACAGAAAAAGAGGTGGGAGCACAACATTTGAGAATGGACTGGCTTAACTGAACGAAGCCATTAGGGTTGCTGAGGACAGAGCAAGATGGGAACACGCTGGTTAAACGAACATCTTTGGTGCCCCAACGACCTTCGAGTTACGGGATAGGATAGGAGGCTGGGATAGGATAAATAAACGAACTCTTAAGGTGGAAACTTCAACAATCAAGATATAAACATCTCAATATATGGCAATATAACTGTAGCCGAGCGGAGTATTTGACTCCCGTCTCTCGGCCATGACCTTGAGAACACGGTCCAACCAGAACTGTTATTTTTACTTCACCCTCATAAGGGAAACATAAAAATATTTGTCTTGCAAGGCGGGGAAGCGTGTTGATAGCAAACCGGGTTGCCGGCTACTAGCACCACGACAGTCTCTACAAGTCACTGCCACTGACTTGCATAAAATGCCTGCCGACATTGTAGTCCTGCTCACCACCAAAAGCAGAAGACGAGTGGTCAGGCGGGTGAGAACATATGGTTTAAACAAATATTTTTATTCAAGGAAAAAAACCCATATAATTTCAAACAATGATTTACAGGATAGGCAACAAGCAAGCTTATATAAGCCCACCCTGTAAGACAAAATTTGAGAACATATGCCATGTCACCTTGCCCTGCATAACTCAATGGCCACACCAATGGATTCTGCACAGCAGGAGCCACCCAAGGCTAGTCTAACCAACAAATGGAAAGGAGGCAATCTCTCTCCCAAGCGTGAACCAGTCGCCTCCCATTCCGCCACATAAAGGTAGATACGTATATACCAATACATATAAATAACTAGCGTTTATTTTGGGGCAACAAGGCAAAGGCAAAATGCACAGATGCTTAGAAATAATTTAATAATAAATAAATAAATAAATAGATTAATTAATAAATGAATAAATAAAATCATGAAATTTTTGTTTGTAACAAGGTAGCATAGATGCTTATATGTTTTCCAATACAATAAAATAAATAAATAAATAAATAAATAAATAAATAATATGCATAGATGCTTATAAATGTGCCAATAATGAACAATTTAAATGTATTACTAAGTAAAAATTACATTATATAAATTAAATAAATAAATATCAAATTCATAAATAAATGAATAACTGAATTAAAAAAAAAGAAAGAAAGAAAGATGGAAAAAAGAAATAAAGAAAAGAAATTAACACTCACAAAATAAATTGTTGAATTTTTGTCTCAATAGGTGGTAGCGGGCAGGACAGTCAAGTTCGAATGCGACTTTCACGTCTGTATGGTTCCCTGACGACTGTGCCCATGCACACTGGTTCCTTAAATTTATTGGATACAACAGTCATGTATCTCTGTAGTGAGGTAGTCCCCCCCCCTACCCAAACCCTCAATCCACGCCCCCCTTCCTACATCCTCTCCTACAGTTAACGCTCCTTCTCTGGCTTGGCTTTCGAGTCATTGGAGAAGGAAGGAAAAATCAGTTCTTCGTCTTCCTGTAATGCCCATCTGTCATTTCTCGACAATTACTGATTGGTGTGGATTTTTTCTTAGATGAGTATGAAGAAGTCGGCTACTTGGCTTCCCGCCCGGGGACAGACAGGTCTATTAGTTTCTGTGTTGTGTCGCTTTGGAATGTTAGGAGGACTCAGGTTTTATTTTAGAACTTAATTGTCCTTACCCAGCAGGTCCCCCAACTATGACATGTTCAGCTAATGGACTTCACGTCTAAGGTAGGGCCTATTCGTTTCTAAACTAGTACTTCAGTACTCGTAGCATTCTACAGCAACACAACACCTTACGTTCATGGAGGGGCAGCTTGAAAAAGCAGATCCTAATCACAACTCGCAACTTTTTGAATTTTGTTTTCTAGCTACTTCTATATTGAACAATACTCATCATGGTATGCAGCAAAAATGACAAAATCCAAAGTCTTCATTATACTTCTTCAAAGTGTCAGTACTATTCAACTCATAACACCTTATAGAAACATAATCCAAGTTGAAACTTACTCAAATAGAACCATTAACAACACTACTTCTTAACAAACATACAAGAGCGAAGAAAGCCGAGAGGCAGAGTCCCTTGAACGTTGAGGCTTAACGTCTACACCCATCATTGGCGATATGGCAGACGGGGATAACCATCCCATAGAGCAAAGGGGTAAGGACCTGAATCAACACTGAACCACAAGAGCAATGATACTGCTAAAATGGACAGTGACAAATGGCCACATTTTATTTCGCCCACCACGGGATTCGAACCTGGGTCATCGGTGTGCCAGGCGAACGCTCTACCACTTGAGCTAGGTGGCGGGCGAGATCGCTTTGAACATTGAGGTTTAACGTCTACACCCACCATTGGCGATATGGCAGACGGGGATAACCATCCCAGGGAAAGAGGGGTAGGGACCTGAATCAACACTGAACCACCAAAGCAATCATACTGCTAAAATGGACAGTGAAAATTGTTACATTTTATATCGCCCACCACGGGATTCGAACCTGGGTCATCGGTGTGCCAGGCGAACGCTCTACCAATTGAGCTACGGCGGTGGGCAAGTCCCTTTCGTTTTTTGTTTGTATGTAGATTATAGTCACACAACACTTTCGCATATAGGTGACTACTGGACCGATTTATACTGACACCAGCGGGCCAGTTGTTGGTAAAGGGGAAAATAATATGATCACACGTTGACCAATCCGGGATTCGAACCAGCGACCTTTCGGTTACTAGCAAGACGCTCTTACCAACTGAGCTACCCGGCCCCACTAAGTCCCTTTCACTCGTGCACCATCTTATATACAGGGTGTCCAGTCTCAACTTTCCTCCTCCTACCGTAGCTATGATTGGCCAACTGGGCGAACCACAAGTATTCATTACAATATATTAACATTAATCTCAAGGAATTCCCAAACCATCTCAATACCTCCCATCAGCGCTACACAACTCTGTTGGGTGTCACTCATCACCCAACGAGGTGAAGAGGTCAACCAAACACCTTGCCCATACTACAAGTCTTTCCTCCAACTTTGGCCAAAGGTCAACTTCCCATATCAATTCATTTAGCAAAACCCCAAACAGTTTCCCACACTTCCTCCACTACTTTTAATCGTTTCTCTCAGCAGATCATTTGACTTCCCTCTCCTTAAAGCACATCACCAACGACGAAGTCCGACAGACCATCACACAAGCCATTGGACAACACGATGACCTGCTCATAGTGGTGAAGAAACGGAAACTCCGATGGTATGGCCACGTCACCAGGTCATCAGACGTTGCAAAGACCTTCCTGCAAGGGACAGTGCAAGGAGGTAGAAGAAGATGGAGACCGAAAAAGAGGACAACATTCGAGAATGGACTGCTTTGACACTGAGTGAAGCCATCAGGGTTGCTGAGGACAGGGAAAGATGGAGTACGCTGGTTAAACGATCATCTGTGGTGCCCCTACGACCTCTGAGTTACGGGATAGGATAAGATAGGAAGGATCCTTAAAGTGTGAATGCACCCAATCTAGTTACGTTTTCATTTTTATAACCCCTAATTGTCAACACTAACACAAACTTAGCTTATCAAAACTAAGCGAGTCATGTAATACGCCTCTCAAAACTAATAAAACGATACATGAATTACAACAAATGTAGTACCTCTCTAACATTGTATTCAAATCGCAGTTGGACTCTAACACATGAATATTAAATGACCCTTTGAAAACTAGACGGCTGTAACCTATTTAAGAGGGGACTGTCTTGTATTTCCTCCCGCTTTCTTTCTTTGGTTTTGCTCGTCTTCTTTTTCTATTCTCGCCTTTTCCTTCTTTTTTTCACTTTCTAGTCTTATTTCTCTTCTTCGATAACACTTCTTCTTCTTCTTCTTCTTCTTCTTCTTCTTCTTCTTCTTCTTCTTCTTCTTCTTCTTCTTCTTCTTCTTCTTCTTCTTCTTCTTCTTCTTCTTCACCCGGTACACATTGGTCGAAGGCTACCAGAAGCATGCTTTACTAGTCTCCTCAACAGGCAATAAAGCATGATTGCTCTCGTGCTTCAGAGCACTGCTTCCTATACTCTTCAAGCTCTATAGTGACGGAAAAAGCGCAATTTCAATGTAAATATAGACATAATGTTGCTCTATACAACATTCCGCTCTTTCCGTCTCAAAAACTTATTTGCCTTCTTGGATTCTTAAATTGTATGAAACCAAGTGAGAACACTATCCGGCGTCAACAAATGGTTGAGAAACATTCTCAAACGTTTCGTAAAAGACAGTAGACCTATAAACATACAGTTTGACCTACTTCGTCCCCAAGAGGAGACGAAACTTACATTTTCTAGTTTCGTGAGTTGATTTTTCAATGCTCCTAGGGCTTGAAGAGTATAGGAAGCAGAGCTCTGAAGCATGACAGCATGCTTTATGGCCTGTTGAGGCGACTAGTAAAGCATGCTTCTAGTAGCCCTCGACCAATGTGTATCGGGTGTCTTCTTCATTCATTCATTCATTCATTCATTTATTCTTTCCTGTGTTCATTCATTCATTCGTTCATTCAAAGCATACATGTAAACATTATTATTATTATTATTATTATTATTATTATTATTATTATTATTATTATTATTATTATTATTATTATTATTAGTTGTAGTAGTAGTAGTAGTAGTAGTAGTAGTAGTAGTAGTAGTAGTAGTAGTAGTAGTAGTAGTAGTATATTATTATTACTATTATTATTTTTATTATTGTTATTATTATTATTATTATTATTATTATTATTATTATTATTATTATTATTATTATTATTATTATTATTATTATTATTATAATATTATTGCGTTCTGTCTAAGCCTTTATTTTGCCACCTCACCATATTTGTCTTCTTAGAGCAAGTAGCCAGAACAACTTGTTGCCAGACAGGATCTATCTTAATCTTCTTTGAATAATGTGTCAAAGTCCGTTGGCAGTTTCCATGTCTGCATTCTAGTCATCGTTGTGGTAGATTTTCCCCTTGCCAAACAGTTTGTACGCTGTTTCATGGAAATGTAACCAAAGAAAGACAATCCTATATTCAATGACAGTATGTAGTATGTAGCGATAAACCATTTGTGGGTGTAATATATTTGTCCTATCTTTTTTTTAATTTCCCCTTAGTTCTTGCACTTGCTCTTGCTCTTGTTCTTTTCGTGCCCTTTCTTTCTTTCTTTCTTCTTCTTTTTTTTTCAAATTTCCCGTTCTTTCATTATTTCTATTTCTTCTGCCCATACTTTTCATTCTTCTTTCTTTCTTTCTTTCTTCTTACTTTTCTTTCATTCATGCACATTTTATCGAGTTTTTTTTCTTCCGTGCAAATATTTTAATCTTTCTTTTATTTACTGGGCAACAAACATTACAGTGAGAGAAACAATCCCTGCACGCGACTACGAAATTCTGTCCGTGTCACTCCGGCCTCACTACCGTCCACGTGAATTTACACAGGTATCTGTTTGTCTGCCTCTGCTTACCACTCCAAATAACATGACCATTAACGAAAATGATGTTAAAAAGGTTCTTTCAAATGTCAATCCTCGCAAAGCTTGTGGTCCGGACAGTGTGGGGTGGGGGTTGGGGGGGGTAAAGTTTTTAAAGAATGTTCTAGTCAGTTATCTTGTGTTTTTACTCGCCTTTTTCAACTTTTAATGAATTATCATTTTGTCCCAAAATCATGGCGCACATCTACTGTAATACCAGTTGCTAAAAAGCCAAATGCCAGAGAAATGAATGATTGTAGGCCTGTCGCCTTGACCTCTGTGGTTTGTAAATGCATTGAAAAACTGCTCTGTAGTCAGCTGACTACCTCAGTGGCAAATCGCATGGACCCTCTGCAGTTTGCTTACAAGGCAAAACGCGGGGTAGAGGACGCAACCTTGACCTTACTTGATTCTGTTTTTAGATACCTTGATACCTCAGGTACTTTTGTCCGGTGCCTTATGATGGATTTCAGTTCTGCATTTAATACGCTTCAACCCTACTTACTAATCAAGCGTCTTCTTGACATTGACGTTAGTCCAGGAGTTGTTCTCTGGATTCGTTCCTTTCTCCGCGATAGGCCACAAAGGGTCAGTATTGACGGTATCTTGTCCGACGAGATTATTGTAAACACTGGGGCGCCGCAGGGCTGTGTCCTCTCGCCGGTTTTGTTTTCTCTCTATACCAACGAACTGACGTGCGACACCAGCATTTTCACTTTGATAAAGTTTGCGGATGACATGGCTCTAATAGGCAGGCTGAAAGATGAACAATCTCTCTCGCAATACTTCGATTTTACTTGTAAGCTTCTTACCTGGTTCAGTGACAGTTATTTAAAGCTAAACGTAACTAAACTAAAGAAATTTGCTTTCCGAGAGATCCTGCCCTGCTTCGCCCCCTGAAAATTGCATCTGAAAATGTAGAACAGGTTGAAACTTTTAAGTATTTAGGAACGGTTTTAGACAAGAACTTGAAGTTCAGTGATCATGTTGGTTTTATTTGCAAAAAGGCCAATCAAAGGATGTTTCTAGTAAGAAAGTTGAAAAATGTTGGGGTCAATGTAGATCTACATATCTTAGAAATAGTTTACAGATCTCTAGTAGAAAGTATTCTATGCTTTAACATTATTACCTGGTTCGGAAATCTTGGTGTTAGAGACAGGAACAGACTCAACCGCATTGTAAACCTAGCTAGCAGAGTGATAGGAAAGACACAAAAGCCAATAACAGAAATATATAAAGCTTTTGTGAAAGGTAAAGCTAAAAAGATCATGTCTGATAACAGTCATCCCATGTGTAGATCATTTGAACTGTTGCCCTCAGGTCGGAGGTTTAGAACCCAGGCATGGAAAAGAAACCTGTATGGCCACTCTTATGTACCAAGTGCAATCCGCATCTTAAATTTAAGCAAAATTAATTGTAATACCCCCAGTTACCTACATTTTTCTTCTGTGTACTGTGATGATGTAATGTAATATGATGTGAGTTGTGCAATGAAATAAGCTATTTGTTTTGCGTACGATTGTCTTAATTAATGTTTTATTTAACAAAAACTGTTAATATTTCTTTTAGGTTTTAATCTTTCCGTCTTTGTCTTTGTGCTGCTAAAGACATATTTCCATGTTATTGTATTTTAACTATGGACAATAAAGATTCGTATTCGTGTTCGTATTCTTTCGTTCCTTCTTTTCTTTCCTTCTTTACTTTTTTTTTGCTCTTTATTTTGTCTTTCTTTCTTTCTACTTTTTTTTTTTGGATTCTTTTAACATTGCACTTATTTTTTTTTACTTTTCGTTCTTTTGGTCCTTTATATATATATATATATATATATATATATATATATATATATATATATATATATATATATATATATATATATATATATATATATATATATATATATATATATATTCTTTGGAATATATTTCTTTAGTGTTCTTCTGTTCGTCTTTTCTTTCGACCTCTCTTACTAATGCTGTTCTGTATAGTCAGCATTGTGCTCAAATGTGGGGTAGAGTTGATCCTACTTTGAACTGCGGCACGACGTAACTTGACAACAGAAGTATTGTTATTCTGTATCGTGCAGACACTCGTCAGCATTCTACTCATCGGTGGGAGATATTTCCCACTTTGAACTGCTGCACTCAGCAACCTGAAAATGGGACAAGGACACTCCCCTCCCCTCTTCCACACACGCTCATCCGTCCTACCCCTTCACCCCCGCCCCCATTCCCACCCCACCCCCAACCCCAAAGACAAAAAGGAAAACAAAACAAAAGGCATATTCTTTTAATTTTTATTTTTACGTCAGTCTTTTATCGCGCTGCGTGACAGATCGTTTTGAGTACGTAACATATCGGCCACCAGGAAGTGCGAAATCTGGGTGTGTTTTTTTTTTCTCGACGAAAGTGCAGCATAAACTATTGATCTCGCGGCACTTGTCGTCGCTCCTATCCTATCCTATCCTATCCCGTAACTCGGAGGTCGTAGGGGCACCACAGATGATCGTTTAACCAGCGTACTCCATCTTTCTCTGTCCTCAGCAACCCTGATGGCTTCGCTCAGTGTCAAAACAGTCTACTCTCGAATGTTGTCCTCCCATCTCTTTTTCGGTCTCCTTATTTTTCTACCTCCTTGCACTGTGCCTTGCAGGATGGTCTTTGCGAGACCTGATGATCTGGTGACGTGGCCATACCATCGAAGTTTCCGTTTCTTCACCACTGTGAGCAGGTCATCGTGTTGTCCAATGGCTTGTGTGATGGTCTGTCGGACTTCGTTGTTGGTGATGTGCTGGGTATAGGAATTGCCCAGAAGTCTTCTGTAGCACCTCATCTCCATGCTTTGTATTCTTCGTTGTAGATCTGCTGTGAGGATCCATGTTTCGCAAGCGTATAGGAAGATGGAGATGACAAGGGAGCGCAGCAGTCTTACTTTGGAATGTAGACTGATGGTCCTGTCTTTCCAAATAGGTTTCAGCCTTTCCAGGGCGCAGTTGTTTGTGCGATCCTGAAGAGGACTTCCTGTCGGGATCCATTGCCGGATACAATGGCTCCTAAATATTTCAACTATGCACTGTCTTGAGGGATTGGCCTTGGATTTGATGTCCGTATTGATGCCATTGGTGTTGTTGGTCATCATTTTGGTCTTCTCTGCACTTATTTCCATTCTATAGGCTCTGGAGGTGGTGTCAAGTCTCTGTACCAGCTGTTCAAGTTCTTGTTCCTCTCCAGCCATTCCATTAATGTCATCCCCCAAAACAAAGGTTGGAGATTGCTCTGCGTCCTGTGCTGACTGTGCCTTCGTGATCTGCACAGGAATCTGACATGATGCGCTCTAGGAAGATGTTGAAGAGTGTTGGAGAGAGTAGGCATCCTTGACGCACACCGATTGTTCTTCTGAACCAGTTTCCGACGGCGCTGTTGTGGAGGACTGCACTTGTAGCCTTGTCATACAGGAGTTTGATGACTTCAATAATTTTAGGGCTGATGTTGTACACTCTCATGGTTGCCCACAGAGCTGCATGCCAGACTCGGTCAAGCGCCTTTTTGAAGTCTACGAACACATGATATAGATGTTGTTGGTGCTGTAGGTATTTCTCGCAGATTATTCTGAGGTTGAAAATCTGTTCAGTGGTACTTCGCCCTGCCCTGAATCCTGCTTGTTTCTTCAGCTATGATCTGTTCAGCTTGGGGTTTCAACATGTTGAGTATTATTTTGAAGAGGACCTTGCTGGGATGGCTGATAAGGCTGATGGTGCGCTATTTTTGACATTCCTGAAGGTTACCTTTTTTGGGAAGAGTGATGACAAGCGACTTGGTCCATGGTGTAGGCCACTCACCACTCTGCTAGATCTTGTTACAGATAATGGTGAGTGCGTCAATCATCGCTTCTCCTCCTGCTTGAAGCAGTTCCGGGGGGTATGTTGTCCACTCCCGCTGACTTCCCTTTCTTCAGCGATTGCACTGCTGCCTCAACATCTTCTCGGAGAATTGGGAGGATTTCTTCGCTCATGGAGGCAAATTATGCGTGCTTTGACTACTAATAATTGTCGCAATCTGCATGTATTTTCATCGCCGACAATTTATGCTGGGAGTGTCGCTATTACAAAAGCCACGGACTCTGCATATACTGTCCCCGGCGACAGCCTAATTTAAAGCAACAGTTGGTTGTGTGTGGTTTGCATGAGAAGGATGGTGGGTGATGGGTGGGTAGTATGGGGAGGCAGAGAGAAAGAAAGGGAGAGAGAGAGAGGGAAAAAGTGTATGTGTGTGATTGTGTGTGTAAGAGAAAGAGAATAAGTGAGAGAGAGAGAGAGAGAGAGAGACAGAGACAGAGACAGAGAGAGAGACAGAGAGAGAGACAGAGAGAGAGAGAGAGTTTGTGTTTGTTGTGAGAGAGAGTTTGTGTTTGTGTGTGTGTGAGGGAGAGAAAGAAAGAGAACGAGCGAGAGGGAGGGAGAACGAGAGGTCATATTTAAAATAACTGTATTTTGAACAATGCAATAGCGTTTTGTTTCTTTTTCACACGCGAAGATCCAAAAATGGCAGAACAAAAACCACCTAGTACAGCACATCATTATACAGTATACAAATAGTTGAATTTCATCTCAAATTTTATTGCCATCAAAAGAGAAAAAAGAACACATTTGAACATAATGATAACAATTCCTTTTTTTTTCTTCTCTCTGATAAAATAAAAACAAATCACAAAACCACCTTTAAAAGGGAAGAAATAAATAAAAATGCAGGTTGTTTGATGTATAGCAAAAGATCGGAAAACACATTTTAATTTTCTTTTTAAATTAACAATTTCAAACAATCCTGTACCTAACTATTAATAGTAACATTCCACATTGATGCTCTGAAAGTATACATTTACATCCGGGATACCAATAGTAAAGGCCGTAATTGTGACGTGGTGACGCAGTTGGTTCGACGCCGGTTTCCAATGCCGAAGATCGGGTGTTCGAATACCAAACTTTTGTGAATAATAGGTGTGAGAGTTTTCCGGTCACCACATGCTAGTTTTTCCCGCCTGGGTACAACGGTTTCCTTCAAAAATGATACTGAATGCAGCCCATCCAACATTTCCCAATGAAATTGGGTGTCTCATTTCCTATCCTAATAGCGATCTCCTTATATGTGTATTGTGCATGTGAAGGCGTGTGTAACATAATTGTGAGCCTACATGCTGGTACAGATCGCCAAGCTTTGAGCATATATGAAGATTATTCTGGGGAGGTGGGGGGAGCGGGGAGGTGAGGTGACAGGTGAGTGAGACAAAATGCGCGTATATAGAATCAGTATTATTATTTATTATAATAATATTGTAATTTTTTACTCGCCCAACGGAATGTATGCCTTTTTAGTAAGTCGTTTTCGACGATGTTCTCCAGGAAGAGCAGAAGAGTAAACAGGGCTACGATTTCATTATAGGGGAAAGAAAAGAAAAACACACAGAAAATTGCACTGAATCGTATTCCCGATACATATGTAAAAATGACAATCTTTCAAGCTTAGTGTACCAAACTCAAAGTGAACAGGATGGAAAGCTAAAAAAGGTAAAGGTAGTCCCATAGCCTTGTGGCCGTAGGGGAGCGTGATGTTGGAGATCACACTTATCTTGGGCCAGCGTAATGAGGGTGATGCCCAACTCTCTCCCTCGCTGCTTTACCTTCCCCACCCTCAAGAGAGTAGGTACTCAATCACAGTTGAGTCAACTGGGGGCGTTGTTATTTGTCGCTTCACGCCTTAGCGGTCACCCATCCAAGTGCTAACCGCACCGGACGGTGCTTCACTTTCGACACAGTAGCGAGTGCTCCAACCACTGCACTATCCGACACCCCTGATGGAAAGCTATTCAAATATATTTTCAGACATTCGCACAAAAGCTGAAAAGCCGCATTTTCAAAAGAGTTAATTTCCGCACAAATCGATTTGTAATTTGTGAGATAATGCGCAAAAACGTGTTTATAATATATTTGATTTCAGCGAACTCGACCTCGGAGAAAGAGCAAAGTTCAATGCCACAAAAGGCTGAGAAGTGGTTAAAGTATTTGTATAATAAAAACGATCAAAAGCTGTCCAGTCATTTTTGAGATAAGGCAACAATGTGTTTTGAACAAAAGAAATGAAACTCGGAGCGACCGACTCACCAACTGACCGATTAACCGACAGCCAGACTCATGCTGTATGATTGGCCATAAGTTGAAGTACCTGTATCACACAAATCAACAGAATCGGAGATACTGATCAACATGTGTTTAGCACTTATGTGGTTTTAACGACCTTGACCTTTGCGGTACAGCAAATATAGTGGAACCGGAGGCTGGCCACTACCCTATGTAATGTTTCTTTGAAATTTCGTCAAATGATATGATGCGCAAACCACCGACTGACCGACCCACCGATAGACTGGTAGAAACTGACAGATTTTGAAACTTTTTAGTTATTTATAAGAGATTAAGATTTCAGACTAATCAACGAGTCAAATCTTCCAATCACAGGTAGACAGACAGACAGACAGACAGCAAGAGACCGACTTCTGATTCCCGACTATTTCAAAGTATTTTCAGATATTACCTGGAAAGACCACCCCATACTTTCCGTGGACTCAACTTAACTATTTTTTCTTTTGCAGCAGAACCAGTACAGGCCAAGGAAAACAATTATGCTCCCCAATCCGCCGCCGCCGCCCACTCCAATATACAGTCCACTGAGAAAAACAGAACACAGAACAAGATGTCAAGTCATTCAAAACGTACTTCCAGACGCTCGCACAAATAGCTTAAACCCAATTGTAAAATAAAATTGTATTTAGCGATAATGCCATGCTCAGATTCAGTCTTTCGTTGTGTATATGTATTACATTTCAGATTTATCGAAATCATTCAAAACAATACAGATAACTCGGATTTCTTAACGTTACCGCGCGCTTGCTGTATAACAATATATCTTTTACACCGACAGTATGGTATCTTATAGTGTCGCGTCCTATCGTTTCGTATGGTGTCAAGTCGTATAGTAATCGTATGGCATCGTATGGTATAGTAGGGTAGAGTATTGCATGACATGACATGGCATGGCATGGTATGGCATTGTATGTATGGTATGTATTGCATAGTATGGTATTTTAGGATATAGTATGGTATTGTATCTTAAGGTACAAACGTACATGGAGTAGCTGGTGGAGCTAGTGGTACAGCAATAGTAGTCCGGATAACTTCCGCAGCAGCCATTCTCGCACTCAACGTGGCCGTGCAGGTAGTTTGAGGTGGACCCCGGGACGCTCTGATACTCCTCACATAACTTTCCCATCACTGGATAACAGTCATTGCTTTATACTTGACAGTGCTGTGTTATAAAGTGTGAAAGATGAACAACTGGTGTATAAATGTCAACCCTATAGGTCTCCGACCTTTATTACAGTTTAGGACATAGCAAATGTAGCGGATTGTTCAAAACTGTCGGTAGAAAATGTTATGTTATTTAGGGTAGGGTGGGGTAATTTAGGGTAGTAGGGTAATTTTATATTAAATGTATTTTATATATTTCACCTTATTTTTTTTTAGAATTTAGAATTATATATGAAATGTATATTATATATTTTATATTACATTTTAAATGTATGTTATTATATTTTATGTCTTATAATTTCATTTTACATTTGAACATTTTAATTTTGTATTACTTTAGAAAATTTATAATTCCATATTATAGTGTAAGATTTATAATCCCATATTGTAAGCCTATTTTATAATGTTATTATATTATTAGATAATTTATAATATTATACTGTATATTACAACTGCGGCCCTGACAAGGTTTCCCATTTGGAAAGACAGGACCATCAGTCTACATTCCAAGGTAAGGCTGCTGCGCTACTTTGTGCCCCAACGACCTTCGAGTTACGGGATAGGAAAGGATAAGATTTTATAATTGTTAACATGATACTATATTTTAAAATCAATAATTTTACTTATTTTTAAATTTAAAATTGTATACCATAATTTTAATTTCATTTTATAGCGCAAATATCAAGCATGTCTACGTCTGCTTTCATGGACATCGAAAACAAATAGAAAATATGTTATACATTCCCTGTGATCAAATTGAATCAATAAGCGAGGGAGATAATCCTGTCAGTTAGTAGGGAAGGGTTATGTCGACCAATCAAAGGTTTACCTAATTGAAGCTTGGCCAACAACAGAAGAAGAAAAGCAAGAACTCGTCTAGTGGTCATCGCCGCCATATTCACGTTCTCCGTCTACATCCACGGCCAGGTACTGCAATGAGTCAACCAGTCAATCCAATCAGTCAAACAATGAATGAATAAATCAATCAATTTTTTTGGTCCACTTGCATAACTAGATGACACAAGGCCTCCATTTAAATTACAGAGTAAAAACATGATGACTCCGAAAATTGGCAGAAAATTTTTTAAAAAAAAAAAAAAAAAAAAAAAAAAAAAAAAAAAAAAAAAAAAAACTAAAAAAAAAAAAAAAAAAAATAATAAAAAAGATGATTATAAAATTATAAATAGATAAATATAATATATAAAAATAAAATAAAAAAAAAATCTATCTATCTATCTATCTATCTATCTATCTATCTATCTATCTATCTATCTATCTATCTATCTATCTATCTATCTATCTATCTATCTATCTATCTATCTATCTATCTATCTATCTATCTATCTATCTATCTATCTATCTATCTATCTATCTATCTATCTATCTATCTATCTATCTAAACGAATAACAAAGGTAACGGAAGTAGAAAGAAAGAAAAAAAACAAGCTGATAAACAAAAAATAAGTAAACAGAGAAACAAAGAACAAAATAATTTATAAATACATTAATAAATAAATAATTAAATAAGAAAATACTGAAAGAAACAAATAAGCATATTCTAAGAGTTATACAAGTAAAGGCACTTGGACACACATACAGATACAAGACCTTAAGATGATCAGCCTGGTTGAAAACGGACAACACAGCAGCAACGTCCCCAGACTTAGGATATGGTGGCACTTTTGGGTGTCCAATGTACGTCGGTGTGAGTGTATGATGGTCACTTGACGACTGTCGTCAAGCCCTCCAAATCCCGTTGTGCATGGTTATGCAATTTTCATTGGGTGAATTAATCACGTGACTCCGTAAGCAGGAACTGCTCCCCAAATCGCTTACTCATCTTCAATGAATGGAGGATTCCCTCCCCCTTCATCACCCTGTTTTACCAACATAGAAAGTAAAGTTTCACAGCTGAACATTCTTTGTTACAACTCGCCCCTCTCCCCCACATTCGTTCTCTCCCTTCACCTTCGCCCTCAACCCTCTTTCAGCTACTCCGCTTTTGTCTTTGCTATTATCTGGAAATACATTGAAATAGTCGGGAATCTGAGCGAGCCAAAGGTATTTCGTGTAGGCCTATTCGGTCAGTTCAATCTTTTCATCTAGGAAATGGAAGATCAATTTTTACTGCAGAATTAGTTGCTATTTTAATGGCTCTTAGTAAAATTATTAGTTTACAAATAATTTTGTGTAGGCTCTATTTTGTACTACAGGCATTGCAATCTCAAGTTCACAAGGAACGGAAAGAGTTAATCATTGAGATCAAGCATGCTATACATAGCCTCAGAGTCAATGGTACAGAAATAAGCTTTTGCTGGGTACCTTCACACTGTGGATTGGTGTATAATGACATAGTTGACAAAAAAGCTAAGCAAGGAGCCTTAAATGATAATGCAAAATTCCTTGATATATTTCCATCATCCAAGGAACTGCAAAACCAAATTGAAAGGAATATGACACAATCTTTTAATACTAACAGTATACCGCAATGATTTACAAAACTTCAAGAGTAATTTATTCTATGTTATATAGAATACTACTAGATGCTGTGCGGACCAAATATTGTAGAAATATTGAATGTGTGTGTAACCAGCCCTTCTCACTTAAACATATTCTTTTTGACTGCACTGTTATTACCCCCTTGTTTATTCCAGTCTTAGACAGGAAAACAAGTCTAGCAGACTTTGATTTAGATTTATGCACCGTCGTGGCAAAAATCTTAATTGATACACCAGTAGCTAGATTTGTTTAACTGTCTTCACCCCCCCCCCCTTTTTGTGTGTGTTTGTCTTATCATCTTTGGTGAACAAGACATTAATAAACCAACCAACCAACCATCGGTCAGTTCTTCACGTTTCGAGGACCACCGAATACATGTTGTTCAAATTTCATGCACAGTTAGTGGCCCGCTTCCCGTGCCATATTGCATAATCATACTCTACCTCGAAGATCAAGGTTGTTGTGGTTAGGCCTTTGATAAAGACATTTTGCACTTAATTATCATTATCTACAATAATAATAATAATAACAACAACAACAAATGTCGAGCTGAATTTAATAATTATTGATATACAAATACTTCAACATTTGGGTTATCATACTGTGGCAGTTGGTTTTGGAGGGTCGTCGGCCAGACGATCGACGTGTTCGTTTATAATTAAAAACAACTTAAACGTTTTTAAAAACTATATCTGCTATACATATAAACTATATCTGCTATACATATAAACTATATCTGCTTACATATAAACTATATCTGCTATACATAATGATATAAACTATATCTGCTATACATATAAACTATATCTGCTATACATATAAACTATATCTGCTATTACATATAAACTTGTCCTATCACTCGGTGTTTTAGTTGTTATTCACCTTTGGTATTTTTCAAAGTTCAAGGTTGCTGAAGTCAATTGCATTCTAAACCCACTTTGCGTTTTATCTCAAAATTGGCTAAACAGATTTTAATAATATTAAAGGCAGTCCAAAATAGTGGCCACAAGTTTTTAAATTGCTTCTTTAAGATAAAGTCGCAACAGGACAGCTGCACGAAAATTAACAAGGAATTCAGATATGTGTATATGTCTGAAACTAAGTTGGAAAGGCTTGCCGTCTTTAAAAGAATTTGTTAACTTCTTTCGACAAGGAAGAATAAAACGTGTTTCATAAACTAAAGACAGAACATGCGACTGCAATGTGATATGAATATAATATTTTGTATAACTTACCTTTGTGTGCATGCGTAAGCAGTCCCTTTTTAAAAATGTAACCCGAGTGTGTAATTTAATACTCTATTAATATTATATATTGTTTTAGGTTCACAATTTTGATAATGATTGGAGAAACTGTCTTTATTGAGCGTGCATGAGTTTGTCAGTCAAATGATATGCGCTGGAAGAGACTCAAGCGCGTTTGTATGTGTATGTGTGTGTGTGTGTGTGTGTGTGTGTGTGGGGGTGTGTGTGTGTTTGTGTGTTGAGGTGTGAATATAGTTGAAAGAAAATTGTATAACTGTCCTTGAAATGTAGTTTTAGTATAAGTGTTAATTTGTGATTAATTTTTATGTATTATTTATGTTTTTATTTTTTCTGAAAACGAGAATTTTTTATGTTCTGAGATGCAGTGTGCTGTATATATATACTTAGAAATGAAAAAAAATAATCTGTTGCACGATGTTGAGATCATTGTATTCGTTTTCTACGTGCAGGGAAAAAACGCTTTCCCTCCCAGGGTGGAGAGATAAACTTTCTTCACATTGCGTAGCTGAGACTCGCTTAAGTTCCTGTCACTGCAGTGAGAGAGGCAAATGTAAGAGTCACAGGGTCCCAACTACTATGTCCCTTCAGGGGACCTAGGGACCCTTCAGGGTCAGACTGCTTAACAAAGCCAGCAAGTTCTCACACTGGTACAAAATATAATATTGTAATTTAGGCCATATGTCCGATTTCTCGCCTCCAGGAACAGCCCCTTTAAAGTGAGTTTGAGAACCATTTGTTTCCTGTAAACTTTTACATCGCTTTCTTTCATAAAGCACTTTTCCCAGCTCAAGAGCTGCTCAAGGTGCTGGCCGATACAGGATCCAACTCAAGATGCCTGAGGCGCCCACTTGCAAACTTTGGGCGATCCTTTTTATTATAAATAGTATCCCGCTTTCTGGAAATGTAGTACTTTAAATTCCCACTGTCGCTGTCTTTCTCCTGTGTTCTTTCTCATTTCTACTCTACCCCTTGGGGTCATGAGCAATCTTGCCACTGTAGATTGTTCAAACCTATAAAGGGAAAAGTGAAAGCCCCAGTTGAAAACCTGTCTTTCCTTTGTAGGCAAGACAGATTCACTGCGGCAACAGTACCCCCTTTGGAGTGCCGGGGGTTTCCAGTATGAATAGTATCCCCACTTTATGGAAATTTAGTGCTTTAAATTCCCACTGTCGCTGTCTTCCTCATTTACTCTTTCCCATTCCTGTTCTGTCCTATCACTCTGCTATACTATCTTCTTCTTCGCTAGATCAATGACCTACCTTTTTTCTTGAAAACTCTTCCTGGACAAGACTCCTTGTTTGTGTATGAGGTCTGTTGTATCAGCTTGGGAGTGTTGGACGCTTTCTGCCGGGTGGTCACTAGGGCTTCCTATGACACAGGCGGCGGAAGCGGGGGGGCAAGGGGGGCACTGGCCCCCCCTAGAAAAATATTGGGGGGGCAAACCTATACATTTGCCCCCCCAATATTCAGCCCCTCAAAAAACATTATTTGGGGGTTCAAACCAATATTTTCCCCCTTTCTCTGGACTGATCAAGTTAACAATACCTGTGCTGAGACCATTTTCACAGCACTGAAGGACTGCTTCATCAGACTTGACTTGCCAGTGCAAAACTGTAGGGGCCAGCCTACGACGGGGCGAGTAATTTTCAGGGTCATGTGTCAGGAGTTGCAAAAAGATTCAAAGATGAGATCCTTGCTGTGACTGAATGGGCTGGCGACAGTTCTTCAAAGAAAACAAACGACTTGTGATGACGCAGTAAACGCTGCTGACATTTGTCTGGCGGCAGGGATAGCTCAGTCAGAGCGCACGACTTGTGTAAGTGCGTCTTGGGCGACGTGCGTTCGAATCCTGACTTCAGCAAACTATTTTGTGATTGCTGGATATTACCGGCCAGCGCCTTGAGAAGCTCTCTGAGCTTGTAAGTGCGCTATATAAGAGAAATCTCTTTCTTTCTTTCTTTTCTTTCTGAGAACAGTGGAAAGCATGCGGCATGAAGATTGTTATGAGATATTTTTTGCTAACATCACAACGAAAGCTGCAAATTTGTGTGATGAGCCCTGCGTTTCTCGACAGAAGCAGCCTCCACGAAGACTGGACGATGGCTCACAGAGTCACAGCTACTCTTGTCCATCTGCTTACTACTGACAGCAAATTTTGTGAGGCCATTGACAACATCAAAGAACATTTAAAGAGCCGGTTTGATGAAATAGCTCTCGACTTACCAAGGAAAATTTAAGTTCTTCTAAGTGATGGAGCAGCAGGGAAGAGACCAGAAATTCCTCAAGAAATCAAAGATACATATTCCGCTGACATCGACTTGGACAGACTCAAAACTCAGCTAGAACTCCTACCACATGCACCGGGTGACACCAGGAAGGCGGCTAACTCTATGATCACCATCTTCCAAGCAATGCCGGATGAACTAAAAGCTTCTGACACTGTGCGACGGATGCTGAGTGAAGTGGGTAAACTTCTCAGACTGTACTTCACCATCCCAACCATAACTGCAACGGCTGAACGCAGTTTTTGAGCCCTAAAGCGGGTAAAAACATACCTTCGGGCAACGATGACGCAGGAGCGTCTAAATAATTGTCTTATAATGCATGTGTTCAAAGACAAAGTAGATCAACTAGACCTAGCGCAAACTGCTTACGAATTTATCAATAGAAATGAACGCCGTCAGGCATACTTTGGAAAATTAACGGTGTAATTTCCCATGCCAAATGACATGCATGATTGCTGTTTTTGTTACTGTGATGGATCAACATTGTCAGGTCAGTTTCTCTCCCTTTCTCTCTACCTCCCCCCCCCTTCTCTCTCTCTTATATGCACAGTTGTAGAAATATGATATATCTTTTTTCTCTCTCACATAGTGTCTATGACAATTGTTCAAATTATTTGGAGTAAATGTCCAGGGCCGGATGCAGTTGGAGGAGGGGGTGGGGTTACCTGGGTTCCGGACCCCCCCCCCCCCCTCCAAATTTTAAAAAAATTGAATTTTTTTAAATGCAAAGAGTTTCAATTTTAAAAAAGAAATGTTTTTAAAACATTGCAGTTTTTAGCCACTTTTGGTCCAAAGTACAAAGAGTTATTTATAGTCCATTCAATGGAAATCCATTTCAAGGGATCCGTTAAAACGTCCAAAGCGTTTTCCCGTTGAAACGACCAAGTAACCCAACCCCTAAGCCTAAATTAGTAAATGCAGCCATATTTTCTTGTTCTGGCCGCAAGCCTCTTCCAGCACCTTCACCTTGATACTGCCATAGTCCACCAAAAACGACGTTTTAGAAATATTAATTAAGATGCTAAGTTGATAATTATGACAATTCGTTGTAACTAACACCCATTGAAACGACCATCGCTGAATCGTCCAAAAACATCGTTGAAATGAAAACCCTTGACAGTGAAGCTGCAGAAAAGGACAAAAGATGTCGATGCCTGCAGGGAAATCAAAGAGGTCAGTAACTGCATGTCTTCTATTAGAAGAGATGTCGACACAGCGTTCGTTGCCTGGTTTGGTGAAGTCAGCAAAATAGCAAATGCTTTGACAACTGGTGTTATTGTTCCTCGTCAAGCATACCGACAGACTCTCCGTGACAACCAACCTGCGGCCACTCCAGAAGTTGATAATTATGACAATTCGTTGTAACTAACACCCATTGAAACGACCATCGCTGAATCGTCCAAAAACATCGTTGAAATGAAAACCCTTGACAGTGAAGCTGCAGAAAAGGACAAAAGATGTCGATGCCTGCAGGGAAATCAAAGAGGTCAGTAACTGCATGTCTTCTATTAGAAGAGATGTCGACACAGCGTTCGTTGCCTGGTTTGGTGAAGTCAGCAAAATAGCAAATGCTTTGACAACTGGTGTTATTGTTCCTCGTCAAGCATACCGACAGACTCTCCGTGACAACCAACCTGTGGCCACTCCAGAAGAATATTTCAAGATTAGCACTGCCATTCTTTTCTTGGAACGCCTGTCAACCGAATTGGACTCGAGGTTCAAAAATGCTGGGCTAGCAGTTGATGGTCTCTGTCTGGTGCCAAGCACTTTAATAGACAACCAGGATGGTTTCATGCAGGTTCCAGAAGGGGTGAAGACACTGGCAATGTTGTGGGAGTCTGACCTACCAGACAACGCTACCCTTGATGCAGAATACCAACGGTGGGTTTGCAAATGGCGAAGTACTGCTGAGAATGCGACAGCTATCATCCCATCCACGGCATCAGAAGCACTGAAACATTGTGAAAGGGATTTTTATCTTAACCTGTTCATCATGCTAAAGAACCTTTGCACCCTGCCTGTCACTACTGCCGAGTGTGAGCGTTCAAACAATCAGTTGCGCAACCTGAAAAACTACCTGCACTCTACAATGGGGCAACAGAGACTCAATGGACTTGCTTTATTGAAAGTGCACAAGGATTGCACAGGGACTTCAAAGAGGCAGTGAACTGTTTTGCCAGAAGATACAATTCACAAATGGTAATAATGCCGTGGAACCTATTGCAGCAAGACAGAATTAAGTGAAAGCAGGGCGATGATGTTCATAAACTACAAGGTAAAGCTTTATACCGTTAACGATCAACAAAAAGTAGTTAATAGTATACAAAACATCTCTGCTGATAAATAAATGTTTGTGTGTGTGAGTGTTGTTGTTTTTTTAAGGGAGGGGCAGAAGATAATTTTTGTACCCCAGAGTTTGTCAGTTCAATTGTTCAAAAAACTCAATGTCCCAGACCATCACGAATGGCTTTTTCAAGGTTCAGATTGCACCATTTTGCATCCTTGAAAAAAAAAATTCCGGGGGAGAATGCCCCCGGACCACCCTAGAAGGCTCGGCGCTTCGCGCCTTCGCTGAATCTGTAACCCCCGCCATCCCCCTCCCCCCTCGACTTTTCCAAGGTCCGGCCCTCATGTCAGTGAATAAAATGTGTGTGTGCCCCCCCAATCCTGAGCAGCTTCCGCCGCCTGTGTATGATTGTATTATTTAGCACTATAGGCATTTTATATGTATGTGTTTTGTTGATGATTTATAATGATGTTTGTATTCTATTTTGTTTTTGTAACCAGGGGTTCGAGTAGTTGGGGTAAAGCCTCAGCCGTCCCCTGCGTGGGATGTCTTTATTGTAAAGTGACTGGCCGGTGGAGGGCATTCAATTTTCCCACTAGGGTTGTTTCGGCAGATCTTTTATGCGGATTGGGGGTTGTCCGGTCCTGATTTGGCTCGGAAGAGTCCGCTGGACCTAAAGCAACAATCAATCAATCAATCAATCAATTTCTACTCTGTTCAATCAATCTACTATACTATCTTCTTCTTCGCTAGACCAGTCACCTACCTTTTTTCTTGAAAATTCTTCCTGGACAAAACTCCTCATTTGTGTGTGAGGTCTGTTGGATCAGCTTGGGAATATTGGACGCTTTCTGCCAGGTGGTCACTAGGGCTTCCTATGATGTTATTATTTAGCAATGTAGGCAATTTATAGGTATGTGTTTTGTTGATATTTTATAATGATGTTTATATTTTATTTTGTTTTTGTAAACGGGGGTTCGATAAATTAGAGTATAGCCTCAGCGTCCCCTGCGTGAGATGTCTTTATTGCAAAGTGACCGGCTGGTGGAGTGCCTTCAGTGTTACCACTAGGGTTGTTTCGGCAGATCTTTTATGCGGATCAGGGGTGAGTCCCCTTTCAGCGAAGCTGTAGTCTTGATTTTGTGGTCCTGATTCGGCTCTTTGCAGTCCGCTGGACCCTGTAAGCAATGAATAACTAACTAAACTTTGGACGCTTAGTGTGACGCTTTCAACACTGAGCACAATCTTGGGCGACCAGGGATGGATAGAAAGTACCTACTGACGTGTCCTTAGCGTATTTGTGGAACCGGCACTCACCCGCCCCGACATGAGCGTCAGGATCTTTAAAGTTCGTGCGATGGAATGCGTGCGTGCACAGACTAGACCTCGGTTTATACTCTTATACGAAGGAGTAACCTTTACACTAGATAACATGAGGCCGATCATTAAAATAAAGTCAACCCTTGTTTTGTCAGTGCCGGTTTGTGAAAGGTTTTTGGAGTAACCTGTGTGATGTATTAGACTACTTGATTGTGGATTGGTAGATGATGCTTTTGATTTTTCAAAATCCCATGTTTTTCTTGGATATTATCATGACCGTCCGCTGTCAAAGACCTTCCAGTATGTCGTTTTGGTGGCAAAGTATTTTATTTATAAATGTAAATTCGATAAGGCATTGCCACAGGTTTGCGCATTTAGGAGATATTTAAAAATGAAGTACGAAGTAGAAAAGCGTACTGCACGTAACAGGTTTGAATAAGACAAATTCAGTGATTGGTGGGAACACTGGAAGATTTTTGTGGGTGATACGTATTTGATTGCTTAGTCAGTTTCTCGTCATTGAAATATAGCATTTGTATCTTATTACATAACTTAAAACTACAGTGAGCCCCTTAAATGTATTAAGGGTGTGTGTGGGATGAGTCGGTGCGTGGATAAGAATGAATGTGCAAGGATTACCATTGTCATGAGAAAGCGTAAACGATTGAAAAAATGGCAGTAATAGTCTTGAGATTTATTTTTAGTATTGTTATGCATTAAGGTGTTCTAATATCCACTACCGTTTCTTTATTGTACATACATGTATGCTAACCTTTGTGTTGTCTTCTTAATATGTTAATAGTTACTGTGCATCACACACAAATATCCTTGTGCAAATGGGGACAATAAAGATTCGTTATTCGTTATTATTATTAGTAATAAATTTAGGAAAGAAGAGAAAGGAAGAACTTCAATGTGTATGCGTGTGTGTGTGTGTGTGTGTGTGTGTGTGTTGTGTGTGTGGGGGGACAGAGTGAGATGGTGTGTGTGTGTGTGTGTGTGTGTCTTGTGTGTGGGCATCTATACGCGTGTCTCTGTGTGCATTTGTAGGCAATTAGGACAATTAGATAAATATTTTTGAAGCTGTATTATATTATTTTCATTGCAAGCGTCTAACGATAATAAAAAGAAGCACTTGTAATCATTTGCTTGTATAAATTCTGTGAAGAAATTTAAAAACAATTAAAAGAAATAATAATTACAATAAAGTGTGGAAGAAAAACAAATGGTCTTTAAATATCACCCCGTAATAGATCAGTAGGGCCAGGCATACAAAAAGAAGATACAAGAGCTTGTCCCTAACGGGTACATTGTTCCATCGCGCGCTCTCTCTCTCTCTCTCACACACACACACACACACACACCCCACACACACACACCCACACACACCCACACACACACACCTTCCGCCACCCACAACCACCCACCCACCCACCCACACACAATAAAGAACAAGGAGGATAAAACAAGAGAAGTTGGAGGAGGAAGAAGAGGATTACGAAGATAATATTCCCGGTTTTTAAAGATACTGACGCTCAGATCCTAGGAGGGTGAGTTCCAGTTACATAAATACGACGATTGAGGCATTAGACGATGTGCCTAAGAATGCAAGCTGGCGCCTTGGACGGCTTGAGTTAGATTCTGTATCCACCAGAACCTAGAGCAGCTCCACCAGTGCCTAGAGCAGCTCCACCAGAGCCTAGAGCAGCTCCACCAGAGCCTAGAGCAGCTCCACCAGTGCCTAGAGCAGCTCCACCAGAGCCTAGAGCAGCTCCACCAGTGCCTAGAGCAGCTCTACCAGTGCCTAGAGCAGCTCCACCAGTGCCTAGAGCAGCTCCACCAGTGCCTAGAGCAGCTCCACCAGTGCCTAGAGCAGCTCCACCAGAGCCTAGAGCAGCTCCACCAGAGCCTAGAGCAGCTCCACCAGTGCCTAGAGCAGCTCCACCAGAGCCTAGAGCAGCTCCACCAGTGCCTAGAGCAGCTCCACCAGTGCCTAGAGCAGCTCCACCAGTGCCTAGAGCAGCTCCACCAGTGCCTAGAGCAGCTCCACCAGTGCCTAGAGCAGCTCCACCAGAGCCTAGAGCAGCTCCACCAGTGCCTAGAGCAGCTCCACCAGAGCCTAGAGCAGCTCCACCAGAGCCTAGAGCAGCTCCACCAGTGCCTAGAGCAGCTCCACCAGAGCCTAGAGCAGCTCCACCAGTGCCTAGAGCAGCTCTACCAGTGCCTAGAGCAGCTCCACCAGTGCCTAGAGCAGCTCCACCAGTGCCTAGAGCAGCTCCACCAGTGCCTAGAGCAGCTCCACCAGAGCCTAGAGCAGCTCCACCAGAGCCTAGAGCAGCTCCACCAGTGCCTAGAGCAGCTCCACCAGTGCCTAGAGCAGCTCCACCAGTGCCTAGAGCAGCTCCACCAGAGCCTAGAGCAGCTCCACCAGTGCCTAGTGCAGCTCCACCAGTGCCTAGAGCAGCTCCACCAGTGCCTAGAGCAGCTCCACCAGTGCCTAGAGCAGCTCCACCAGTGCCTAGAGCAGCTCCACCAGTGCCTAGAGCAGCTCCACCAGTGCCTAGAGCAGCTCCACCAGTACCTAGAGTAGCTCCACCAGAGCCTAGAGCAGCTCCACCAGTGCCTAGAGCAGCTCCACCAGTGCCTAGAGCAGCTCCACCAGTGCCTAGAGCAGCTCCACCAGTGCCTAGAGCAGCTTTTGAACTGGAAATCCCTCTAGTGGTTTGGGAGAAATAATTTTTTTTCAAAGCAACAATAAATTATGACCTCGCCGTGATGCGGTCACCCGATAATCATAATTTTTAGTAATCTTGTAAGGTTCACTATTTTGTAATTAAATACCATATTTCAAAGAAATCCATCCATTAGGTTCAGAGATAAATGTGCAAAATAATTAAATAATTGAAAATTAAAATATTACGTCACCACGATGACGTCACTCGATGAACATAAGTTTTGACTAAAGCTCAATGCATATGCACTGTGACGACACGAGTTTTCAGCACGAGGTAGTTACAAATCGTGCAGAGTTGCACATCTCTAGTGATACAGTGTACAAAGTTGTATCGGCATTTTTTCCTACTGCATATGTAAGATGAGTATGTATGATTTTCACGTGATTAACGCATAGCGGATAATGCATAGTGGGAGAATGGGTTACTGAGCTGGACTCGATACCTTGTACTGTGAACTGGTAGAAGATTTAGCCAGCAGAGTCAAGTTGGAAGCTTTTGCGAGCAGTCGGTTTTTTGGACAGAAGTAACTTTGTGACAGTGTGTGTCAGGTTAGAGTAATTCTGGAAGGGTAGAGTCTCGTTGTTTCCAACCACCCAAGGTCTTGCGCCCTCGTCAGGACAAGAATGACTAAAAGACTGTAGTGGAAAGACTGTAACCGCCATTTATTCAGGAAGTAATAAGTGTAGGGTTCGTCTTAAGGTTGTGTGGCTTTCGTTTAGGCACCCTCCAAGGCTCAATTACCTCGTCAGTATTGAGATGCTCCAGTGCAAAGCATAGTAAGCTATTAGCACAGAAACGAACGTAATACTCTCAAACGGATAACCACTGTGGTGCTGTACTGTTTTGTGCTGTGTTGTGTTGTGTGGTGTACGTGTATCCGTGTATCACAGGCCGAGAACTAAAAGGTGAATGTGAACCCTGTAATTCATTTCCTTAGTGGCTATGCACTCCGAGCTTGCGTAAGTGAATGAATCATGGTGAATGAGGGGGAAAGGGATGTATTTTGATAAATAGTAGTTTATTGATTTTTATATGATTGTCATATCATTTTCTTGATTGAATATGTAAATGAATAATGTCGATGCGGTTGTTGCCAAAATGGGGTCAAGGGGTGATGATGAAGTATATATGTTAAAGAGTGAGAGAGGGGGGTGATGTATGTGAAGGAAGGGTGACAATGTACTGTGATGGAGAGGGGTGATGAAGGTGATAAATATGAGGGAAGGATGATGATGCATTATAGCGTGTTAGAGATAATTGTGAATGAAGGGAGATAATGTACTATAATGTGGAGAGGGGTGATGAAGATGGAGGTGAGGATGAGATGAATCGGGATTGTGTGAATGGAAGTGCAATTGTAATAATTATGTATACAGTGAACTCCGGATATAATAAAGGCCGGATAAAGTAAATATTCGGTTTTAGTAAAGTCAAGTCTTGGTCCCGACCAAAACTCTTCTTTGTCTCTGTTTTTAAAAATCGGATATAATAAAAAAAATATAGTAAAGTCCGCTTATAATAAAGTGTTTTCTAAGGCCCCTGGCGAGTTTTGCTGCCGCTTATAATAAAGTTTCAAGGGAGATTACTGTATTAAAGTTTGATGAGAGTTACTGACGTTCATAATGACGCAACATCGTCACGTCACGCTTACCCTGAAGCCTAAAATAGATCTAATTCACGCACTTGAAGATGAAAAGATGAAAAAAAAAAAGAAATTGCTGAACAATTTGGAATTTCCGGATCAACAGTAACAGTGATTATGAAGGAGAGTGAAAAAACTGTTTGGCAGAAAAAGAGTACTTAGCTTAGAAACTTACAAAGCAAATTAGACTTCACTTTCGCTATACATGATGAAATGCGTTTATGACTAAATAAGGGTGTTATAAGTTGAACACATTATAATTATACCTTTTGTACTGAGATGAATCCGAATCAATGGAGAACTGGGAAACCAACGTTTTGACTGGACTGCACTTTCAAATGAGAAGTAAAGAAGAGATTTATTCCTAAGCTGTTGCATGGCTTTGCAAGACAAACCATCTTTTTTTTAAATCCACCATATTGTTTAGGTTTTGTTCATGTCTTTGTTTGCTTTAATTTTGTGAGCTTTTTGTTTTTCCACAATGACGATAGTACAACATGTACAATTCATGATCTACTTTTATGATTTATCCTCCGATTAAAGGGTTGGTTTGAAATAATTAGGACACGAAAGCTCACATGTTATCTCTTATCGGTAATGGACTCTCTCTCTCTCTCTCTCTCTCTCTCTCTCTCTCTCTCTTTCTCTTACCCTCTCTCTCCAGGGCCGGATCACTTACTCTTGGAGGGGGGGGGGGGGTCCAAAATTTTTTTAAGGGGTTAGGGGTGACAAAAACGTGTCCGCTCGAGGAACTTGAGTAGAATGAGGAACGTTTTACTTACCACCAGTGTCAACTAAATTAAGAGCTTTAAAAAAACTCCATATATATTTTTTTTCTGACTGAGTGAGGTACATCGAATGGCCAGGGGGGAGGGGGGGGGGTCCGGAACCCAGGAACCCCCCCCCCCCCCCCAGATCCGGCCCTGCTCTCTCTCTATCTCTCTCTCTCTCACACACTCACACACACGTGAACTTACACACACGGACATAAACAAATAATACTGTAACATTTCAATCAATATACACAAACTGGGTTATAAGAGAGGTATTCTTGAAGAGTTTATAATACCCGAGTTAATAAACAAAAATAATCAATCAACATATGTGAGCGTAATGGAATCCAATAAGGGACAATGGACCTACTGCAAGTGTTCATTAAAAAAAGTATCTTTTTCAGCTATTTCCCGTGGATTTCTGGTGGCTTCATACGAAAAGCTAAAAGGACCTTTTCACTTTCGTGAAATATCACTTGTTATCATGTGGCTGTGTCCAGAAACAATAGATCTTGACGATGAGTGCATATTCATAATGTTCACTCAAGTAACGTAATTGCTATTTACCTGTAATTACGATAGCAATAGGTAATACCCATTGGGGGGTAGGGGGGGGGGAAGGGAAACACAAAGAAGAAGAAAATCTAAATTTTGAAAAGGCCATGTTCGACAAAGAGAGAGAGAGAGAGAGAGAGAGAGAGAGGAGAGAGAGAGAGAGAGAGAGAGAGAGAGAGAGAGAGAGAGAGAGAGAGAGAGAGAGCTTGCTTGTCCAACCACTCAAATAAATACTTTGAATTTTGTTCTTGGCAACTCTGGTAAGACAAACGTCTCCACTACGATTTATAGACGGCTGTCCGGGGGTGTGGGGCTGGAGCTGGGGAGGGTGGGGGTGTTTTTTAAAATGGGAAAACATAGTTTACATGTGGAATTCAGCAAGGGACAACAAACCAACACAGAAATATTAATCTAAATTAAAATATGTAATAACGAAAGCGATTCGTTCGATTTGCACTGTCTTATTTTAACTGTTCAACTATGTGAATCTAATCAGTTAAAGGGATCCAATTCCAATGTACATGTATATAACGCGCCAAATGTCAGCTCAATTTAGAACGATGTTGAGTTGCGTGAACACACAGACAAATAGACACACAGACGATTACAGTCTGCAGAAATCCTGGTAAAAGATGGAAATTCGAGAAGTCATTATTTTGTTCACTGATTTGTTTTGCTTTTCTTCTTCTTTACTTGCACCAGGGCCGGATCCAGGGGGTAGGGGGGGGGGTGCTAGGAGTGCTGCAGCATCCCCCACCCCCACCCCTTGGCAACAACAAAAAAATAAATAAATAAATAAAATAAATAAAATAAAGAAAGTAGAAGATGGAAGTTTTTGTTCAACTGGAAATACGTTATGTAAGGCAGTTAGTTACAGGACAGGACAGGATGCTATGCTATGTACGCGCATTTCCACAAGGCTCAAAGCGCGGCGATCTATACCAACATACACGCTCACCTGTCTCGTTTTACCCTCACACACACCAAATACACATACATCACTCAAACAGGTGGTGAACAGGCAGGGAGATCGCTATTAGAAGATGGAAGAAAATCGAATTTTTATTTTTGAAATTTTTATATTGACTGCATCCTGTACCATTATTAAAGGGAGGGAGGAAACCGGAGTGCCCGGAGAAAACCCTCGGTGACCTCAATAGTCTCGTACCTAAGTCACATACGTTCGCCCCTTGCGGCAATCGAACCCGCGACCTTCGGCATAGGAAACCGGCGACTTAGACTATCCACTGCGCCACGAGTTTTACTTGTGGTGTTTCACCACTCTGTACCATACAGTTTAAAAAGAACTAGACTAGCACCTTACCCCACCCCCTCCCTCGAAAATGGATTGATCCGGCCCTGTGCACCCACATACACTTTAGACCAGCGTTTTCTATCTCTCTATAATGAGAGTGTCGGATTAGTAAACGTTAAATTAAAACAAAAACAAAGTTTCGGTTATGCTAAATTAACCCTCTAAAATCGTATTATAAACGAAGTCGGTTATAGTCAAGTAAACCTCTAAAACTGTATTATAAACGAAGTTTCGGTTATAGTAAAGTAAACTTTAAAAACTTTACTGTAAACGGATTTTCGGTTATACTAAATATTCGGTTATACTAAAGATTTATTTGGTCCCAGGGCACTTTACTATATTATAACCTTTGAGGGAAAGTTATACGGGGGAAGAGGATGATGATAAAGGATGATTAAAGATTGCTTAGTCTAGCCTGCTTACAATAGTGACTCCGGTGTACAAAGTGTTAGTATAACGTTGGCACGTGCGATATACATCGCCTGGTCAGCATTTACTGCAGTTGCTGGCTGGGAAGGTTTATAGTTTGCATGGTCAGTTGCATGACGCATACAAGTACCTACTTCCGGCTATTTTTCCTATAGGGAGCGCCCGGACAGTTCTTAGTTCATGATTGGCTGGAGCCTGGCGCATTACCTTATCTAGAGAGAGATGCTTCTTGGGAAACTTGTAGTATTTAACCCACGACGAACAAAGAAATCTTCCTCTTATCTCTGGGCTCCTGCTTCTGATAGACCTAGAACAACTTTGCTCCATCTGGTCTAGGTGTAGCCCTTAGAATGTTTTATTCATAATGTGTCTAAGAGCAGGAGAGAATTTATAGTAGTTGTAGAATATATGTAGGGTATAAAGTGTAGGATGTACAATGCTTAGAATTTGGTGTGAGTGCAGAATTAGATGGTAAGTAGTCAGTGAGTTAGTTAGTGAGTGAAGATTAATTCTTAGGGCAAGATTTAGTGGTTTCCCAAAGGAGGAAAGGAGAGTGGAAAAGAGAAAGAAAATGAGGTAAGATGAAATGAATTTATTTGAACATCGTATGTATTGTTAGTTAGAGTTTATGTGCATGAGAATCTTATGTTACTTGAATGATGTATACTAGATAGATTATTAAAATTGGATAAATGAAGATAAGCTATAGTTATTGTGATTTATTTGAGCGCATGGCAAACCTTTGTGAACGAAAGTGAGATTGGTTTTATTTTGTATGTCTTAAATTATAATTTGGTTTGTCATGCCCTTTCCCCGTACAAGTTTAGAATTAAGTAGTTTAGATTAACTCTCACAAGATAACGCAAATATAGAGACGCGTTACATTGGTGGACCTGCGGGGTAAGAGATAGAGGAGCATTAGACGAACGGAGAGAGAAGGACGGAAGAAAAAGGAGGGGGAAAAGCGCCTCGGGAATAGTAGATCCAGCTGTGAGACTAGTGTCCGTCAGCAAGGAAAGGAGGCTGACCAGACAAGATAGCCAAGAAGTCTGGGATGTTGACTAATCGAGCGGCATGAGGCGTTGTGTGATTGATGGGAACTGGTGGCGTGATAACCTGAAAAATTTGAAACAAAGCTGTCCTGAAAGAAATGAGCATATTAATGGTTAAATACAAGTCATCACCTTGAAAAGCAACTATATATTCTGTTGTCCATAATAAATTGTAGAATGAAAATGAACAATGTTAAAATTACTTCATGAGCTACACATATCGTGCTCATGTTACCTGAATGTTGAATACAACTAAGGCTAGACATTGGCATGACTGTTACTTTAAGTACCATGAAGATATAGGTATATTGCCAATGCTGGATAGTTGTTACCAGAAGACCAAAACCTTTGAAGAAGATGCCATCAATCAAGCGAGCTGCACGAGTTGTCACCACTCCAGTGATGAAGGTAAGTAGAAGAAGGGAGGAGAAGAAGAAGCGACTGAAACAATTAAAGAACAGTGAACATGTGAAATAACGTATTCGTGATAAGAAAACGAAAAACAGAGTTACATTTGTAACGTGAGATGAAGAAGTTTGGCCAAAGCAAGATGCTGTCTTCTGCAAGAAAAAGTGTAAAAATACATTATAAATAAGCACATTAGAAGAAGTTGAAGCTGGTGATCTGAAAGAAGAAGTGTTAAACAATTCAATACAATCTGGCAAATTATAAATAGTAGTAATATAAAAAGTAGTAGTCCGTACTATTCAAACTTGAAACGTACCTCAAGTATGTATTCTGTCATACGTACAAATTTATTCTTCAACTTAGAACTGAATTCTGTCACATCACAAAAGAATTGAACCCGTAAATAAAATGATGGAACGATACTTATCAATCCGTATCATGACTAACGTCACGAAGTGACGAAAAGCTTGTCGCGATTCAAACCCTTGCATGAAACGGAGAGGAAGGTATCATCAACATCGGTTCTGCAACTTAAAAACTGAATAAAAGATTAGACACATCATCATACACACCAAGTATGATGTCAATCAATCACACACATCCCCAATAGTCTTCGGGGATGTCTTCATACCTTCACGAACATCAACGTCTCCAAGTGATGTCACCATCACACCATGCAGTACCTCCCTTCTTCAGCCATCGCCTTACCCTGCCTTGGCCTTCTTGGACCTTTTCGTCACGTCAACGTTAAAAACCAGTCTACGATTGCATTAGACCTTTCATCTTCAATTAACGAAGCAACCCTGATGAAAGATCCCACCTTCGCCTATTGTCTGAAATCTTCACAACCTTCGTTTCCACCTACACCCACTTGGACTGCTTGTCCCTACCCCAACTTGCCCCACTTGCCCACTTCTTCAGATGCAGAGAACGACTCTCCTTATGTCCCTCGACCAAACATTCTACCACCTTCTCCCAAAGTTTTGGTCATCTCCCATGTTCCTATATTACAGCCGGGGGAGAGCAAAGACTGTCGCTAAACGAGGTTGGAGCTCTTCTCCTCTACTATTCTGTAATCTCCGTTCCCATTCCCTTTGTGTGCTCAACCTCAACGCACACTCCCATCCCCCTCGCTTGCTGCATGCTCCTGGGTGCCTCGTCATGTGGGACTACTTCTTTCAGACACTACGTATTTCGTCATAATCTACGGTCGAATCCTGGTTGCAAGGTCCGCTACACCACGGTTTCTCCATCAACGGAGGTTTGCATGGTGCGGTGACGTCACAGTCTTCATGTGGCGACACTCCACGTTCCTTCGTCCATAGCAAGTCTACACGTCCGTCTTCAATATTAATTGTATTTACTTACGCGCAAACGCCTTAAGGTGCTGCTTGGCTTGTGGGGACAGTCCTCATGTGTCCTCATTGCCAAATGTCCTCATAGCCCTTTTGGTCGTTTCTCATCCTGGATCCATCGGTCTTCACTTCGGGTTCCTGCACTACCTTAAAACTTTTTTGGGTACATAAACTGTACAGTACTTTGCCGTCGGACTCATTTAATTGTGGTTTTTCGCTGTTTTGTGCTTATTTATGTCATTTGGTGCATGCAACTTTCTTTTGCAATTTTTATATTTTGTAAGTCTTACCTCATCTTCGCCACTTCGCCTCCTTCGATCGCTTTAGTAACGTCACTTTGTGCCCTCTTTGATTTTTTTTTCTTCCCTCTTCATGGTTACCTTTTAAGGAGCGAGGACGCTCCTTCGCAGGCCGGAGGCAATTATAACCTTTGAGGGAAAGTTATACGGGGGAAGAGGATGATGATAAAGGATGATTAAAGATTGCTTAGTCTAGCCTGCTTACAATAGTGACTCCGGTGTACAAAGTGTTAGTATAACGTTGGCACGTGCGATATACATCGCCTGGTCAGCATTTACTGCAGTTGCTGGCTGGGAAGGTTTATAGTTTGCATGGTCAGTTGCATGACGCATACAAGTACCTACTTCCGGCTATTTTTCCTATAGGGAGCGCCCGGACAGTTCTTAGTTCATGATTGGCTGGAGCCTGGCGCATTACCTTATCTAGAGAGAGATGCTTCTTGGGAAACTTTTAGTATTTAACCCACGACGAACAAAGAAATCTTCCTCTTATCTCTGGGCTCCTGCTTCTGATAGACCTAGAACAACTTTGCTCCATCTGGTCTAGGTGTAGCCCTTAGAATGTTTTATTCATAATGTGTCTAAGAGCAGGAGAGAATTTATAGTAGTTGTAGAATATATGTAGGGTATAAAGTGTAGGATGTACAATGCTTAGAATTTGGTGTGAGTGCAGAATTAGATGGTAAGTAGTCAGTGAGTTAGTTAGTGAGTGAAGATTAATTCTTAGGGCAAGATTTAGTGGTTTCCCAAAGGAGGAAAGGAGAGTGGAAAAGAGAAAGAAAATGAGGTAAGATGAAATGAATTTATTTGAACATCGTATGTATTGTTAGTTAGAGTTTATGTGCATGAGAATCTTATGTTACTTGAATGATGTATACTAGATAGATTATTAAAATTGGATAAATGAAGATAAGCTATAGTTATTGTGATTTATTTGAGCGCATGGCAAACCTTTGTGAACGAAAGTGAGATTGGTTTTATTTTGTATGTCTTAAATTATAATTTGGTTTGTCATGCCCTTTCCCCGTACAAGTTTAGAATTAAGTAGTTTAGATTAACTCTCACAAGATAACGCAAATATAGAGACGCGTTACAATATCCTAAGTTCACTGTATTTATATAAACCACTATGTTTTAAGGAAGAAATATAAACTATTAGAATTAAGAATTGCATTGGATTATTAAGATGCATGTATAAACAGGTCAAGATGGCGGACGGCAGAAGGAGTATTTGTTATGTAGTGTTTACATTTTTGAGGATGAACTAGTGAGACAATTTATTTGTTGACAAATTGG
Source organism: Oncomelania hupensis (assembly GCA_036898135.1). Lineage (NCBI taxonomy): Eukaryota > Metazoa > Mollusca > Gastropoda > Littorinimorpha > Pomatiopsidae > Oncomelania > Oncomelania hupensis. The sequence continues at coordinate 82,851,816 of CM072514.1, read as the reverse complement.
GCCTATCTGGATATCTGGATATCACTATTGTTATAATTCTACGCTATTTCTACGGTATTTCTACGGTGTTACTGCTGTACTACTGTTCCACGTGTACTTCAGCCTCTGAGGCCTCTGCCTTTGCCACTGTGAGGTGTGGACGTTGCCAGGCCTCGCCACCACCACCGCCACGTCTTTCCTTGGTCGGGGGCGCCGCTGCTGGGTGTGGTCCTCCATTCATCGCCGGGACGTGCCCTGGTACTTCGGACGACCGGGAGCTTTCCATCGGGGTTTACAGGATACCAGCCACATCGCACCGACACACACACACACACAGACACACAGATTTGCATTTCACGCACATAAAACATATCTCCATCTTCAGTATTTCGTGTGAATTACTTCAATTATCTGTGTGATCAATTGCTATAGTTTATTCTGAGCTCAGTTAAGAACAGTTAAGTTACGAACAGTGACACTGAATTATAAGCTAGCTTATTCAACACAATTGAATTTCTAAGATGCTGATTTGTTTACTCAGCTTGGAATTGTAGTTTTATGAAATATAATTGATTGTTGCTATTTGGTGCATATTGTTGTGGGCATTTTGTTTGTGTACAGTTCTGGGGTTTTCAGGTTAGACAAGGGTGGTAATTGTTCATTAAATACTGGGTTGTGGGTCTAGATAGGGGTGGAGGGTGGTTTAGATTCCCATTATCCTGGTTGTATGTGCGTTTGTTGTTGAATAAAAGAGTGTGATTGTACATCTGGCTTTTGTGTGTTAGTTCTTTTGTTTGAGTTTTTATCCCCTCACTCGCTGTTGAACTGAACGTCGCGGAACCCACTCGGGTGACGCGACATGCACATTCTCATTACATACACAGTTTTTGTAAGGTAAAAAAAATTTTTTTAAAGGTGACGCGATCATGAATACTTTACTCGATTTGCATAAGTTTGGTTTTACGTTGGAGGCATAGGTAAAGTCAAAGTATATCCCAAACTTGAACCAAATCCTTCCAGTAGTTTGGGAGGAAATATTATTTAAAAACAAAACAAATTGTGACGTCACCATGATAACATATTTAGAATATGTATAGCGTATAGAATATATTTAAATGCTATAAAGACTAAGTATTGCAAAAATGTTAAATGTTTTTGCAATGAGACGTTTTCTTTCAAACATTTGCTGTTTGAATGCAATGAGTTAAGAGGCTCCTTGCCTAACAATGTACCACCACTAGGCAGAATTAGTTTTGATAGTTGAATTATTTTAGCAAAAACGTTTATCGGTTCCTCTGTTGGTTCTTTTCTCTGATAAACAATAGTATATCGTACTTAATGATGTTAGGTAATATTATTTATAGTACTGGTTGTGATGTAATACCTGGTTTATTTTTTGTAAAACCTATTATTTTATAATTTTTATTATTATTTATTTATTTATTTTTACTTTATTTATTTATTAAATTTATTATTATTTATTATTATTATTTTCCGGCCAGGACGGAGGAACCTCATGTTACTACAGATTCAACCACCACGTGCTCGGGGCCAAGGCGAGCCACACTGTATTCGTGGATATCGATTGTGGCCAACAGCCTGGAGAGGATTGGACCCTGCCAGGTCTTTCTTGCCCAAGACACACTGCCTGATACACGATGACCTGCTCACAGTGGTGAAGAAACGGAAACTCCGATGGTATGGCCACGTCACCAGATCATCAGGTCTTGCAAAGACCATCCTGCAAGGCACGGTGCAAGGAGGTAGAAGAAGAGCGACACCGAAAAAGAGGTGGGAGGACAACATTCGAGAACGGACTGGTTTGACACTGAGCGAAGCCATGCGGGTTGCTGAGGACAGAGAAAGATGGAGTATGCTGGTTAAACGATCATCTATAGTGCCCCTACGACCTCCGAGTTACGGGAAAGGATAGGATAGAATTATTATTATGTTTGTTTTTTGTTTTTCAAACTTAATTTTTATTGATTTTTTTATTTATATTTATTTTATTTTATTAATTTTTTTTTAAAATTTATTCTTTTTTGTGTATTTTTTAATTTATTATTATTTTTTAATTGTTAAAAAAAACCATTTATTTATTTATTTATTTTTAAAATTTATTTATTCATTATTTTTATTGTCTTATAAAAGTTTAATTAATTATCCAGTCGCCCGTTTTATTTAACTGACATTGTTACTTATGTTTTAATGCGGTTATAAATTATGTTTGAATGTACGTGAAAGAGATGGAGATAGTGCGTGTACATGTGTTCCTGTTTAGATGCGTGAGTTTGAATGTGTGTGTACGGTCTTAATCATCTTGGTGAAAAAAGAAGTTAATAAAACAACCAACCAACCAACCATGATAACATCAACATGATGACGTCACATGATGACGTAACCAAATATGCCTTCTTTTTTTTTAAATGAAAATGTTCTTTTAAAAAAATCGTCACGTTGATTACGTCACTTGATTTGCATATGTTTGGTTTTACCTTGGAGGCACATGTAAAGTAAAGTACATACCAAACCTGAACCAAATCTCTCCAGCAGTTTGGCAGAAAATAGGATTAGAAAAAAAAAACAAATCACGACATCACCATGCGTAATGAAAAATAAAATCAAAAGTCCTTATCTAACCAATAATAGTACCCGTGTAATAAAGGCTGCACTTATAGCACGATGCCGCTGTTGGCTAGACCAAGAATGTTGAATGCACCAAGAATTTCCATGCCGATGTTTGTGGGGACAATAAAGGATTCTGTATCTGTATCTGTCTCTGTATCTGTAGACGCTAGTTTCCAGTGCCGAAGATTGCAGTTCGATTCCCGAACTTAGGTGAGGGGCGAACGTAAGTGACTTAGGTACGAGACTATTGAGGTCATCGAGGGTTTTCTCCGGGCACTCCGGTTTCCTCCCTCCCTTCAATAATGGTACAGGACGCAGTCAATATAAAAATTTCAAAAATAAATATTCGATTTTCTTCCGTCTTCTAATAGCGATCTCCCTGCCTTTACACCACCTGTTTGAGTGATGGATGTGTATTTGATGTGTGTGAGGGTGGATGAGACAGGTGAGCGTGTATGTTGGTATAGATCGCCGCGCTTTGAGCCTGATTGATTTGGGGAAAGGCGCGTATATAGCATCCTGTATTATTATTTTTATTATTAGGTGACTTTAGGTAAGAGACTTTTCAGACATTTCTGGAATTTCTATGCAAATTAGCAGTCTCGCTCATAGGGTACTTTTGAATGCATGGAGAACAAAATATTTCGGTAACATTACTTGCATATTATGCGGAAATATAATTATTGTAGAACATATCCTGGCAAAATGTACTGAAATTCGTGATCTTTTACTAATTGAATTTCAAAATATAACAAGCATAAAAAATATAGATGTTACTGACTATTATCGACCAGTGCGTGTGATAAACGAAGAGAGATGAAAAAGAAAAAGAACACCTCACAGTGAGCTGATGCCTACTGAAAAATCAACAATGACATCCAAAAGGCATGCGCACAGCAAAGGAGAACTGGATAGAAGAGCAGTGCCAGGAAATAGAGAACAGTCTGAACAAGAACAACAGCAAGAGTCCTACCATACTGTGAAGCGGCTGACAAGTGTTAAACAGCCCAAGGTCTCCACGATCCAAAGCAAGTCTGGCATATGCCTTACAGAAGAACAAAAAGTCTTGGTTAGATGGACAGAACACAGCTCTGACCTTTACAACCACGAACCAAACGGAGACTCATCAGTTCTAGCATGTCCTGCAGAACAAAAAAGAGGAAGAAACCCTCCCAATTCTCCGAGAGGAAGTTGAGGCAGCAGTGCAATCACTAAAGAAGGGGAGGTCAGTGGGAGTGGACAACAAACCCGCGGAATTGCTGCAAGCCAGAGCTAGAGGGGAAACAATGATTGACGCCCTCACCATTATCTGTAACAAGATCTGGCAGCGTGGGGGAGTGGCCTACATCATGTTTGTTATCAATCTTTCCAAAAAGGGTAATCTTCAGGAGTGTGAAAATTATCGCACCATCAACCTCATAAGCCATCCCAGCAAGGTTCTCCCGAAAATAATACTCAACAGGTTAAAACCCCATGCTGAACAAATCACAGCTGAAGAACAAGCAGGATTCAGGGCAGGGCGAAGTGCCACTGAACAGATTTTCAACCTCAGAATTATCTGCGAGAAATACATACAGCACAAACAACATTTATATCATATGTTTGAAGACTTCAAGCAAGCATTTGGCCTAGTCGAGTCTGGCATGCAGCTCTGTGGGCAACCATGAGAGTAAAAAAAAAAACATTAGCCCTAAAATTATTGTTTTCATCAAAAACCTGTATGACAAGGCTACCAGTGCAGTCTTCCACCACAGCGCCATGGGGAACTGGTTCAGAACAAAAATCGGCGTGCGTTAAGGATGCCTACTCTCTCCAACACTTTTCAACATCTTCCTAGAGCGCATCATGTCAGAGGTCTTTCCAAATCTCTAAGGCACAGTCAGCATAGGGGGTAGAGCAATCACTAACTTTCGTTTTGCTGATGACATTGATGGATTGGCTGGAGAGGAGCAAGAACTTGATCAGCTTGTATAGAGGCTTGACACCACCTCCAGGGCCCATGGAATGGAAATAAGTGCAGAGAATACCAAAATGATGACCAACAACACCAATGGCATCAACACGGACATCAACGTCCAAGGCCAATCCCTCAACAAAGTGCATAGCTTCAAATATTTAGGAACCATTGTATCAGACAATGGGTCCCGACAGGAAGTTCTCTCCAGGATCGCACTGACAAGGTTGAAGCTAATTTGGAAAGACAGGACCATCAGTCTACATTCCAAGGTAAGGCTGCTGCGCTCCCTTGTCATCTCCATCTTCCTATACGCTTGCGAGAGATGGACCCTCACGGCAGATCCGCATCGAAGAATACAAAACATGGAGATGAGGTTCTACAGAAGACTTCTGGTCATTTCCTATACCCAGCACATCACCAACAACGAAGTCCGACAGACCATCACACAAGCCATTGGACAACACGATGACATGCTCACAGTAGTGAAGAAACTGAAACTCCAATGGTAACGCCACCAGAGCATTAGGCCGTTGCAGAGACCATCCTGCAAGGCATGGTGCAAGGAGGCAGACGAAGAGGGAGACAGAAAAAAAGGTGGGAGGACAACAATCGAGAATGGACTGGTTTGGCACTGATTAAAGCCATTATGGTCGCTGAGAACAGAGAAAGATGGAGTACGCTGGTTAAACCATCATCTGTGGTGCCCCATCGACCTTTGAGTTACGGGATAGGATACGATAGGATAGGATAGGATAGGATAGGATAGACTATTATAAACCGTTTTGATATACAGTCAGATCGGACAGTTTCTTTGAAACTTATAAAATAGTATAATTTGTGCATCATGTGATACTTTTAATTTGTAATATTTGTATGTGTGTGTGGGTGTGTGTGTGTGTGTGTGTGTGTGTGAGCAAGAGGGTGTGTGTGAGAGAGAGAAGGAGAAAGAGAGAAGGAGAGTGTTACGTTGAAACGCGAACGATAAGTGGAAAACTTCATACGTCGACTCCGTATCTTGTTGATGAGTGAGCAGGCTGCGTGGATAAACGAATCTGAGTTACACCTTATCAGGATTTCAGCATTGGGGCTGAATCAAATACTGATAGAAAACACCTTCATCCAACGGAGTGTAACAGAGAGAGAGAGAGAGAGAGAGAGAGAGAGGGGGGGAGAGAGAGAGAGAGAGAGAGAGAGAGAGAGAGAGAGAGAGAGAGAGAGAGAGAGAGAGAGAGAGAGCAAAAGGGCTATGTGCAGACAACATTGATGAAGGTCGACATTGACAACTAGAACGTTAATGTGTTCTGATATGGGTTGAAATTAAAGTGAGAGACTGACAACTATGACAGCGTGTAAAGTATATTTATTTATTTATTTATTTATTTATTTATTTATTTATTTATTTATGGCGGATACTGAAAGCTACAGAGGTGATTTGGCAAATGCTGCATGATTGATGGTTGGTTGCGATGTCAATGTAACGGTATGTCGTTTGTATGTGGGATGAATGTGGGAAAATAGAGTTTGCCATTCTGCTGGCTTGACATATTTTTTGTCAGTACATTCACATGTAAGAAAGAGAATGTTTGATGTCAAGAATGTTGTAAATTTTAAGTAAGAGTTTAAGCTGGTGAAATTGTTACAATGTTTATGTTAAATCTTTTTAATTAACTTTTCTTTAAATGTTGCTGTTATTTATTGTTGATCTAAAATCCTGGTGCACAGACCTTAAATTAAATAAATGAAATAAATGAAAATGAATGATTTTTCAGTTCACCAAGCGCTGGATGCTCCACTGGGTGCTCCGGCTCCCTTAAATAACTTTAATATTTATCACTGCAATCGATCAAAAATGTCAATAACAACAAAATTCGATTTCCGATTTCGTCTTCTAAAACCCACCCTCCCCCACCACCCTCTCCCTCCGCCCTTCCCCCTCTACCCTTCCTCCCCTCCACCCTCCCCCTCCACTCTCCCCCTCCACTCTCCCCCCTCAACCCTCTCCCTCCATCCTCCCCGCCCACCTGCCTTTCCACAACCACATGTCTCGGTGATTGAGGTGTATTGTGTGCATGTGAAAGTGTGTGAAGGATAATTGTTAGCCAGTATGTTGGTACAGATCGCCACGCTTTAAGCATGACTGTTATTTTTGTGTAGAAACAAAATGCGCGTAGATAGCATCAAGTATATATATTTATTATAATAGTATTATAATTTTTCACTCTCCCATCGGACTGTTTGTCGTTTTAATTGTAATTATTACATGATAAAGGTACAAATGACAATCTTTCATTGCACTGAATCATATTCAAGATACAATAAATGTACAATTGACAATCTTTCAAGCTTAGTGTATCAAACTCAAAGTGAACAAGATGGAAAGCTATTCAAATGTATTTCCAGACACTCGCACAAGTAGCTGAAAAGCCGCGTTTTCAAAAGAGTTAATTTCCACACAAATCGATGTGTAATTGTGAGATAATGCGCAAAACGTGTTTATAATATTTCTGACTTCATCGAACTCGACCTTGTAGAAAGAGCAAAGATCAATGACACAAAAGGCGGAGAAGTGACTATAGCATTTGCATATTTAAAACCAATCAAAATCGGTCCACTCATTGTTGAGATAAGGCAACAAATGTGTTTTGAACGAATACAGCGAAATTGGGATCGACGGACCGATGGACCGATAACCAGTCTGCTACTTTATGATTGGCCATCAATGGAAGTACAAAATTCAACAAAATCGGTTTGGCCGTTTTGTCAAAATCCATTAACTAGCTCTTGAAATTTGACGTGCAACCCACCGGCCGACCGACCGAATGACAGATAGAAACTGAAAGGTTTTGAAACCTTTTATTTATTTATTTATTTATTTATTTATTTATTTATTTATTAACGTATTTATTTATTTATGTATTAATTAAATAATTAATTAATTTATGTATTTATGTATTACGGATTAAGATTTTAGACTAAATTAAGAGTCTAATTTTCCAATCACAAACAGACAGACAGAAACACAGACAGCAAGAGACCGACTTCTGATTCCTGACTATTTCAAAGTGCTTCCAGACGTTATCGTGAAAGGCACACTTGGCGTGGGATCAGTTACTCTTGTTTTGCAGCGACAGTACACCCATGCTGTCACACTTATCCCAAGTATGAAGCTGCAGCTCAATCCAATGGACAGCCTACAACAACAACAGAACAAGATGGCAAGTCATTCAACACGTATTTAATATTTCCACACACTTGCACAAATAACTAAAAACCATTTGTTAAAAAAAAAAAGGATTTAGTGATAAGACCTTTAGCTGTAGCCTAATTACGTTCAAATTCAGTCTTTATGTGTGTATTTGTCTTCATGCAGGAACAGATTTAAGATTAATCGAAATCATCCAACACTATACCATCCGACACATAGAATAGGATATACGGATAACTAGGTTTTCTTAAACTTTGACCACGCCCCCTCGACATATCCTTTTAATGTTCACAGCGAGTGTTGCCCTACTGAAAAAAGCTTACAACAAGAAGTAATTCTTTCGAAAGTCCAGGGTGGGCCAAAAGTAGGTTTACAGTTATCACGTAGACTATTTATTTAAACATTCCACACTGGAACAGCGGGAAACTCGTTATACCTGTTAACATAAACATAAACATAAACAATTTAATCAAGGAAAAAGTTGTTTATGTAAGTTAGGTTTATACTCTGAGGAATGTTTTGTATTGGCATTACTAAGCGAGTAACTTCAACCATATAAAAGGTTAAATGTAAACGTACTTTTGGGCCAACCTGTACAGCTATTTTTTTAAAGAATAAATTCCGTAGTTTTTTTTTGGTGTCATTCTGGAGTTAAACATTGCAGCTTCTAAAGCCGGTAAGAGACTAAACAACTGAAAACAATTGCTAGTAGGATATATTTTTTTGCTTTAGGTTTATAAAATAGACGCTACCCTGTCCCAGACACAGCCGAGGTTACACAGTATTATCATGACTTTCCCGAAACGCCACATACGTTGTGCTGACAATGGGTCATATTTCGTTTTAAGTACTTAAAACCCTAACCCTAACTCTAACCCAGCTCTAACCCTAACGGATCATTGTTCTGACGTCAAAACAAGTAGGCATGTCAATACAAGTTATGTAGATGTTCACTGATTTGTCCCGATATCACTATGTAAACAAGGACGCACACACACACACACACACACACACACACACACACGCACACCTACACACACACACACACACCCACACACCCACACACAAACACACTTCAATCCGCGTGGTTCATTCAGAAATAGTGTCAAAGGTCACACGACAGTACACGTTACAAACAGGGGAAATAACTCCCTGTCAGAACCGAAATTGACAATTATAACTTCGGCGTTGTTATTATAATTTTGTTTAAAGCAACGAAATCCCACGTTATCATCGTTTAATGTAAAACAAAAGCGATATTTATGATGAACCCGTTTTTGGCCCAAAGTATACGGAGAAAACAGAGCCTTTGAATTGGAGCCTTTCAATGTAGCCGTGTGCTTGGTATGTAATCCTATCTCTCTTTACACCGATGATATAGCATGGCATCGTGTCGTGTCCTATCGTATCGTATGGTAGGGTAATTTAGGGCAGGGTAGGATATGGTACAAAGGTACCTGTAAAGATGCCAGGGTTGCAGACTTTTGGATTATCTCAAATAACATGAATCAACGCATCTCAGACTTTTATATTCACGATTTCTGTGAAGTGTATTCAGATGTACACAAAGCAATAACATTAAAACTCTGGATTAATTTTGTTGATGACGAATTAACTAAAGAAACAATTAACAGCAGCCTAATGTAAAACTGATGCTATTAATAAGCCAAAATGGTACCCGGATAGCAAACAACAATTTGCCAAAAAACTTAACATGGCGGGAGTTACCTCACTAAATTCTGCTCTTGACGATATTTTAAATAATAATTCTGTTGACTTTCATCAAAGCCTGATTGATAATAGGTGTGATAAAATATGTAATCTCATGATGCAAACAGCGGACTTGATAGGGTAATTTAAAGTTAAGAAAAAAAAACGCATAAAAAGAGTAGAACAAAATAATGAAAATTTTCCTTGCTTTGATAGTGAATGTGAAAAGAGTAGGAAAGAATTTCTTAAATCTAAAAATGCTTGTAGAAAAAAAATAAAAATCACTTCTTAAGGAAGTTAAACACAAAGCAAGCTAAAATTATAGAAGACAGTTCAGAATATCATTAAAAAAAGTCAATTAAATTTAATTTTATAAATTAGAAAATTGAAAAGTAATGATCCAAAATGCTTCTGGAAGCTTCTAATTGTACACACTCAGAAAGAAAGGAATACATATAGTAAAATAACATGTAAACCGTTTTTTGAACAATTTCAGAAAATTTCTTATATCGATGTTGATAATGACACTCTTGACCAGAATACAAGCATGCACGACACCAATACACATTTTGTTCTTGATGAACCCTTTACGGAGGAGGAAGTTAAAGAAGCTATACGTACTTTAAAAAACACAACAAACCATGCGGCATAGATTATATAACTAATGAGTTTTTGAAGTCAGTCCCTTGTGAGTTTATTAAGTTGATAACTAAATACTTTAATATTGTTCTACAATCTTGTAAAGTGCCCGAGGATTGGACTATAGGAATAATTAAGCCTCTTTATAAGCAAAAGGGAGATAAAGACAATGCAAATAATTATCGTGGAATATCCATCTTTAGCTGTTTTGGTAAATTGTTTGCAAGCTTAATTAATAAAAGATTAGGGCCTTTCTTGGATATTAATAATGTTCTGGGTGAAAAACAGGCTGGATTTAGGGATGGATATTCTGTTTCTGATCATATATTTACTTTACGATCTCTTGTAGAATTCTTCCTATCAAAGAAAAAGCGTTTGTACTGTGTTTTTATTGATTATAAAAAGGCATTTGATGTTGTTAATCGTTCTTTGTTATGACAGAAATTATTACATTCAACATAAAAGGAAACATACTGAATATAATAAAAGATGTGTATAATAAAGCAAAATCACAGATACAGTTCAATGATACTCTTTCTGATTATTTTTTTTTGTAAAACAGGTGTCAGATAAGGTGAAAATCTGTCTCCATTATTGTTTGCTGTATTTTTGAATGATTTGAGAAGTTTTCCTGGTGAAAGACTAGTTGGTCTAAGAACGGTTCAGTTTGAAGAAAACATATATTTTTTCTCGATGATGACTATATTGAAATTCTGTATAAAATGTTTATTTCGCTATATGCCGACGACTTCGTAATCTTTTGTGAATCTTTTGTTGACTTATAGTCTTCTTTAGATGCTATGCACGAATATTGTATTGAATACCAATAAAAGTCAATGCTGCTAAAACTAAAGTTGTTGGTTTTCTCAACGGGCAAAGTCAGAGATCTACCTACTGCATTTTACAATGGCGTTAAATTAGATGTGGTATATGATTTTCAGTATCTTGGAATTAAAATTAATTATAAACCAGCCCATAAAAAATTGTATGATCTTGCCTCTAAAGCTATGTTTTCCCTTTTAAGAAAACTGAGAAAGCTTATGTTACCACTAGAATTCAAGTTGATTTGTTTAAAAAAAAATGTAGTCCCTAATCTGTTATATGGTTCAGAGATACGGTGTCCTCAAATGAGTGATTTTTGCCACTAAACTGCAACGGCGTTTTTATAAACTAATCTCAAAGTTAAGTAAGTCTATCCCTTCTCAAATGAATTTTGGTAAATTAGGGCAGGTTCCTTTGGAGTGAAGGCAAAGCAAAGAATGTTAAATTTTTGGTATAAGCTCGTTCATCTCGTTCAGTAACAGTACTTTTTTTGTTTCAGGTTAATTTGCATAAAGGTTATAAATCTTAATTCCTCGAATCCGTGCGAAAAGAGTTAAATAATCTAGAACTTGAAGATGTTTGATTAAATCATGAGTTATCTAATATTTTGCCTTCTGCTTAGTATATGATTAAATAACACCTACATGATCAGTTTATTCAAGGTTGGTTCAAAGATATAAATAATAATGATTTATACTATAATTATTGAATGTTTAACGTACATTTTAAATTTAAAAAATATTTGCATATTCTACAAACACATTTTGCAATATCTGTTCTAAAGTTTAGGACACTTAACCATAGAATGCCAGTCCAGAGAGGCAGATATTGTAACATTCCTAGACAGGATCGTGCATGTCAGAAATGTGATAGTAAAGATATCTGATAATGAGTTTCATTATTTATTTTTGTGTTCACATTTTTGTAATTTAATATCCTATCCTATACCGTAACTCGAAGGTCGAGGGGGCATTAAAGATGATCCATCTTTCCCTGTCCTCAGCAAACCTCATGGCTTCGTTCAGTGTCAAGTCAGTCCACTCTCGAATGTTGTCCTACCACCTCTTTTTTGACTCCCTCTTCTTCTGCCCCCTTGCACCGTGCCTTGCAGTATGGTCTTTGCAAGGCCATATGCTCTGGTGATGTGGCCATACCATCGGAGTATCCGTTTCTTCACCTCCGTGAACATGTCATCGTGTTGTCCAATGGGTTGTGTGATGGTCTGTCGGACTTCGTTGTTAGTAATATGCTGGGTATAGGAAATGCCCAGAAGTCTTTTGAAGCACCTCATCTCCATGCTTTGTATTCTTCGTTGTAGATCTGTTGTGAGGGTCCATGTTTCGCAAGCGTATAGGAAGATGGAGATGACAAGGGAGCGCAGCAGCCTTATCTTGGAATGTAGACTGGTGGTCCTGTCTTTCCAAATGGGTTTTAACCTTGTCAGGGCAGCAGTTGTTTGTGCGATCCTGGAGATAACTTCCCGTCGGGACCCATTGTCTGATAAAATAGCTCCTAAATATTTGAAGCTATGCGCTGTGTTGAGGGTTTGGCTTTGGACTTTGATGTCCACGTTGATGCCATTGTTGTTGGCCATTATTTTGGTGATTTCTGCACCTATTTCCATTCCAAAGGCTCTGGAGGTAGAGGTGGTGTCAAGCCTCTGTGCCAGCTGTTCAAGTTCTTGTTTCTCTCCAGCCAATCCATCAATGTCATCCGCAAACCGGAGGTTGGAGATCGCTCTTCCCTCTATGCTGACATGATGCGCTCTAGGGAGATTTTAAAGAGTGTTGGAGACAGTAGACATCCTTGACGCACACCGATCGTTGTTATGAAGCGGTTTCCGATAGCGCTGTTGTGGAGGACTGAACTGGTAGGCTTGAAATACAGGCTTTTGATGACTTCAATAATTTTAGGGCTGATTTTGTACACTCTCGTGGTTGCCCACAGAGCTACATGCCAGACTCTGTCAAACGCATTCTTGAAGTCTACAAACACATGCTGTACATGTAGATGTCGTTGGTGCTGTAAGTATTTCTTGCAGATTATTCTGAGGTTGAAAATCTGTTCAGTGGTATTTCACCCTGCCCTGAATCCTGTTTGTTCTTCTGCTATGATTTGTTCAGCTTGGGGATTCAACCTGTTGAGTATTATTTTCAAGATGACCTTGCTGGAATGGCTGATGAGGCTGATAGTGCGGTAATTTTTACACTCCTGAAGGTTACCTTTTTTGAGAAGAGTGATGACAAACGACTGGGTCCATGGTGTAGGCCACTTACCACTCTGCCAGATCTTGTTACAAATAATGGTTATGGCGTCAATCATCGAATCTCCTCTTGCTTGAAGCAATTCCGCGGGTGTGTTGTCCACTCCCGCTGACTTCCCTTTCTTCAGCGATTGCACTACTGCCTCAACTTCTCGGAAAATTGAGTGGATTTCTTCTTCTTCTCTATTTTGGGGATATGCTAGAATTGATGGGTCTCCGTTTGGTGTGTAGTTGTAAAATCAGAGCAGTACTCTCTCCATCTATCCAAGACATCTTGTTCTTCTGTAAGGTATATGCTAGACTTGCTTTGGATCGTTGAGACCTTGAACTGTTTAACACTTCTCAGCCGCTTCACAGTCTGGAAGACCTTCTTGCTGTTGTTCTTGTTCAGACTGTTCTCTATTTCCTAGCATTGATCTTTTATCCAGTTCTTATTTGCTGTGCGCATGCCTTTTCGGATGTCACTGTTGATTTTTGGTAGGCATCAGCTCCCTGTGAGGTGTTCTTTTTCTTTTTCATCTCTCTTCGTTTATCACACAGATCTAAAGTTCAGGTGTGATCCACGGTTTCTTCTTTGGGCGGTGCTTGCTAAGGATCTTAATTCAAGTCAAGTCAATGCATTCTTTATTTCTCAGAAATAAAAATGTGGATTGTCGCTTTGCAAGACAAGACAAGATTTCATAGTGGCAATTAACACAATGGCAGCAATGGAATAGTAACATAACATTGAGGGGAAAAACAAACAAACAAACACACACACACATACACACACAATATTACATAGGTTACATTACATGAAGGGTCCATTACAACAAATAAGTTCATAGCAGGTGGAAGAGTTTACGGGAATGATCACTCTCGGAAGGGGTAAGTGGTGGAAATGGGTCGGTGGTAGCAAAACAGTGCGGGGAAGTGGGTGGGTTTTAACACATACAGACAATAGTCCATTTGGGTCGGCATCTGTCACAGCTGAGTTGCACACGTTGGTCATGATGTCGACATCTACTTCACCAGCTCCCAAAATGAGCAGTGGTTCAAATTTCCCTGCAATTGTGGCTTGAACTATTTCTGCCACCTCCGGGTCTTGCAGTTTGTCCAGGTCGAACTTCAGTCTAGTGCACTTTGCTGTGTTTACTCTCTTCCAGTGGAGCCGAAAGGACATCACCACGAGATCGTGGTCGCTTCTGATGTCTGCTCGTGGAAAAGTGCGTGTCCAGCCAATGTTGATGCTTGATCTGAAGCATTTCTTGACCATGATGTAGTTGATCTGGTTATGATGCTCCCCGCCGGGACTGTGCCATGTTCATCGACAGGATTTTTTGTGAGACCAAACGTGTTTGCCAGTATCAGATTGAGGTATTTGGCAAACACCAAGAGTCTCAGACCCCTGTCATTTGTCTCGTCGTTGCAGTGGGGTCCACATGTGTAAGTCAATAAGAGAATTATTAAAATTATATTATTATAAACATCATAATGCCATTAAATTTCAAGAGTTGTTGTCATCTAACAGAAAGTCAGTATTATTAAAGCTTGTAAGCTTAATGGTATTGATAATAAAACAATTTTAACGTTTTATTCTCATGTTAAAAATTCTTCAAGTTCAGATACTCGCAGGTTGTCTGTAACGAACATTTTAGTAGTTCGTCATTAATGTGTGCGGATTAAAATCATTGTTAGTTATGATTTATAATTGCTACCCTCAATTAAATTAACTTTTAAAAATCTAATTCCCATCCCCCTTCGGTATATATATATATATATATATATATATATATATATATATATATATATATATATATATATATATATATATATATATTATATATATATATATATAGATAGATAGATATAGATATAGATAGATATAGATATAGATATAGATAGATATAGATAGATATAGATAGATATAGATATATAGATATAGATAGATATATAGATATAGATAGATATAGATATATAGATATATAGATATATAGATATATAGATATATAGATATATGGATATAGATATATAGATATATAGATATATAGATAGATAGATAGATATAGATATATAGATATAGATATATTTGTAATTTTTTTTCATTCTTTTAACTTATTTTTTTAATTTAAAAAGGTTATATATTTAATTATTTTTCATGCTTGTGTATTATCCATGTTCATGTGCCCTTAATGGGTCTTTTTGGGAATAAACTTGCCTTTCATTGTCTTGCCTTTCTTTTTCTTGCCTTTTGCTGTCTTGCTCTAGCCATTCAACGTCTTGCCTTATGCTGCCTTCCATTGCCTTGCCTTGTCCAAGACAGCAATAATCTCCGCAGCAGCCATGGTCGCACTTAATGAAGCCAAGCCGTAAGAACTCCTCACAGGACACTCCTATCACTGTATAACATTCCTTATTTTATCAGGTACAGTGTTATATTATAAAAGTGTGAAAGGAGAACAACTGGGGTACAGTAGAGTCCGGAATTACCCACTTCTTCCCGGATTTATCCACTGTGTAACTGCTTCCCGAATACTACCCCTGGAGTTTAAAGGTGACACGATAGATCCGACCTTTAAAAAGGTTTTGAGCAGAGAACCCGTAGTGTAAAATTCAAACTTTTCTGATAACAGTGTTTTATTATATTAATATTATATATTTATTATTTTTTATAATCGTTGTTATATTATGTTTTATACTTTTTGTTATATTATATTTTATAATTGTATATTACATATATTTTATATATTTTATATTATTTATTTAGAATGCAGAATTGTATATTAAATGTATTTCAAGTACACTATATTACATATTAAATGCATTTTATGTCTTTTGTATATTATATGTGAAATTTTATAATTGTATATTATATGAAAAAAAATATATCAGAATAATCTGTGAGAAATACCTACAGCACCAACAACATCTATATCATGTGTTCATAGACTTCAAGAAGGCATTTGACCGAGTCTGGCATGCAGCTCTATGGGCAACCATGAAAGTGTACAACATCAGCCCTAAAATTATAGAAGTCATCAAAAGCCTGTATGACAAGGCTACCAGTGCAGTCCTCCATAACAGCGTCATCGGGAACTGGTTCAGAACAACAATCGGTGTGCGTCAAGGATGCCTACTCTCTCCAACACTCTTCAACATCTTCCTAGAGCGCATCACGTCAGATGCTCTTGCAGATCATGAAGACACAGTCAGCATAGGGGGCAGAGCAATCTCCAATCTTCGTTTTGCGGATGATATTGATGGATTGGCTGGAGAGGAACAAGAACTTGAACAGCTTGTACAGAGGCGTGACACCACCTCCAGAGCTTATGGAATGGAAATAAGTGCAGAGAAGACCAAAATGATGACCAACAACACCAATGGCATCAACACGGACATCAAAGTACAAGGCCAATCCCTCAACACAGTGCACAGCTTCAAATATTTAGGAGCCATTGTGTCAGACAATGGGTCTCGACAGGAAGTCCTCTCCAGGATCGCACAAACAACTGCTGCCCTGACAAGGTTGAAGCCCATTTGGAAAGACAGAACCATCAGTCTACATTCCAAAGTAAGACTGCTGCGCTCTCTGGTCATCTCCATCTTCCTATATGCTTGCGAAGCATGGACCCCTCACAGCAGATCTCCAACGAAGAATACAAAGCATGGAGATGAGGTGCTACAGAAGACTTCTGGGCATTTCCTATACCCAACACATCACCAACGACGAAGTCCGACAGACCATCACACAAGCCATTGGACAACACGATGACCTGCTCACAGTGGTGAAGAAACGGAAACTCCGATGGTATGGCCACGTCACCAGATCATCAGGCCTTGCAAAGACCATTCTGCAAGGCACAGTGCAAGGAGGTAGAAGAAGGGGGAGACCGAAAAAGAGGTGGGAGGACAACATTGGAGAATGGACTGGTTTGACACTGAGCGAAGCCATGAGGGCTGCTGAGGACAGAGAAAGATGTATGCTGGTTAAACGATCATCTGTGGTGCCCCTACGACCTTCGGGTTATGGGACAGGATAGGATAGGATATATTATATTTGAGTTGTTGTTTTTTTACCCCAAGCTGAACAAATCATAGCTGAAGAACAAGCAGGATTCAGGGCAGGACTGAACAGATTTTCAACCTCAGAATAATCTGCGAGAAATGCCTACAGGACACACATCTATATGAGTGCAGTCCTCCGCTACAGTGCCATCGGAAACTGGTTCAGAACAACAATCGGTGTGAATCAAGGATCCCAACTCTATCCAACACTCTTTAACATCTTCCTAGAGCGCATCATGTCAGATGCCCTTGCAGATCACAAAGGCACAGTGAGCATAGAGGTTAGAGCAATCTCCAACTTCCGTTTTGCGGATGACACTGATGGATTGGCTAAAGAGGAACAAGAACTTGAACAGCTGGCACAGAGCCATGACACCACCTCCAGAGCCTACCGAATGGAATTAAGTGCAGAGAAGACCAAAATGATGACCAACAACACCAAATGCATCAACATGGACATCAAAGTCTTTTGCTTTTTGATGTTAGCAGGCTGGATGTAGTGTGAGCCCTGTGGGTTCGGGCATTAAATAGAATAGACCCAACGTTTCCCGGCATGTCATAAGAGGCGACTAACAGGGGTGATGTTAGCACGGCATCACTGGGCGAAAGTCATCTATACAGAAGTCACCGGCCAGGGCGGAGGAACCTCACTTTACTAAAGGTTCAACGACCACGTGTTCAGGGCCAAGGCGAGCCACACTGTATTCGTGGATTTCGGCTGTGGCCAACAGCCTGGAGAGGATTGAGCACCGCCAGGTCTTTTTTTGCCCAAGACACATTACATGATGAAACTATCCACTAATTCCATACCGGATCGGTCGTCGCCTGGCTCAAGGACCGCGCCTCCCGTTGGCCACCAGGACGGAGGTGATACATATGCTACTGAAGGACAATTTAGCAAGGTCCGCACGAAACACAACATCGTCATAGGAACCTGGAATGTCAGGACCCTAATTGCAGAAGTTAAATTAGAAGAACTGGCCCACGAGCTGGACCACTATCGATGGAACGTTTTAGGTATCAGCGAACTGCGCTGGAAAGGCCTAGGTGAAACAACGACCGACAAAGGCCACAAGCTCTATTTCAGTGGTAGAGATGACAGGCACGAACACGGCGTTGGATTCTTGGTCCACAAGAACATTCTAGTTACTGTCATGGCTTGCCGCTTAGTCTCCAGTAGACTCATTACCATCCGTCTGAGAGCAGCCCCTTTCAACATCACCATCATCCAGGCCTATGCCCCAACATCAGACTATGACGACAGCAAAGTGGAGAATTTTTATGAAAATCTACAGGCGGTCCTTGATTAAGTACCGAAGAAGGACATAATCGTAGTGCAAGGCGACTGGAATGCCAAGGTTGGCCAAGATGCGCACCACAACTGGGGAGACACATGTGGACCGCACTGCAACAATGAGACAAATGACAGGGGTCTGAGACTCTTGGAGTTTGCCAGAGACAGCAATCTGGTACTGGCAAACATTCTTGGCCTCTACAAAACTCCAGACGATGGACATGGCACAGTCCCGGCGGGAAGCATCATAACCAGATAGACTACATCATGGTCAAGAAACTCTTCAGATCAAGAATCAACATTGGCAGGACACGCACTTTTCCAGGAGCAGACATCGGAAGTGATTACGATCTCGTGACGATGTCTTTCCGGCTCCACGTGAAGAGAGTAAATACAGCAAAGTGCACTACACTGAAGTTCGACCTGGATAAACTGCAAGATCCGGAGGTGGCAGAACTATTTCAGCCCACAATTGGAGGGAAATTTGCCCCACTGCTCATTTTGGGGGCTGGTGAAGTAGATGTCAACGCCATGACCACCACCTTCAACTCAGCTGTGACAGATGCCGCCACTGAGATCCTTGGCAAGCACCGACCAAAGAAGAAGCCGCGGATTACACCCGAACTTTTGGATATGTGTGATAAACGAAGAGATATAAAAAAGAAAAAGAACACCTTACAGGAAGCTGATGTCTACCGAAAAATCAATAATGACATTCGAAAAGGCATGCGCACAGCAAAGGAGAACTGGATAGAAGATCAATGCCAGGAAATAGAGAACAGTCTGAACAAGAACAACAGCAAGAAGGCCTACCAGACTGTGAAGCGGCTGACAAGTGTTAAACAGCCCAAAGTCTCCACGATCCAAAGCACGTCTGGCATATGTGTTACAGAAGAACAAGAAGTCTTGGACAGAAGGACAGAGTACTGCTCTGACCTTTACAGCCATACACCAAATGGAGACCCATCAGTTCTAGCATGTCCTGAGAACAGAGAAGAAGAAGAAATCCTCCCAATCCTGCGGGAAAAAGTTGAGGCAGCAGTGCAATCGCTGAAGAAAGGGAAGTCAACGGGAGTGGACAACATACCCGCGGAACTGCTACAAGCAGGAGGAGGAGCGATGATTGATGCCCTCACCATTATCTGTAACAAGATCTGGCAGAGTGGGGAGTGGCCTATACCATGGACCCAGTCGCTTGTCATCACTCTTCCCAAAAAAGGTAACCTACAGGAGTGTGAAAATTACCGCACCATCAGCCTCATCAGCCATCCCAGCAAGGTCCTCCTAAAAAAAAATACTCAACAGGTTGAAACCCCAAGCTGAACAAATCATAGCTGAAGAACAAGCAGGATTCAGGGCAGGGCGAAGTACCACTGAACAGATTTTCAACCTCAGAATAATCTGTGAGAAATACCTACAGCATCAGCAACATCTATATCATGTGATCATAGACTTCAAAAAGGCGTTTGACCGAGTCTGGCATGCAGCTCTATGGGCAACAATGAAAGTGTACAACATCAGCCCTAAAATTATTGAAGTCATCAAAAGCCTGTATGACAAGGCTACCAGTGCAGTCCTCCATAACAGCGTCATCGGGAACTGGTTCAGAACAATCGGTGTGCGTCAAGGATGCCTACTCTCTTCAACACTCTTTAACATCTTCCTAGAGCGCATCATGTCAGATGCTCTTGCAGATCACGAAGGCACAGTCAGCATAGGGGGTACAGCAATCTCCAATCTTCGTTTTGCGGATGACACTGATGGATTGGCTGGAGAGGAACAAGAACTTGAACAGCTGGTACAGAAGCTTGACACCACCTTAAGAGCTTATGGAATGGAATTAAGTGCAGAGAAGACCCAAAATGATGACCAACAACACCAGTGACATCAACACGGACATCAAAGTCCAAGGCCAATCCCTCAACACAGTGCATAGCTTCAAATATCTAGGAGCCATTGTATCAGACAATGGGTCCCGAAGTCCTCTCCAGGATCGCACAAACTCCTGCCCTGACAAGGTTGAAGCCCATTTGGAAAGACAGGACCATCAGTCTACATTCCAAAGTAAGACTGCTGCGATCCCTTGTCATCTCCATCTTCCTATGTGCTTGCGAAGCATGGACCCTTGCAGCTTATCTACAACGAAGATTACAAAGCATGGAGATGAGGTGCTACAGAAGACTTCTGGGCATTTCCTATACTCAACACATTACCAACGAGGAAGTCCGACAGACCATCACACAAGCCATTGGGCAACACGATGACCTGCTAACAGTGGTGAAGAAACGAAACTCCGATGGTATGGCCACGTCACCAGATCATCAGGCCTTGCAAAGACCATTCTGCAAGGCACAGTGCAAGGAGGTAGAAGAAGAGGGAGATCGAAAAAGAGTTGAGAGGACAACATACGAGAATGGACTGGATTGGCACTGAGCGAAGCCATCAGGGCTGCTGAGGACAGAGAAAGATGGAGTATGCTGGTTAAACGATCATCTGTGGTGCCCCTACGACCTCCGGGTTACGGGACAGGATAGGATAGGATAGGTACTTTTTAAACATTAAATTTATAATTTAATATTTTATTTCTAATGTTATTTCATAGCGTGCATATTAAGCATAGAGTCTGCTGAAATGAACATGGAAAACAAATAGTAAGTACAGTTTTTGTTCAAATTGAAGTTATGAACGAGGGAGATAACTATGTCAAATTTCAACACCCCTAATAGAAGTGATGACATAAACAAGGGCAAAGGGACATAACTGCAGCTATAGTCGATCAATATTGAGCGACGGGAGATTAACCTGTCAGACCCTAGTGTAGCGAATAGGTATGGCGACCATCAAAGGTTTACCTAAGTGTAGCTTGGCCAGCAACAGAAGAAGAACAGCAAAAACGAGTCCTCTGGTCATCGTCGCCATCTTCAAGTTCTCTGTCTACACACACTGACGAGTACTGAAATCAATCAATCAATGAATAAACCAATGAATTAATCGATCAGATGATCAATAAATAAATATATCAAATGTTTTATTTATTTATCCATCGCATAAATAGTTGACACATGACCACGATTTCAATGAACGAGTAAAAACATATTAACTGCGAAACATGGACCTTTGCACTTTTATTATCAAGACAGCTGCTCACACGTTCAAAATGAGATAAGGCTAATAGCCCAGGGGTGCAGTTTAGCCAAAAGAGGGGAAGATGGGTGAAAGGGATTACTTTTCTTTTTAAAGGATGACACCCTCCCTCCTTCCCCTATTTCCTACCCTCTCCCCTCCCCTCTCCCCCACCCCTCCCCGAAAAAAAGCACTACACAATAAGTTCACCATTAGTTTAAAAAAAATTCTAGTAACTATATAAACTCCGATGGTATAAACTCCGATGATATGGCCACGTCACCAGATCATCTGGTCTTGCAAAGACCATCCTGCAAGGCACAGTGCAAGGAGGTAGAAGAAGAGGGAGACCGAAAAAGAGGTGGGAGAATGGACTGGTTTGACACTGAGCGAAACAATCAGGGTTGCTGAGGACAGGGAAAGATTGAGTACGCTGGTTAAACGATCATCTGTGGTGCCCCTACGACCTCCGAGTTATAAGATAGGATAGGATAGGATAGTAACTATATTAAAAAAATATATATAATTTAAAAACCACACAAGAGAAATACATTTATAAACAGATAAATAACTAAATAAAAGTATGCATGACATAAATGATTGAAAGGAATATATATAAATTTTTTTTAATCGTTCTTATATAGCGCTTTTCCAGCTCAAGAGCTGCTCAAGGCGCTGGCCGATACAGGATCTAACTCAAGCCGCCCGAGACGCCCACCCGCAGCCTTTGGGCGCATGGTCTGACGCCCGGACAACTGAGAACAATCCTGGGCAGCCAGGGATGGGGGAGAAGGACCTAGGTGCATGCTGGGTTTGTTCTTGTCACCGGCACTCACCTGTCTAGGACATGAGTGTCAGGATCTTTAAAGTCCGTTATGATGGAATGTATGCGATACACAGACTAGACTTCGGTTTATACTCTCATCCGAAGGAGTAGGAAACGGGAGTAAAGTGTCTTTCCCAGGGGACACAACACAATGGCCCGGCCAGGGCTCGAACCCGGAACCTTCAGATCCGCAAGCTAAAGCACTACCATTAGACCACCTTGCCTCCATTATATAATAAGTTAATACAATGTATAGGTAAAGAACTAAATTAATTTATTAATAAAAGCCCAAAAAATAATAATAAATATATCAATGAATTAATAACACAAAAATAAGCAAATAAATACATAAATAAATCATTCAAGCTCAAGATCTGCTCAAGGCTTTGGTCGATACAGGATCTAACACAAAGTCGTTGAACAGTTAACAATAGCATATAAAAGGTTAAATTTTTAAAAAAGGAAAAAAAAAAGAAAAAAAAAGGAAGCAATAAATTAAAATATATATATTTTTAAAAGAACCGTTTTTTAAAAAATTAGTAAATGCACTTCGATTCACTTACAGAAATGTTTGTGGTGATCAGACTGGATTAAAACGGATAGTACAATAATAAACGTCCTACGTCTTCTTTGATGGACAGGCAGCCAACTTCCCCAGAATGAAGAAATTACAGCACACTTCACATAATGGCCCCTTGACGACTGTCGGCTAGTCTTCCAGGAAAAGATACGCAAATTCGGTTGTTTTATGCAATTTCATTTGGGTGGAACAGGCTCCTGACCTCCGTAACAAGAGAATGTTCCCCCTTGATCACCATGAATGTACAACTCACTCAACACCCACACACCCCAACTCCACCCCCACCCCCACCCCCATATTCCATATCTCTCTCTTTACATTGTCTCTCAACTTTCCTTTGGAAATATATTGAACTAGCCGGGAATAAGAACAAGCTAAAGGTCTATCGTGTAGTCGGTTGGTGGGTTGGTCGGTCCGGTGCACGCCCATATCTCAAAGACCAATAAATTTAAAAAAAAATTATGGGAACGATTCCATGCAGGGTTGGTGGCCAAGCTTCCCATGCCGTATTGTTTAATTATGCTCAACTTTAAAAGTCAAGGTCGTTGTCACGTCTTTGGTAAAGACGTTTTCTACTAAGTCATCATCAACAACAACAACTGCTAAGCTGCTTTTGATGATTTTTGATATACAGATACTTGAACATTGGGGTGATCAAGCTGTGGCAGTCGGTTTCATTAGGTTCTCGGTCGGTCGATGGGCGGGTTCATTAATAATGGTTAACGAAAAATGTTGTGATGTATTCCTATCCTATCCTATCCTATCCCATAACTCGGAGGTCGTAGGGGCACCACAGATGATCGTTTCACCAGCGTACTCCATCTTTCCCTGTCCTCAGCAACCCTGATTGTTTCGCTCATTGTCAAACCAGTCTATTCTCGAATGTTGTCCTCCCACCTCTTTTTCGGTCTTCCTCTTCTTCTACCTCATTGCACTGTGCCTCGCAGGATGGTCTTTGCAAGACCTGATGATCTGATGTATTAAAAAACAATAACTGAACTTCCTTTAGAAAAAAAAGCATATATACTTTTACTATCACTCCTTTTTTTTTCTTTTTTTTTGGTCTGGGATTTTTGGTGTTGTTCGCCTTTGGTCTTCAAAAGGTCAAGGTTGCTGAGGTCAATTGTATTCGAAGCACACGTTGCGCTTCATCTCAAAATTAGCTGAGCAGCTTTTCATAATAATATTAACGTGCAGGTAGTTCAAACAGTGGCCCATTAGTCCAGGTTTTCAGTTTGCCTCTTTATTATAAAGAAAAGGTGAGACAGAACAGCTCCATCAACATGAATAAAGAACAAGAATTCAGATATTCCTGTATGTCTGGACATACATTTGAAAGACTTACCATCTTTAAAAACAAATTATTTAAGAGCCCCCGTCGACAAGGACGGATAAATTGGAAATGCTGCGCTCTTATCGCAATTCCTCCTCCCTCTTCCCACCCTCTTCCTCTTCCTCCTCCTCCCCACACACCTTTTGTTCTCCATGTGTGTTTGCCTGAGTCCATAGGCAGAATGGAAAACAGCGGAAATGATAGCCATTTTTTAAAACAGAGTCAAGATATGATGCCAGAAATTATCGACCGGTACGTTTAACCTGTATTACTGGGAAGATAATGCAGTCCTTTAATTCTGGATACTGTCCTATCCTATCTTATCCCGTAACTCGAACGTCGCTGGGGCACTTCGGATGATCGTTTAACCAGCGTACTCCAACTTTATTCTCAGCAACCCTCATGGCTTTGCTAAGTTTCAAGTCTGCTCAACAGACCCACTGAGTTATTGCCAAGTTGAGGAAGGGGCATTTAGAAAGGCTTCACGACCTGTTTTGCACTACTACTACTACTACTACTACTAGTAGTAGTAGTAGTAGTAGTAGTAGTAGTAGTAGTAGTAGTAGTAGTAGTAGTAGTAGTACTGCTGCTGCTGCTGCTACTACTAATACTACTTATATTCTATTGTTCTATTATTTGCCAGTGGAATGTGATATGAATATAACATTTTTATAACTTACTTTTTGTACACGTATAAGCCGTCATTTTATGTAGTCTGTGTGTATAATTCAATACTCTAAATACTCTTTAATACTTATATTTATTTTTTATATCCACAATTGTTATTAGGAATGAATGGAGACCATGTCTTTATGCATGAGTGATTTGTCTCACAAATGAAAGGTTGTGTATACTGTAATTGTATTATGTGGGTGTATGTAATAGTGGTGATAGAGCTGGAAAAGACTGAAGTGTGTGTGTGTGGGTGAGTGTGTGTGGCTAGGTAGAAACGACGTTACTGTGACATACATTGGAACCTCTACGTACTTTCTTGGACGGACTCCGTTATTTTGACGTCAAAACAGTGTTCCGTTAGGGTTAGGGCTGTGTTAGGCTTAAGGTTAGGTTAAGGGTTAGGGTTTGGGTTAGGGTTAGGGTTTGGGTTAGGGATAGCTTCAAAAATTGGAAAATGTCAAAATAATTTCAAAGAAATGAAAAGAGTGTCAAAATAATCCCTGTTTTTTTTTTCACAACAATCATCAGAACGTCGTTTTTACAAAAATGTGTGTGTGTGTGTGTGTGCGGGTGGCGACTTTTTTTTTCCTAAATAAGAACAGGTCCTGGCCTAAAAATAGCTGCGCCCGAACATTTCCGAAGTTGGTTTCAGACAATCGGATAAACCCAGTACTATATATATAGGATTACAGGCACATGATCTCACCACTATTCGTATTATGATGTGTGCATGATATGATAAAATACTATTCACCCCCCTCCGAGAGTTCATATTTTTAATGTAACATTAAAAATTCCTCTCTCTCTCTCTCTCTCTCTCTCTCTCTCTCTCTCTGTATGTGTGTGTATATATATTTTTCCCCTTGCAAAATATAGTACAGTATTGCTGAGTTTTTATATTTCTCAATTAGAGCCAGTTGTTTAAAATTTAGGTAACTAGCTTATTAAATTTACTGTTTTGTTTATCAATTAAAGCAATTTTTTTTTCAATTTAGATGATTACCTTATTAAATTTATTTTTACGTATGTGCTTGATATAATAGCATGTGGACTTATCTTGTTATTTTTTTGGTTTGTTTGTTTCCTAATGATACTGTATTATTAATACTAATAATAACGGATTTGTATATAGTGCTGTACTCCAGCCTACGACCAGACTCACTAAGCCTTACATGTAGTCATTACATAAAAATACATGCACTCGATATTGTGTTCCATCTCTTAAGATGTTTAATTATATTCTACATATCCTCATAGATTCCTTTCTCTCTGATATCCTGTATTGTTTTGGGGTAATGAATAAATTAAATTGAATTTAAATTGGATTAAACATTTTTTAATATATATATTTTTTTGGCTTACAATATTTTTTCTTTTACAATTATCTTTCAGATTACCAAAATATATACTTTTCTTCTTTTTTTAATATTACTAATATGATTGACTTCTCAGGATAGTAAACTGTTGTATATATTTTTATAATTGTGCATTAATGTCTGTTATTAGCTTTTTTGAAGAATGGTTATGATTATTTTATTGTGTGGTAGGAACATAGCTTACTTAATTATATACATGATGTCGCACACAATAAAAAAAATCCCATAGTATTGTTGTGTACATGAAAAGTGAAGAGTGCGTAGGCCTATATAATAAGCACACTCATAATGTAGAAAGACTACTGTAAAAACAAGCTTTTTCATTCTTTTTTAGGCATCCTATATAGTATTACCTTCCTGCATTCATGTACGTGTCAGTTGCTCATGAATACTAAAGAGAGATAATATATATCTGTATCTATATAACTTAGATCTATCTAACTACACAAGCACACACACATTTACGTATATATTGTATTACAATAGTATGTGTATATATAACTATTTCATATTCTCCTTTACAAATAAATAATAGAGTAACACCTTTTTTTACTTACATAAATACATGTACAAATACAGCACTGAAAGGATGGATAATCAAAATATCTATATATAGGACAAGCGATCATAACATTATTATGTACTAATAAAACGATTCCAGATATTTAAAAAAAATGAACAAAAAGTAAACTATAGCATTACAATTTACATCTAGACCTAGTACTACAAAGAATATGTGTATCTTCACATAAATGTATGTGTATGCAACAATGTATACCTACACGCACACAAACATTACGCTACATAGACCTATACATAATTCATTCAAATACAAATACACACATACAAATATAAATACACATAAATTATATAAGCATAATGACTAAAAATAATAATAATGTTTAATTTATAAATAAATAAATAAATTAATTAATAAAATAATAATAATAATAATAATAATAATAATAATAATAATAATAATAATAATAATAATAATAATAATAATAATAGTGTAGTAAACCAGCTATACTACATATGTCTGCTTTAGATTTAGTGCATTAGGCCTACTACAGATTGTTCAGTTACACTATGTTACGTTGAAACGCGAATGGTAGTACATCGGAAACGTGTACGATAGATCTAATCGTTTCGATTTGCAAAGTATTCAATAATGGAGTTTATTTACCTTTGATTTGAGTTTGCATTGTTGTTAGGAGAGGCTTTGTATAACGTTGATGATTTGCGTTAGTCGATATTATTTGAGAATCTTCTGGATATGCGTGTTTACTATCGATCGAAGTTTCGGGACGATTGTCGAAGCAAGAGGTCGTTCCGGAAGATATAAAAATATGTATTGACGTAAGTCAGTGATGACGATCTTTTATTCGATTGGTGGCAGTGCGTCATTTCTACATTGTTCGAAATTCTTCCGGAAGAGAGAGAGGTTATTTAATCGTGTGCCGAGTTGCTGTTGAGAGAGTGAAGTTGTTGATAGTGACTTGGAGAGTTGCTGTGAAAGTTGTTGAGTTGAGTTGAGAATTGTATGCAGTTGTTGGTGTGTGCTGAATAAAAGTGGAAAACTTCATACGTCGACTTTGTGACTTGTATGCTGTTTGGACGGGCTGTGTGAATAAACGAATCTGAGTTACACAACTATCAGGAATTCAAGCATCGGGGCTGAATCAGATACTGATAGAAAACACCATCATCAAACTGAGTGTAACACACTACAGTCTGAATCTGTGACCCTGTGGCCTCTCGGCTGTCACAAATGTCAAGTGTCACAATCCTAGCACAGTAGTGCTCGGTTGTTTGTTTGTTTGTTTGTTTGTTTGTTTGTTTGTTTGTTTTGATCAGCCATGCCCACAGTCTAGTGCAGGTAAAATTGCTTCATCGATTAAAATTTGGGGGCATAAGGAACACACAGATAGATGAGCTGATCGCGCCATTTCGATCAAACTTTCTGGGCAGAAGGCGGAAGTAACGAGTAACGACTGCCAACTTCGGAAATGTTCGGGCGCAGCTATTTTTAGGCCAGGACCTGTTCTTATTTAGGAAAAAAAAAGTCGCGTGCGGGTGTGTGCGCGTGCGTGTGTGTGTGTGTATGTGGGTGTGTGTAGATCTTAACATCGTGCAACATTTTCTTTTCTTCGCAACAATGTAAAACAACCATTCGATGGAAAAATAACAACATTACTTTTATATTACATAAAATTATTGCTATTATTTTTCAATCGAATACATAAAGTTAGTGCTATTATTTTCTTCCATCGAATGGTTGTTTTACAGTGTTAAAAGAAAGAATTAAAAAAAATGTTGCACGATGTTAAGATCCATGCTATACGTTTCCTACGTGCGGGGAAAAAAAAAGGTTTCCCTCTCTGGGTTGAGAGATAAACTTTCTTCATACCGTGTGGCTGAGACTAGCCTGTTCCTGTCGCTATAGTGAGAGAGGATACAGTAAGAGTCACAGAGTCTCAGCTACTAATCCCTTCAAGGGACCTAGGAATCCTTTAGGGCCAGACTACTTAACAAAGCCAGCGAGTTCTCACGCTGATACAAAATATATTATTGTAATTTGTATGTCCGATTCCCCCCCCCTCCCCCACCTCACCCCCCCCCCCGCCAAGAACAGCCCTTTTAAAATGCGTTTGAGACCCATTTGTTTCATTTAAAATATTTAATCTTTTTTAAATCGTTTTTTTTAATAGCGCGCGGTTACCAGCTCAAGAGTTACTCGAGGCGCTGGCCGATACTGGATCCAACTCAAAATGCCTCAGGCACCGGCTTGCCACCCTTGGGCGCATAGTCTGACGCCCAGACGACTGAGCACAACCCTGGGCGACCGGAGATGGGGAGAAGGGACCTAGTGCGTGCTGGGTGTTATCTGTGTATCCGAAACTCACCCGTCTAGATTAGCGGAGATAACCTATTCCCCTTCGCAAGGCTTGGGCCAATGGGGAAGCTCAATTGTCGCAGCCTACCTCTGTTTGGTCAATCTTGTAGTATTTGTGTATACGTTTTTTTTCCTAATATAGCAAATGGCCTGGCTTACCGAAACTTTCACAAAAGAGCGGGAGAATTCCCCTCCACGGAAATACCAAAGTGATGTGGTTCTGTAAGGGTTAAGACCAAATATTATGCTTTCACAGTAAGCAATCAATCGTAAAGAACAGCTTAGTTTCGCGTAGTGTTGATGTTATTAAACCCCAAATAAAGTACTTTAAAAGTGGTTTTGGTCACAAACTTTAATACTGCGTCAGTATCTAGTGTTTTAAGAACTCATTTTTTACTAAAATCCCAAATTCGACCATAAAGATACCCACGACCTATTTTCACCCATAGCCACGAGTTTCAGGCAGAAAAAAAGAAGATAAAAATCAAATTAAGAATCGTCAGATAAGAACCAAGCTTTCTGGTTTATTTTAAAACTCTTTCTGAAGGTAGGCCAACATCAAGGCTAAACATTATTGCGAACAACTATAGACAAGCTGAACAAATAATAGCTGAAGAACAAGCAGGATTCAGGGCAGGGCGAAGTACCACTGAACAGATTTTCAACCTCAGAATAATCTGCGAGAAATACCTACAACACCAACAACATCTCTACATGTGTTTGTAGACTTCAAGAAAGCGTTTGACCGAGTCCGGCATGCAGCTCTATGGGCAATCATGAGAGTTTACAATATCAGCCCTAAAAATATTGAAGTCATCAAAACCTGTATGCGTGTTTTAAAATAATTATCTTTACTCTCAGAAGATTCCTACAAACTTGATATTAGTTTGTAAACAGTTTTTAATGTTTCAATTTCACGTATACACGCATTCATCAAAAGGCCTTTCTTATAGAATTACTCAAGTTAAGACAGGGAGATAAACTAAAAACACTGAAGACGTAAAATACACAACAGTTGGAACGCAACACCAATTTACATTTTGCTAATTTTATGGTTCTCTTCTTCCTCACATAAGATAATAGAATAATAATTAAAAGGGAATTTTAAAAAAATATATTCAAGAAAACTATAAGTCTTATAGTAATAAAATTATAAGTAGCTGAACTTTAATATGAATTTATCTCATGCTTGCAACCTCCTGCAGCTTCACACATGCTGTCCGCCATGTTCCCAACACTAGCCGGCTAGCAAAGCTTCCGACTTCCCGCTTGGGGGCGCTGGGTGCTTTCGATTTTGCACACTTTTGAGTTATGCACCTTCTTTGTGAAGCTGTACGTTCTTTGGATCAACTCTTGTTTTGCAGCGGCACCAGCACACCCATATCACAACTATCCCAAATCCGCCGCCGCCGCCGCAGCTCAATCCAATGGGCAGCGTACTGGAAAAAAACAACAACAGAATAAGATGGCAAGTCATTTAACACGTATTTCCACAAACTTGCACAAATAACTGTAAACCATTTGTTAAAAAAAAGTATTTAGAGATAAGGCTGTAGCCTAATTACGTTCAAATTAAGTGTTTATGTGTGCATTTCTCTTAATGCAGGAACAGATTTCAGACTATTCGAAATCATCCAACACTATACCGATAACTAGGTTTTCTTAAACTTTGACCATGCCCCTCGACATACCCTTTTAATGTTCACAGTGAGTGTTGCCCTATAGAAAAAAGCTTACAACAAGAAATGACTCTTTGGAAAGTATCGTTATTTTTTAAATGAATAAATTCCGTAGTTTTTTTGGGTGTGCCTATTAATAGTATCAGCCGTTGGCGAACCAGCCAACATTGTGGAGTTAAAAATAGCAGCTTCCAAAGCCGGTAAGAGACTAAAACAAGTGAAAACAATGGCTCGTAAGATTTTGGTTTTGTTTTAGGTTTATAAAATAGATCCCTGATACTAAACACATACACACACACCCACACACACACACAAACACACACATTTTTGTAGAAACGACGTTGTGATCACTGTCATGAAACTCGACATACATTATTTTGTCACACTTACCCTTATTTTGACATTATTTTGACATTTTCCCATTTTATGAAGCTATCCCTAACCCTAACCCTAACCCTAACACTTAACCTAACCCTAAGCCTAACACAGCCCTAACCCTAGGGCTAACGGAACACTGTTTTGACGTCAAAATAACGGGGCCGTCAAACGAAAGTACGTAGTTTCCAGTGTATGTCGGTGTAACGTCGTTTCTACCTAGCCACGCACACACACACGCACACACATACACATTTGTAGAAACGATGTTCTGATGACTGTTGTGAAAAAAAACAGGGATTATTTTGACACACTTTCCATTTCTTTGACATTATTTTGATATTTTCAAATTATTGAAGCTATCCCTAACCCTAACCCCTAACCCAAACCCTTAACCTAACCGTAATGCTAAAACAGCTCTAACTCAACGGAGCACTATTTTGACGTCAAAATAGTACGGCCTTCCAAAAAAGTCAGAAGAAACCATGTGGAGTTTCATGTGTGTGTCATCAGAACGTCGTTTCTACATGCCCACACACACACACACACACACACACACACACACTTCAATCCGCGTGGTTTATTCAGAAATAGGGTCAAAGGTCACACGACATTACGGTTACAAACAGGGGAAATAACTCCCTGTCAGACCCGAAATTTAAACAAATCTAACTTTGGCGTTGTTATTATAATTTTGTTTAAAGCAACGAAAGCCCACGTTATCATCGTCTAATGTAAAAACAAAGCGATACTTATGATAAACCCGGTTTTTTTGGGCCCACAGTAAACAAACAGAGCCTTCGAATTGCAACCTTTTATTTTAGCTGTGTGCTTGGCATGTAATCCTATCCCTCCGGTTCACCGATGGTATAGTATGGCATCGTGTCGTGTCCTATCGTATCGTAGGGTAGGGTAGGGTAGGGCAGGTTATGGTATATTATCCAAAGGTACAAACGTACCTACAGTGGTGTGCATAAGTTTGGAACCACTTGCGACTTTTGCATTTTTTCAACATTATGAAGTTTTATTTTAATTTTTTCACGGACCTATTACATTTATTAGTGTACAACGTTATGAGGGACACAATTGGCAATAAGAATCACATTTCTAAGGTAATGTGCTTCCAATTTTATAAGTTTTATTGATACTGGAACATAATTACTATAATTTGCTCAGATTTTGCGTCCAAAGCAGATCGAGATTATCCAATCAGCATGCAATATTTCTGACCAATCAAAAGGCTGTTTTGGCAGCCAATCACAGTACGGATGCCTAGCTATTGCAGCAGCTATATAAATCCGCGGGATTTTTTTATTTCATACCACCTACCGTCCCCTATACGCTTATGTGTCCGGGGACGTTAATCTATAAAACTAAACTAAACTTGATTTCATACAATTTCATCATCAATCATGACAAAGACGCGAAATCTGACGTTGGAGGAACGTATTAGGGTGTCTGTGATGAAGGAGGAAGGACTTTCTTGTCATCAGATCGCCAGAAAAGTCGGCTGCAGTCACAGCGCGGTTGTAAAGATTCTGCAGAAGAAGCGCCAGACTGGTTCAGTGGTGGACAAGCCTCGGTCCGGTCGTCCACGTGCTTCAACATTACGTGAAGACCGTGTACTTCGACGCATTTCGTTGACCAATCGCAGGTTGACCTTACCTCAGTTGCTGCGTGAGTGGTCAGATGATTGCCATATCAATGTCAGTACTTGTACAGTTCGTCAGTGGGGCCGGGTAGCTCAGTTGGTAAGAGCGTCTTGCTAGTAACCGAAAGGTCGCTGGTTCGAATCCCGGATTGGTCAACGTGTGATCATATTATTTTCCCCTTTACCAACAACTGGCCCGCTGGTGTCAGTATCAGGGGCGTCGCACGGTCCAAAATATTGGGGGGGCAACCCTGTCGACGGGGAGGTGGGGGGGGGGGGGGGGGCTGACAAGCGGGACGCACCCTGTAATATATCCTCGTACCTTCATCCAACTGAAAGACTGAGAGTAAAAACATTTAATTATTTATGTTCTTCTTTACTGAAAATACAAGATTCATTTCCAGAAACTACAAATACATGATTAGCGATATGTGATAATGATTAAAACCAGGAAACACGAACATTAATTACCTGCCGCAAGATCATCTAGGTTGAAATTGTGTCTTCTCTATAAATCACAACTCGTTTTGCATATTGCATACATATAATGACCAAACACTTCCACTACCAGTTTCAGAAAATCAGTCAATTGATCAATTTGTTTTACTAGGGCGTATATTACTCGCAGTTTCTCTAAAGCAAAATACTGTCTGTCTGAGTGCCTTTTGTCTTGGTGATCACACCCAGCTTGCAGTTGTCCAGGACGCTGAAAGTTCCAAACACTTCTCTGCGGTGCTGAGAAGATGCAAAAGTATTGGCAAGCTTAACCAAATCCAAGGAATCCGTCCTTTGTTTGTGGACGTGGAGCAGCATCAAGTGGTTCGGACGCTCTTCTGTTGAGCTTGACCTGAGGTAGTTCTTGACCCTCCTCATGGCACTGAAAGTTCTTTCGCTCACGGCATTGGTGGCAGGCATGACCAAAATGAGCTTCAGTAAAAGCCCAAGCTCAGACATGAGAGCTAGCTTTGAGACAGACAGTGACTTGAAATGCTGAACAACGGCTGACAATTTCTTGTTTCCACCAGACATTTCTTGTGCAAGAATCTGAAGCTGAACTGAGAGCCTTGACTGGTCAAGGTCTTGCCCATAGAAGTCGCAGACATCTTGTAACTGCTTGTCATAGTCCTGGCCGTTCACTGCATTCAAAAGGAGCTGTTCACATTTGGAGTAAGTTTCAAAATCATGTTGATCAAAACGATCAGTCAGGCACGTTGTAAGACTGTCCAGGGCCTCAAAATAAATTCCCCGGTAGTGGTCTTCAACAGTGCTTGGGAATTCTGGAGCACTGCATCCTTCCTCTAACCTTGCCGGTCTTCTTTGTTGTCTCTCATGGATCGTTCACCTGTGAGACTTTTGCTTGGCGGCAGGTTTTCTCCCAAAAAAGGTGAAATGCCTCATCACTTCTGATGCTGCACAAAGTCTCCCTGGTCATCTTGGCAATCTCCTGGGCTTGGGAGGCTGACATTTCATGATGCTGCAAAGCTTCTTCTTCTTCTTCTTTGTCTTCTTCTTTTCTTCTTTCTCTCTCTTTCTTTTTTTTTTTTTTTGCCAAATTATTGGGGGGGCAGGTGCCCCCCCTGCCCCCCCGTGTGCGACGCCCCTGAGTATAAATCGGTCCAGTAGTCACCTATATGCGAAAGTGTCGTGTGACTATAATCTACAAACAAACAACAACAACAGTTCGTCGCCGGTGTTTGCAGTTTGGTCTACGAGGCTGCAAGGCCCGCAACAAGCCATTGATGACTGATTTACAAAGGCGCAACCGAATTGAGTGAGCACGGAAGCACTCAACCTGGACCTGTGCAATGTGGGAAACGGTGCTTTTTAATTTTAGCGACGAAAGCACCTTCTGCCTGTTCGGAAACCAAGCCCGACCCTACGTGAGGAGATTTCCTGGAGAGGAGTTTAAACCCGAATGTCTTAACCTCACAGTGAAGCATCCTCTCAAGGTCATGGTCTGGGGTTGCATGGCTGCCAGTGGCGTTGGACGTCTCCACATCGTCGATGGAATGGTCAATGGGGCCAAGTACATCACTATACTCGACAAATGCATGCTGCCATCAGCTCAACAACTGTTTCCAGGTCAGTTCATTTTCCAGGATGACAATGCGCCCTGCCATCGGTCAAAAATGGTGATCAACTGGAAGCGGATGCAGAACATCGAGTCAATGGAATGGCCCGCCCAGTCTCCTGATCTCAATCCCATTGAGAATTTGTGGCACAAGGTGGCACTGGAGATATCAAAGAGACACCCAACATCAAAGCGTGAGTTGATTGAGTCACTGATTGCAGCCTGGAACCACGTTGTCACCCATGATCACCTCATCAAACTGGTGCATTCAATGTCGACTCGATGCCGTCTCGTGATCAAGAGCAAGGGCTGGCCAACCAAATATTGAGCCATCACCGATACACAAAACGGCTTTTTTTAAAAGGCCATCTATGCAAATACAAAGAAATATAAAGAATATATCACGATATTTTAAAGAATGCTAAATTATTTGACATAATTAAACAGTGTTGCACATTATGTGATTTTTGCAGAAAATGGTTAAAATGCAAACCTTAACAAAAAAAATAATAAAATATTATGTCCAAGGGTGCATAACAATGTTAATTTTATAGTCAAATATATCCCCTGTAACACTGCATGCAGATAAATGTTGAGGGTCAAATAAAAAATTCAAATTAAAGGTCAGAATGTTGAAAAAATGCAAAAGTTGCAAGTGGTTCCAAACTTATGCACACCACTGTATAATGATGCCAGTGTTGTAAAATATTGTATTATCTCAAATAACGTGTTTCAACGCATCTCAGACTTTTATATTCACGATTTCTGTGAACTGTATTCGGATGTACACAAAGCAATTACATTAAAACTCTGGATTAATTTTGTTGATGACGAATTAACTACAGAAACAAACTAACAGCAGCCTAACTGTAAAACTGATGCTATTAATAAACTGGTACCCGGATAGCAAAGAACAATTTGCCAATAACCTGAACATGGCGGGAGCTACCTCACTAACTTCTGCTCTTGACGATATTTGAAATAATAATTCTGTTGACCTTGGTCAAAGCCAGATTGATGATATGTGCGGTAAAATATGTAATCTCATGATGCAAGCAGCGAACTTGATAGGGTTATTTAAAGTTAAGAAAAAGCGCAGAAAAAGAGTAGAACAAATGAAACTTTTCCATGGTTTGATAGTGAATGTGGAAAAAATAGGAAAGAATTTATCAAATCTAAAAAATGCTTGTAGAAAAAAACCAAAAGAACTCACTTTTTAAGAAAGTTAAGCACAAAGCAAGCAACAATTACAGAAGACAGTTTCTAATATCATTAAAAAAATATCTATTGAATTTAATTTTTAAAATTAGAAAATTGAAAAGTAATGATGCAAAATGCTTTTGGAAGCTTCTAATGGTATACACTCAAAAAAAGGAATACATGTAGTAAAATAACATGTGAATCGTTTTTTGAATATTTTAAGAAAATTTCTGATACCGATGTTGATAATGACACTCTTGGCCAGAATACAAGCAAGCACGACACCAATACACATTTTGTTCTTGATGAGCTCTTCACGGAGGAGGTGTGACGGGGGTTTTATTGTTGCTGGGCTCTGCACAATGGACTGCTATTACCCACACGTCTTAGTCGATGGGGATCGCTAGTAATCTCCCTTTGACTTCACTTAATACATTTATTTGTTTAGCTCGGTCTGTGTTTAGGCTGGGGGTACAGAGATAGATAGAAAAATGGTAAAAGATCACTGTCACACTAGCTTTCACACGGGTATGAAACATATGTAGTCAAGCCACTTGATAACAGTTAATATCACACATTTATTTCCTCTACTCTATACACGATCTTCGAAGTACAAAACTAACTTAAAAGTTCAATTGTCAATGCGAATGATTCGATCGCTGATAATCTAGGCAGCTACTTTTTCTTCATCGGGCACTGGCTACTTTCTGCCTTAAGGGTCAGCGTTCTTGAAGAGTGGACTACTGTGGTCCTTTTGTTACAGTTTTAGTGCACTGTTTCTGGGGCACTTAACTTAGTGGTTGAAGCGCTGCGTTGAGGTCGCTTCGGTGACAAGCTGTGTTGTCGGGGTGTCTGCTCCTTGTGGTAGCTAGATGGGTGGGCGATCTTAGTACAGTGCGTTCGATGCCTCGGCAGCCAACGTTCGGCGACGACTGGTTCGTGTCTTGTGCCGAGTTGGGCTCACGATATAACGCCTGCTCATCTGTAACATATAAGACGAAATTCTGCACAACCCTGTATAATAGGTCTGTGCAGAGCGTCTCACTGAAGGCCAAAGTAGCCCTCAGTGATAGCTCCACATCTCTATACATAAACGATGAACATTCTGCTAAGTCTGTGGTCCACTGGAATCTCCACTCTAATTTCCTATACATATATAAATATAAATCGTGGCTAACTATACACATAGAGAAATAATAATATTATAAACATTCTCGGGTACAGCCACTGGTCTGCAAGCATACATATAGGTTAAACAACAGTGGATTCGTACATAATACAACATGGCGTCGGCTGGTCATGTTTGCCTCGTGGTCGGATTCTTCCATGTGGTCACGCAAAGTCGGACTAACAATTCAATTCTATGCATAGCAAATTCCACAAACATAATTTCAACAATAATATAAATACATCACGATGAAACAGAAGTATGTTCATTTACCTGTTTGACAATGTCAGGCCATGGCTACTTGATTGAATTCGAATATTCAACAAGTACTGCTGTCTAATCTTCTCAGGAGAGAGATTTCTGCTTGAGTGTACTGTGTACTGCTCAGCTTTTCAACGAAGACTGACCCTCTACCTGGCTTCTGACTGTCCATGTAGAACTGGTTCTACCTAACCTAGCTGTGTTCTGATTGGATGAGACAACTCTGAGTGGCTGTAAAATTCGAAGCTGGATCGTACATGTAGGCTGCGATGATGTCACCAACTGTGCTTGCATCATCCTACAACTGTGTTACGCATGATCACTTCTATCGTCTTCTGTAGACTGACAGTAACCTTCGAAGTCTACACTGACTAAACAAGCAAAAGCTTAAATTGTGCAGGGTAAACAGGTCCTCTTGTTACAGGAGGAAGTTAAAGAAGCTATAGGTACTTTAAAAAAAACCATAGCATGCGGCAAATAATTATATAACTAATGGGTTTTTGAAGTCAGTCCCTTATGAGTTCATTAAGTTGACAACTAAATACTTTAATATTGTTCTACAAGCTGGTAAAGTGCCCGAGGATTGGACTATAGGGATAATTAAGCCTCTTTATAAGCAAAAGGGAGATAAAGACAATGCAAAAAAGTATCGTGGAATATCCATCTTGAGCTGTTTTGGTAAATTGTTTACAAGCTTAATTAATAAATATTAGGGTCTTTCTTGGAAATTAATAATGTTTTGGGTGAAGAACAGGCTGGATTTAGGTGTAGATATTCTGTCTCTGACCATATATTCACCTTAAAATCTCTTGTAGAATTCTTTCTATCAAAGACAAAGTGTTTATCCTGTGTTTTTATTGATTATGAAAAGGCATTTTATTTTGTTAATCGTTCTTTGTTAAGGCAGAAATTATTACATTCTAACGTAAACGAAAACATATTGTATATAATAAAAGATTTGTATAATAAAGCAAAATTACAGGTACAGTGGAATGATACTCTTTCTGATTATTTTTCTTGTAAAACAGGTGTCAGACAAGGTAAAAATCTGTTTCCATTATTGCTTGCTGTAGTTTTGAATGATTTAAAAAGTTTTCTTGGTGAAAAACTAGTTGGTCTAAGAACTGTTCAGCTTGCAGTAATAGATATTTTTCTCAATTATGACTATATTGAAATTCTGTATAAAATGTTTATTTTGCTATAAGCCGACAACACCGTAATTTGTTGT
This sequence comes from Oncomelania hupensis, assembly GCA_036898135.1. Lineage (NCBI taxonomy): Eukaryota > Metazoa > Mollusca > Gastropoda > Littorinimorpha > Pomatiopsidae > Oncomelania > Oncomelania hupensis. Next base: position 82,812,833 of record CM072514.1, on the reverse strand, counting down.
GAATCTTTTGTTGAATTACAGTCTTCTTTAGATGCTTTGCATAAATATTGTTTTAAATACAAATAAATGTTCATGCTTCTAAAACTAACGTTGTTGGTTTTCTCAAAGGGCAAAGTCAGAAATCTACCTACTGTATTTTACAATGGCGTTAAATTAGATGTGAAATATGATTTTCAGTACCTTAAAATAAAAATTAATTATAATGGTAGCTATAAACCAGCCCATTAAAAATGTATGACCTTGCCTCTAAAGCTATAATTATTTTCTCTTTTAAGAAAAATTAGAAAGCTTATGTTACCACTAGAATTCAAGTTGATTTGTTTGAGAACACTATAGTCCCTGTTATGTTACTGTATATGGTTTAGAGATATGGTGCTCTCAAATGATTGATCTTGCCACTAAACTGCAACTGGGTTTTTATAAAATAATCTTAAAGCTAGGTAAGTCTACCCCTTTTCAAATTATTTTTGGTGAATTAGGGCAGGTTCTTTTGGAGTTACAGGCAAAGATTAATAATGTTACATTTTTGGTATAAGCTTGTTTATCCTGTAATAGTAACAGTACTTTTTTGTCTCAGGTTAATTTGCATAAAGGTTATAAATCCTCGAATCCGTGCGGAAGGAGTTAAATAATCTAGGACTTGGTAATTTGTTTGTTTAAACCAGGGGTTATCTAATATTTTGCCTTCTGTTTCAGGTTTTAAGTGTATGATTAAACAATGCCTACATGATCAGTTTATTGAAAAATGGTTCGAGGAAAATAAATAATAATGATTATTACTATAATTATCGAATGTTTAACGTACATTTTGACTTTCAAAAATATTTGCATATTGTACAAACAAATCTTGCAATATCTGTTCTAAATTTTAGGACACTTAACCATAGAATGCCAGTGCAGAGAGGCAGATATTTTAACATTTCTAGACAGGATCGTGTATGTCAGAAATGTAATAGTGACGATCTCGACGATGAGATTCATTATTTATTTTTATGTTCACATTTTTGTAATTCAATAAGAGAATAATTAAAATTATATAATCATAAACATCTTAATGCCATTATATTTTGAGAATTGTTGTCATCTAACCGAAAGTCGGTATTATTAAAGCTTGTAAGCTTAATGAAATTATTAATATAACAATGTTAACGTTTTATTTTCATGTTAAAAATGCATCAAGTTCTGATACTTGCAGGTTGTGTGTAACAAACATTTTAGTAGCTTGTCATTGTGACGTGGGGTTTTATTGTTGCTGGGCTCTGCACAATGGAATGCTGTAACCCTCTCGTCTTATTCGATGGGGACCGCTAGTGAGTCACCCGGTGAATTACTTTAATACATTTATTTGTTTAGCTCGGTCTGTTTTAAGGCTGGGGTACAGAGATAGATAGAAAAATGGTAAAAGATCACTGTCACACTCGCTTTGACGTGGCTATGAATCATATGTAGTCCAGCCACTTGATGACAGTAAAAATCACACATTTATTTCTTCTACTCTATACACGATCTTCGATGTACGAATCTAACTTAAAAGTTCAATTGTCAATGCGAATGGTTTGTTCGCTGATAGTCTAGGCGGCTACTTTCTCATCATCGGGCACTGGATACTTTCTGCCCTAATGGTCAGATCTCGAAGAGTGGACTACTGTGGTCCTGTTTATACAGAATTTGGTGCACTGTAGGCTATGTACTTAGCTCAGTGTCCGAAGAGATGTGTTGCTGTTGATTCCTTGACAGGCTGTGGTGTCGTGGCTTGTGTTCGACGGGTGGGCTATCTGCGCACAATGCTGTAGACGCCTCGGCAGCCAACTCTAAGCGTAGATTAGGTTCTGTTCTTTGCTGAGTTGGGCTCACGATATACCGCCTGCTCGTCTGTAACATATGAGACAAAATTCTGCACAATAATAGGTATGTGCAGAGCGTCTCACTGAAGGTCAAAGTAGCCCTCAGTGATAGCTCCACATCTCTATACATAAGCGATGAACATTCTGCTGAGTCCGTGGTCCACTGGAATCTCCACTCTAATTTCCTATGCATATATAAATATAAATCGTGGCTAACTATACACATAGAGAAATAATAATATTATAAACATTCTCGGGTACAGCCACTGGTCTGCATGCATACATAATAAGTTAAACAACAGTGGTTCCGTACATCTTTCAACATGGCGTCGGCCGGTCATGCTTGCCTCGTGGTCGGATTCTTCCACGTGGTCACGCAAAGTGGGACTAACAATTCAATTCTATGCATAGCAAATTTCACAAACATATTTCAACAATAATATAAATACATCCCGATGAAACAGAAGTATGTTCATTTACCTGTTTGACATATCAGGCTTTGGCTACTTGATTGAATTCGGATATTCAACAAGTACTGCTTCCCTGGTCTATCAGTGGAGAGATTTCTACTCGGACGTAGCTGTGTACTGTCCAAAGCTTTCAACACAAATGACCCACTACCTAGCCTTGGCCTACCCAGTCAGAACTGGTTCTACCTACCGGTGCTGTGTTCTGATAGGCTGAAGAAATCTGAGTGGTAGTAAAATTCAAAGCCTTACACCGTCAGGTGCGATGATGTCACTGCTATGCGGGCATCAGGCTACAACTTTGTTACGCATGATCACTTCTGTCTTCTTCTAGAGACTAACAGTAACCTTCTAAGTCTAACTGACTAAACAAGCAAAATCTCAAAGTGTGCAGGGTAAACAGGTCCTCTTGTTACAGGCTCCCTCAACTGAAAAAGGCGATGACTACTGGATTCGACCTTTTTCTACTACAGAGCCTAGTTTAACACTGCATTATCCTAGGGTCCTATTTACAAACTAGTTGAGTTGCTCTACCTGCCCCTGCGCTGCAATGCTATGCCAGGTAGCTATGGACCCTAGTGACAGGGTTTTACTGGACGGGGACGAATTCTGGTGCTGTTGCCCTTAGTTGTGTTGGGTGGGCGACAGCGGCTGTGTCCTCCACGAGATGACGACTGAAGTAATCGGCTCCGTGGTTCTCTTTGCCTGGGATGTACTCGATTTAGAATGAGTATGCCTGAAGGGTGAGTGCCCATCTCAGCAGGCGAGAGTTCAAAGATTTGGAGGCTGCCCGTAACGATAGTGGTTGGTGGTCCATCTGAACTGTGAAGTGGGTCCCATACAGGTAGAGTTAAAATTTCTGTATGGCCCAGACTAGTCCAAGGCATTCTTTCTCCGACGTGGCGTAGTGTGTTTCGGCGGGTCTCAGTTTTCTGCTGCCGTAGGCGACAGGGAATAGCGTCCCTGTAGTCTTGGGGTCGCGCTGTAGCAGTACTGCTCCGTGGATTAGCTTCCTCCGCGATGGCGATTGCCATCCAGGTGTGAGTACTGGGGGTCGTTGGTTGGTCGATGTACTTCTTGAGAAGATTTATGTGGTGGTATCGGGCTCTCCCGTTTATTTCTACTTGGTTGACTGTCTTGGATTTCTTGGCAGTCATCCGGTACGGTCCTCTCCAAGCGATGTCCAGTTTGTTGGTTCCACTTGGAAGTAAGAGTAGCACTTGATCGCCGACTTGCAGTTCTCGGTCCTTCGCGTGGCGGTTGTAGTACTTCGCCTGACGGGCTCTTGCCTTTTTCAGTGCTTCACCAGCTTTCTTCCACGTGGCTTTGAGTGTTTCCTGCAGGTCTGTGACGTACTTGGTGGCACCTCTGGGTGTGTCGTCTATCTTGGTTTCCGTCCAACTTCTGCGTAGGGCTTCTAGCGGTCCTGCTAGAGGTCTGCCGAATAGCAATGTTGACGGGGTGTAACCTGTGGCTGCATGGGGCGTTTCTCGGTATGCGAACAGTGCCGCATTCACGTAGGTGTCCCACGCTTCCGGGTGATCGTCGGCGACTTTCCTGCGCATGGTGAGAAGGATTCCATTCAGTCTTTCTACTTGTCCGTTGCTGGCGGGGTGGTACGGTGGTGTGCGAATGTGATGAACTTGTATCAATTCGAACACTTCTTGCATCAGGCGGCCGGTGAACTGAGATCCGTTGTCCGTTCTAATGCTGTCCGGGAATCCGACTCTGGTAAAGATGGCGATGAGTGCATCTGCAATCTTCTTGGTGTCGATCGCTGGCAACGGGACTGCTTCGCACCACATCGAACAGGCGTCGAGTGTGAGTAGAAATCTGTTCCGCTTCTTGGTCATGGGCAGTGGTCCTACTATGTCTACTGAGACTTGCTGAAATGGTACGCCGATTACTACTGATGGTCCTAAGGTAACTGGTACGGTGTGATGGCGCGGGGAATATCGTTGACACTGGTGACAAGATTTCACGTAGCGCTTGACATCCTCCGTGATTCCTGGCCAATAGTAGTGTGCGCTGATTCTCTGTACTGTGGCTCCAATTCCCATGTGTCCGCTGAGTGGCATGCTGTGGCCTAATTCTAGTACTTGGGCTCGACGGGTGGCTGGTAGTACTAGTTGGGTGTGATCTCCATCTCCTTGTCGATGTAGAACTCCGTCTTCCATGTAGAAGTCTCCTTTGTGCGAAGGTGTGTGCGCCTTGGGTAGCTTCTGGAAGCACTTCGCTATCGAAGCGTCCTCTTTCTGTGCTGTTTTGATCTCTTCGAGTCCTGGATTCGGGGCTAACTCGGGCTGGGTTGGTTGGGTTTTAGCCTGGGCCCTGGTTTGCACTGCAGCTATCTCTACAGTTTTAGGGGGCGTGCCTAAGAACACATACCTACATGCTAGCACTAGATCATACAGGGGTTTCTGTAAAACAGCTGCTTGGATTCGTCCTGTGACGTACCTACTCTCTACTTCTATCCAAGCTATTTGGGCAAGTAGTCGTCGGTTTCGTCAAGTCTGCTCCTTGTAGTTCGACTGTCTTGTCCGTCAAGTCCGCGCGCGATACAAGAGATTCGCTAACTATCGCGTCGTATGATAGACCTGTGTCATACAGCCAGTTCGCTTCTTTACCGTTGACCTTGACCGTGTCTGTCACCGATGGGTGATCTCCGATGGGGTGTGGCTTGTTACCGCTGCTTTGAGTTAGAACTCTATGAGCTGGCCGGCTTTCGCGCTCTTCCCTACGTTGTGCAGCCAACTTGAAACATTCCGCGGTGGAGTGATTATTTCTGTTGCAGAACGAGCAATACCGTTTCTGTTCTGCGGGACCTCTTTTTCCGAATTCCGCGTTGGGTCCTTTATTTTGCACAGGTCTGGGGTGATTTTGCCTATTCGCGGTGCGCTCTTCCCGGTGAGGGCTTCGTTTCTGTGCCTCTTTCCCGTTAGGCTTTAGGGCTCGCCTGAAGCTCTTGGCTTCTCCGTGGGCGGCCACGTACCTATCTGCGACCTTGACCAGATCCTCCAGTCTTTCCGCGCCCTGCTCTACTGAGAATGTTTTCAGCTCGGGGGTCATGTTTCCCGTAGCTGTTCCCATACTAGTAGTTCGGTCAGTCCATCATATGTCTTAGCCGTGGCTGACTGGCTAACCCACTTATCTAGCATTAGGACAACCGATCTGCGAACTGCGCATAGCTCTCTCCTTTCACTCTCCGGTTGGTGCGGAATATTTGCCGGTAGCATTCTCCTGTTAGTTCGAATCCCGTTAGGAGTGCCTCTTTTACTTTGTGATAGTCCGTCACTCTGTCAGTCGATAGCTTACTGTAGATGTCATATGCCTTTCCTCTAAGCCCTTGACTAAGCTTAAAAGACCAATGGGTGGGATCTAGTTTGTACTCTGTTGCAAGACGTTCAAACCTAGTTAGATAGAGATCTAGACCTTCTTCCCTTTCGTTGAATGTCCCCAGTGGAAATGACATCCCTAGTACGGGGTTGGATGCTACATCTATCTGATCTGAGTGGGGAGGGGTTGAGGCAGAACTTGAGGTGCCTACTCTCCTCAGTTCCAACTCATGCTGCCTTTCTCGTTCTTTCTCTTCTCTTTCCCTTTCTTTTTCTGCCCGCTCATACTCCCATCTCCTAACTTCTGCTTTTCTCTCTGCTGCTATCTTCTTCTGTTCTCTCTCTGCTTCTAATTCTGCTTTTTTCTGTTCTGCTTCTAATGCTGCTTTTTTCTGTTCTGCTTCTAGTTCTAGCTTCTTCTGGTCTCTCTCTGCTGCTCTCTCTGCCGCTTCGAGTTTCTTCTGTTCTCTCTCTGCTGCTCTCTCTGCCTTAGCTTCCTGCTTCTCTACTTCTTCATTTATATACGCAATTAGATCTCCTCCTGCTAAGTGTAAAGCGTCTCCTAATTCCTTGAAGCGCAATCCAAGGCTACTGGGTCTGACATTGTCAAACATGTCTATGACCAACCTCTGAATCACGTGGGATACAAAAACACTAGCAATATTGCAATTCAATAACAGCAATGCAAAGACAACAAAATTTGTAATCAATAATAGAATAAAACAAGAGTCAAATGGCATACAACAGTTATTTAAGCAAAACCTGCAAAAGAACAATGCAACATACAGACACAAAAAGAATTGAAGCAAACAAGTTTTTAAACAAAGAATAGTGCACCAAAACTGTTTCCTTGTCCTACACTTACACCTATTCTAAGTTATTATACTGCTACTAATACTGTTATCCTCTTCTATTGTACCTAAATCCGGTTATATCCAGTCCTATTATACACAGATCCTGACTATCGCCAATTAAAGTGTGACGTGGAGTTTTATTGTTGCTGGGCTCTGCACAATAGAATGCTGTAACCCTCTCGTCTTATTCGATGGGGACCGCTAGTGAGTCACCCGGTGAATTACTTTAATACATTTATTTGTTTAGCTCGGTCTGTGTTGAGGCTTGGGTACAGAGATAGATAGAAAAATGGTAAAAGATCACTGTCACACTAGCTTTCACACGGCTATGAATCATATGTAGTCCAGCCACTTGATAACAGTAAAAATCACACATTTATTTCTTCTACTCTATACACGATCTTCGATGTACGAATCTAACTTAAAAGTTCACTTGTCAAAGGGAATGGTTCGCTCGCTGATAGTCTAGGCGGCTACTTTCTCATCATCGGGCACTGGATACTTTCTGTTCCAATGGTCAGATCTCGAAGAGTGGACTACTGTGGTCCTGTTTATACAGAATTTGGTGCACTGAAGGCTGTGTACTTAGCTCAGTGTCCGAAGAGATGTGTTGCTGTTGATTCCTTGACACGCTGTGGTGTCGTGGCTTGTGTTCGACAGGTGGGCTATCTGCGCACGATGCTGTAGACGCCTCGGCAGCCAACTCTAAGCGTAGATTAGGTTCTGTTCTTTGCTGAGTTGGGCTCACGATATACCGCCTGCTCGTCTGTAACATATGAGACGAAATTCTGCACAACCCTGAATAATAGGTCTGTGCAGAGCGTCTCATTAAAGGTCAAAGTAGCCCTCAGTGATAGCTCCACATCTCTATACATAAGCGATGAACATTCTGCTGAGTCCGTGGTCCACTGGAATCTCCACTCTAATTTCCTATGCATACATAAATATAAATCGTGGCTAACTATACACATAGAGAAATAAAAATATTATAAACATTCTCGGGTACAGCCACTGGTCTGCATGCATACATATAGGTTAAACAACAGTGGTTCCGTACATCTTTCAACATGGCGTCGGCCGGGTTCTTCCATGTGGTCACGCAAAGTGGGACTAACAATTCAATTCTATGCATAGCAAATTTCACAAACATAATTCAACAATAATATAAATACATCCCGATGAAACAGAAGTATGTTCATTTACCTGTTTGACAATGTCAGGCTGTGGCTACTTGATTGAATTCGGATATTCAACAAGTACTGCTTCCCTGGTCTATCAGTGGAGAGATTTCTACTCGGACGTAGCTGTGTACTGTCCAAAGCTTTCAACACAAATGACCCACTACCGAGCCTTGGCCTACCCAGTCAGAACTGGTTCTACCTACGGGTGCTGTGTTCTGATAGGCTGAAGAAATCTGAGTGGTAGTAAAATTCAAAGCCTTACACCGTCAGGTGCGATGATTTCACTGCTATGCGGGCATCAGGCTACAACTTTGTTACGCATGATCACTTCTGTCGTCTGCTAGAGGCTAACAGTAACCTTCTAAGTCTAACTGACTAAACAAGCAAAATCTCAAAGTGTGCAGAGTAAACAGGTCCTCTTGTTACAGTCATTAATGTATACGGATTAAAATTATTGTTCATAGCAGTTTAAACAAATAAATATATATATATAATTACATAAATTCTTCATTTATAATTTTATTAAAGTTTTTCATTTATTTCTTTAATATTTTAAAATGTTATATATTTCATTCTTTTGCATGTGTGTGTATGCCAATTTATCCACGTCCATGTGCCGTTAATGGGTCTTTTTGCGAATAAACTTGCCTTTTATGGTCTTGACTTGCGTTGTCTTGTGTAAGAGCACAGCAATAGTAATCCGGATAACTTCCGCAGCAGTCATGGTTGCGCGGGCACACAACGAAGGCTTGCAGAGAGTACGAGGTGGACCCCGGGTCTCTCAGATACTTCGCACAGGCCTCTCCTCTCACTGTATAACATTCATTATTTTATCCTGTACAATGTTATATTATAAAGTGTGAAAGGAAAACAACTGGGGTACAGTAGGGTCCGGAATTACCCACTGCTTTGCGAAGTTATCCACTGAGTTACCGCTTCCCTGCTACCACCCATGGTGTTTAAAGTTTACATGATAGATCCCTACCTTTGATAAGGCTTTGTGCAGAGTAATCGTAGTGTAACATTCAAACTTTTCTGGAGACCGTGTTTTATTACATTTTATAATTGTTATATAATATTTGATATTTTTTTGTTATATTATATTCTATAATTTTATAGGACATTTATTTGATACATTTTGTTACTTATTTAGAATGCAGAATTATACATTAAAATATATTTCATATGAATTATTTTGCATATTAAAAGCAATTTATGTATTCTATATTATATGTGAAACTTTATAATTGTATATTATATTCGAAAAAATATAATTGTAAATTATATTTTATAATATATAATTTTATATCTTTTTTTAAAATTTATAAGTGTAAATTATATTTTATAAAGTATAATTTTGTATTATAGTTTATCATGTATTATTTTATATTTTATGAATAAATTCATATAATCATTTGTGAGTGTCTGCTGGAGACAAAAAAAGAGGGAAGGAGGGTAGGGGGGAGGGGGTAAGTAGGTAAAACCATGCTAGGCAGAGCAACACCAGACGTGCCGACAGCAGACAAAGTGAAAGCCAGAGAGCAGGGGAAACAATCACAGCGCATAAAAGACAAAAATACCACAGAAACAATTTCTTTTTTGGAGTTTTTGTCGTCAATTTTAATGTTAGCGACCAAATATTAAAGTTAACTTTTTTTTTAATATGAGCAAGGTTGCAATTCCACTTTTGTCATTGAAACAACAACAAAAAAACTTCAAAAGGTCCTGAGGGAGAAAACCATCCGCAACCTTAATTTATAATTATTATATTACATTTTATACTTAAAAATTGTACTTTTTAAACATTAAATGTATTATTTTTTATTTTATTACTAATGTTATTTCATAGCGTGCATATTAAGCATAGAGAGTCTGCTGAAATGAGCATCGAAAACAAATAGTAAGTACAGTACAGACTCACCGGATTCAAATTGAAGTAATGAGCGAGGGAGATATAACCATGTCAAGGTTCAACACCCCTAATGGAAGTGTTGACATCTACACAAGAGCGAAGAGACATAACTGCAGCTAAAGTCGATCAATATTGAGCGACGGGAGATTATCCTGTCAGACCCTATTGTAGCGAATGGTTATGTCGACCATCAAAGGTTTACCTAAGTGTAGCTTGGCCAGCAACAGAAGAAGAACAGCAAAAACAAGTCCTCTGGTCATCGCCTCCATCTTCAAGTTCTCTGTCTACACACACTGACGAGTACTGAAATCAATCAATCAATGAATAAACCAATGAATTAATCAGTAAATCGATCCATAAATAAATCAATCAACTGTTTTATTTTTTTTGTCCACCGCATAAATAGTTGAACCAAGACCATGACTTCAATCAAGGAGTAAAAACATATTGACTCCGAAACACGAACTTTGCCCTTTTATTAACAAGACCACTCACACGTTCAATATGAGATACATTACATTACAAGGTCATTGCTTTAGGTCCAGCGGACTCTTCCGAGCCAAATCAGGACCAGAGAAGTGAAAGAGGACTCACTCCTGATCCGCATAAAAGATCTGCCGAAACAACCCTAGTGGTAACATTGAAGGCAATCTACCAGCCGGTCACTTTACAATAAAGACATTCCACGCAGGGGACGCTGAGGCTATACTCTAATGCATCAAACCCACGTTTACAAAATCAAAATAGAATACAAACATCATTATACAATATCAACAAAACACATACATATAAAATGCCAACATTGCTAAATAATAACATCATAGGAAGCCCTAGTGACCACCTGGCAGAAAGCGTCCAATATTCCCAAGCTGATCCAACAGACCTCATACACAAATCAGGAGTTTTGTCCCGGAAGAGTTTTCAAGAAAAAAGGCAGGTGACTGGTCTAGTGAAGAAGAAGATAGTATAGCAGATTGATAGAACAGAGTAGGAATGAGAAAGAACAAAAGAGAAAGACAGCGACAGTGGGAATTTAAAGCACTAAATTTCCAGAAAGTGGGGATACTATTTATACTGAAACCCCGGGGCCCCCGGCAACCCCACGGTGGGACAACATGAGATGAGACTCATAGCCCGAGGGTGCATTTTAGCCATTAATAGGGGCAGATGGGTGAAAGGAATTACATTTTTTTAAAAGGACGACACCCTCCCTCCTTCCCCACCCTCCCCCCAAAAAAGCACTACACTATAATTTCACCAATTGTAAAAAAAAACAAAGAAAAACAACAACCTTCTATTAACTAAATAAAAATATGTTTATATACATTAATTAAAAAAACACACAAGAAAAATACATTTATAAACAGATAAATAACTTTTTTTAAAAAGCATGCAAGACATAAATGAATAAAAGGAACATATAAATAAATTAATACAATTTATAGGTAAATAACTAAATTAATTAATTAATAAAAGCCCCCCAAAATGTCAATGAATTAATAAAACAAAAAAAGGCAAATAAATAAATAAATAAATCATCCCAGCTCAAGAGCAAATGCACTTCGATTCACTTACAGAAATGTTGTTTATGGTGATCAGACTGGATTAAAACGGATAATACAATATTAAATGTACTTCTTCTTCTTTGATGGACAGGCAGCCAACTTCCCCAAATGAAGAAATTACAGCACACTTCACATAATGGCCCCTTGACGACTGTCAGCTAATCTTCCAGGAAAAGGTACGCAAATTCGGTTGCTTTACGCAATTTCATTGGGTGGAACAGGCTCCTGACCCCGTAACAAGAGAATGCTCCCCCTTGATCACCATGAATTTACAACTCACCCAACCCCAACCCCCCAATCCCCCAACTCCACCCCTACCCCCATTCCCCATATTCCATCTCTCTCTTTACATTGTCTCTCAATAAGAGCGAGCCAAAGGTTTATCTTGTATTCGGTCGGCGGGTCGGTCGGTCCGGTGCACGCCCATATCTTAAGGACCGATGACTTAACAACAAAAAAATGAATGGGAACGATTCCAGGCAGGGTTGGTGGCCATGCTTTCCATGCCGTATTGTATAATTATGCTCAACTTCAAACGTCAAGGTCGTTGTCACGTCTTTGCTAAACACGTTTTCTACTAAGTCATCATCAACAAAAAACAACAACAAATTCTAAGCTGATTTTGATGATTTTTGATATACAGATACTTCAACATTTGGGTGATCATGCTGTGGCAGTCGGTTTCATTAGGTTGTCGGTCGGTTCATTAATAATGGCTAAAAAAAATGTTGTAATGTATTAAAAAAACAATAACTGAACATCCTTTAGAAAAAAATGAATATATAGTACAACTTTTACTATCACTCCGTTTTTTTTTTTTTTTTTTTTTTTTTGTCTGGGATTTTTGGTGTTGTTTGCCTTTAGTCTTTAAAAAGTCAAGGTTGCTGAGGTCAATTGTATTCGAAACACACTTTGCGCTTCATCTCAAAATTAGCTGAGCAGCTTTTAATAATAATAACGTGCAGGTAGTTCAAATTGTGTGTGTGTGTGGGGGGTGTCGGATAGTGCAGTGGTTGGAGCACTCGCTACTGTGTCGAAAGTGAAGCACCGTCCGGTGCGGTTAGCACTTGGATGGGTGACCGCTAAGGTGTGAAGCGACAAACAACAACGCCCCCAGTTGACTCAACTGTGATTGAGTACCTACTCTCTTGAGGGTGGGGAAGGTAAAGCAGCGAGGGAGAGAGTTGGGCATCACCCTCATTACGCTGGCCCAAGATAAGTGTGATCTCCAACATCACGCTCCCCTACGGCCACAAGGCTATGGGACTACCTTTACCTTTTTTTTTAGTTCAAATTGTGGCCCATTAGTCCAGGTTTTCAGTTTGCCTCTATATTATAAAGAAAAGTTGAGACAGAACAGCTCCACCAAAATAAATAAAGAAGAAGAATTCAGATATTCCTGTATGTCTGGACATACATGTGAAAGGCTTGCCATCTTTAAAAAATCAAATTATTTAAGAGCCCCCGTCGACAAGGACGGATAAAACGTTGGGAATGCTGCGCCTTATCGCAATTCCTCCTCCCCCTTCCCACCCTCTCCCTCTCCCTCCTCCTCCCCACACAACTTTTGTTCTATGTGTGTTTGCCTGAGTCATAGGCAGAATGGAAAACAGCGGAAGTGATAGCAATTTTTTAAAACAGTGTCAAGATATGATGCCAGAAATTATCGACCGGTAAGTTTAACCTGTATTACTGGCAAGATAATGGGCGCTATGCACAAAGGTGTGGCGGTCACGTGCTGCGGGAATAACACAGCGTGATCGAGTTTGAAAATGGTGAAGTACTGTGCTGCGTTTGGATGCTCTAACTCCGACGTAAAACCTTTATGCAAAGAAAAGAACATATCCTGCATCGATTTCCACTTCGAGCGCAAATGATGAAGCACTGCATGTCGTCAACTCGAAACTGAATGTCAGTGACAAATCGCTCTGTAATCATTATTGCACGAATGTGCTATGTTCAAAACATCACAATATCCCAAAATGTCGGTAAATTTAAAATTTTTAAGCAGCATTGGAGTACACGCGAGCGAGCTAAAAGAAGCCATGACCGCGTTGTTATTCCCGCACCACGTGACCATGCCGCCGACTTGTGCATAGAGCCCATTTATCCCGTAACTCAAAAGTCGCTGGGGCACTTCGGATTATCGTTTAACCAGCGTACTCCATCTTTCTCTGTCATCAGCAATCCACACGGCTTCGCTCAGTGTCAAGCCAATCCTTTCGCTAATGTTGTCCCCCCACCCCCTTTTCTGTCTCCTTCGTCTTCTGTTTCCTTGCACCGTGCCTTGCAGGATGGTCTTTGCTAGGCCTGATGTTTCTTGTGACGTGGTCATACCATCGGAGTTTCCGTTTCTTTACCGCTGTGAGCATATTATTGGTTTGTGTAATGGTCTGTCGGACTTCGTCGTTGGTAATGTGTTGGGTTTAGGAAATGCCCAGAAGATGCTCTGGTGACGTGGCCATACCATCGGAATTTCCGTTTCTTTACCACTGTGAGCATATTATTGTGTTGTCCAATGGTTTGTGTAATGGTCTGTCGGACGTCGTCGTTGGTAATGTGTTGGGTTTAGGAAATGCCCAGAAGTCTTCTGTAACACCTCATCTCCATGCTTTGTATTCTTCGTGGTAGATCTGCTATGAGGGTCCAAGTTTCGCAAGCGTATAGGACGATGGAGATGACAAGGGAGTGCAGCAGCCAATTACCTTCGAATGTAGACTGATGGTCTTGTCTTTCCAAATGGGCTTCAACTTCGTCAGGGCAGCAGTTGTTTGTGCGATCCTGGAGATAACTTCCTGTCGGGACCAATTGTCTGATACAATGGCTCCTAAATATTTGAAGCTATGCACTGTGTCGAGGGATTTGTCTTGGACTTTGATGCCCGTGTTAGTGTTGTTGATCATCATTTTGGTCTTCTCTGCACTTATTTCTATTCCAAAGGATCTGGAGGTGGTGTCAAGCCTCTGTACCAGCTGCAAGTTATGGAAGATATTACTGTTTTATTAGATAATAAGAATTCATTGGGTATTATTTACATTGATTTCCGGAAAGCGTTTGAAACGGTGCCCCACCAAAGACTTTCATGTAAAAGCTGAAAGCTTAAAGTATCATCTGAAATATTGTTGAATGGATAGGTGACTTCTTGAGTGACAGAGAACAAGCAGTAGGGGTTGGCAGTGCGACGGCTCATAAAATTAAAGGAGCGGTATAAAGCAATAACTATGTAATGTAATGTAATTCCCCAAGATAGAATGTTAGGCCCAATATTATTTATAATTTTTATAAACGACGTACCAGAATGTGTACAGAGCACTTGCAAATATATTTACGGACGACCCAAAAATATCTTACACTACTAGCAATGGCGTTAAATTACAGCAGGATCTTGACAGCTTACAAGATTGGTCAAACTTCTAAAAATGTATGCTTTAACGTTGAAAAGAGTAAAATGTTGCATGTTGGCAAGTATAATCCTCAGAATAAATGAAAGTTCACAGTGATAATAGACCACTTATGACATGTGATGAAGACAATTATTTAGGTCTGACATTTGACAAAACCTTCTCATTTGATCCACATATACAGAATGGTGTCAATAAAACCAACAAAATGATCCTATCCTATCCTATCCGATCCCGTAACTCGAAAGTCGTTGGGGCACCACAGATGATCGTTTACCCAGCGTACTCCAACTTTCTCTATTCTCAGCAACCCTCATGGCTTTGCTAAGTTTCAAGTCCGGAAACTTACATGCTCAACAGACCCACTGAGTTATTGCCAAGTTGAGAAAGGGGCATTTAGAAAGGCTTCACGATCTGTTTTGCCCCCACACTACTACTACTACTACTACTACTACTACTACTACTACTACTACTACTACTATTCTATTGTTCTATTATTTGCCAGAGGAATGTGATATGAATATAACATTTGTATAACTTACTTTTTGTACACGTATACGCCGTCATTTGATGTAGCCTGTGTGTGTAATTCAATACTCTAAATACTCTTTAATACTTATATCTTATTTATATATCCACAATTGTTATTAGGAATGAATGGAGGCCATGTCTTTATGCATGAGTGATTTGTCTCACAAATGAAATGTTGTGTATACTGTAATTGTATTATGTGGGTGTATGTAATATGTAATAGTTGCTCTGTGGGTTCGGGCAAATAGAATAGACCCAACGTTTCCCGGCGTGTCGTAAGAGGCGACTAACAGGGGTGATGTTAGCACGGCATCACTGGGCGAAAGTCTTCTACACAGAAGTCACCGGCCAGGGCGGAGGAACCTCACGTTACTACAGGTTCAACGACCACGTGCTCAGGGCCAGGGCGAGCCACACTGTATTCGTGGATTTCGGCTGTGGCCAACAGCCTGGAGAGAATTGGGCCCTGCCAGGTCTTTTTTGCCCAAGACACAACACATGATGAGGCTATCCACTAATTCCATGCCGGATCGGTCGTCGCCCGGAACAAGGACCGCGCCTTCCGTTGGCCACCAGGACGGAGGTGAAAAATATGCTACTGATGGACAAATTAGCAAGATCCGCACGAGAAACAACATCGTCATTGGAACCTGGAATGTCAGGACCCTAACTGCGGAAGGAAAATTAGAAGAACTGGCCCACGAGCTGGACCACTATCGATGGAACGTTCTAGGTATCAGCGAACTGCGCTGGAAAGGCCTAGGTGAAACAACGACTGACAAAGGCCACAAGCTCTATTTCAGCGGTAGAGATGACAGGCACGAACACGGCGTTGGATTCTTGGTCCACAAGAACATTCTAGCCACTGTCATGGGTTGCCGCCCAGTCTCCAGTAGACTCATTACCATCCGTCTGAGAGCAACCCCTTTCAACATTACCATCATCCAGGCCTATGCCCCAACATCAGACTATGAAGACAGCGAAGTGGAGGATTTTTATGAAAATATACAGGCGGTCCTTGACCAAGTGCCGAAGAAGGACATAGTCATAGTGCAAGGCGACTGGAATGCCAAGGTTGGCCAAGATGCGCACCACAACTGGGGAGACACATGCGGACCCCACTGCAACAACGAGACAAATGACAGGGGTCTGAGGCTATTGGAGTTTGCCAGATACAACAATCTGGTACTGGCAAACACGCTTGGTCTCCACAAAAAATCTAGACGATGGACATGGCACAGTCCCGGCGGGGAACATCACAACCAGATCGACTACATCATGGTCAAGAAACGCTTCAGATCAAGCATCAACATTGGCAGGACACGCACTTTTCCAGGAGCAGACATTGGAAGTGACCACGATCTCGTGATGATGTCTTTCCGGCTCCATTTGAAGAGAGTAAATACAGCAAAGTGCACTAGGCTGAAGTTCGACCTGGACAAACTGCAAGACCCGGAGGTGGCAAAAATATTTCAGGCCACAATTGGAGGGAAATTTGCACCACTGCTTATTTTGGGGGCAGGCGAAGTAGATGTCAACACCATGACCAATACCTTCAACTCAGCTGTAACAGATGCCGCCACTGAGATCCTTGGCAAGCACCGACCAAAGAAGAAGCCGTGGATCACACCTGAACTTTTGGATCTGTGTGATAAACGAAGAGAGTTAAAAAAGAAAAAGAACACCTCACAGGGAGCTGATGTCTACCGAAAAATCAACAATGACATCCGAAAAGGCATGCGCACAGCAAAGGAGAACTGGATAGAAGATCAATGCCAGGAAATAGAAAACAATCTGAACAAGAACAACAGCAAGAAGGCCTACCAGACTGTGAAGCGGCTGACAAGTGTTAAACAGCCCAAAGTCTCCACTATCCAAAGCAAGTCTGGCATTTGCCTTACAGAAGAACAAGAAGTCTTGGACAGATGGACAGAGTACTGCTCTGACCTTTACAACCATACACCAAATGGAGACCCATCAGTTCTAGCATGTCCCGAGAGCAGAGAAGAAGAAGAAATCCTCCCAATTCTCCGGGAAGAAGTTGAGGCAGCAGTGCAATCGCTGAAGAAAGGGAAGTCAGAGGGAGTGGACAACATACCAGCGGAACTGCTACAAGCAGGAGGAGAAGCGATGACTGATGCTCTCACCATTATCTGTAACAAGATCTGGCAGAGTGGGGAATGGCCTACACCATGGACCCAGTCGCTTGTCATCACTCTTCCCAAAAAAGGTAACCTTCAGGAGTGTGAAAATTACCGCACCATCAGCCTCATCAGCCATCCCAGCAAGGTCCTCCTGAAAATAATACTCAACAGGTTGAAACCACAAGCTGAACAAATCATAGCTGAAGAACAAGCAGGATTCATGGCAGGGCGAAGTACCACTGAACAGATTTTCAACCTCAGAATAATCTGTGAGAAATACCTACAGCACCAACAACATCTATATCATGTGTTCATAGACTTCAAGAAGGCATTTGACCGAGTCTGGCATGCAGCTCTATGGGCAACCATGAAAGTGTACAACATCAGCCCTAAAATTATAGAAGTCATCAAAAGCCTGTATGACAAGGCTACCAGTGCAGTCCTCCATAACAGCGTCATCGGGAACTGGTTCAGAACAACAATCGGTGTGCGTCAAGGATGCCTACTCTCTCCAACACTCTTCAACATCTTCCTAGAGCGCATCATGTCAGATGCTCTTGCAGATCACGAAGGCACAGTCAGCATAGGGGGCAGAGCAATCTCCAATCTTCGTTTTGCGGATGATATTGATGGATTGGCTGGAGAGGAACAAGAACTTGAACAGCTTGTACAGAGGCTTGACACCACCTCCAGAGCTTATGGAATGGAAATAAGTGCAGAGAAGACCAAAATGATGACCAACAACACCAATGGCATCAACACGGACATCAAAGTACAAGGCCAATCCCTCAACACAGTGCACAGCTTCAAATATTTAGGAGCCATTGTGTCAGACAATGGGTCTCGACAGGAAGTCCTCTCCAGGATCGCACAAACAACTGCTGCCCTGACAAGGTTGAAGCCCATTTGGAAAGACAGAACCATCAGTCTACATTCCAAAGTAAGACTGCTGCGCTCTCTGGTCATCTCCATCTTCCTATATGCTTGCGAAGCATGGACCCTCACAGCAGATCTCCAACGAAGAATACAAAGCATGGAGATGAGGTGCTACAGAAGACTTCTGTGCATTTCCTATACCCAACACATCACCAACGACGAAGTCCGACAGACCATCACACAAGCCATTGGACAACACGATGACCTGCTCACAGTGGTGAAGAAACGGAAACTCCGATGGTATGGCCACGTCACCAGATCATCAGGCCTTGCAAAGACCATTCTGCAAGGCACAGTGCAAGGAGGTAGAAGAAGGGGGAGACCGAAAAAGAGGTGGGAGGACAACATTCGAGAATGGACTGGTTTGACACTGAGCGAAGCCATGAGGGCTGCTGAGGACAGAGAAAGATGGAGTATGCTGGTTAAACGATCATCTGTGGTGCCCCTACGACCTTCGGGTTATGGGACAGGATAGGATAGGATAGGATGTAATAGTGGTGATAGAGCTGGAAAAGACTGAAGTGTGTGTGTGGGGGTGAGTGTGGGTGTCTAGGTACAAACGCCTTTATTCTGACATACATTTGAACCTCTACGTACTTTCTTGGACGGACCCCGTTATTTTGACGTCAAAACAGTGTTCCGTTAGGGTTAGGGCTGTGTTAGGCTTAAGGTTAGGTTAAGGGTTAGGGTTTGGGCTAGGGTTTGGGTTAGGGTTAGGGATAGCTTCAAAAATTGGAAAATGTCAAAATAATTTCAAAGAAATGGAAAGAGTGTCAAAATAATCCCTGTTTTTTTCACAACAATCATCAAAACTTCGTTTCTACAAAAATGTGTGTGTATGTGGGTGTGTGTAGATCTTAACATCGTGCAACATTTTTTTTCTTCGTAACAATGTAAAGCAACCATTCGATGGAAAATTACAACATTACTTTTATATTACATAAAATTATTGCTATTATTTTTCAATCGAATATATAAAGTTAGTGCTATTATTTTCTTCCATCGAATGGTTGTTTTACAGTGTTAGAAGAAAGAATTAAAAAAAATGTTGCACGATGTTAAGATCCATGCTATACGTTTCCTACGTGCGCGAAAAATAGGTTTCCCTCTCTGGGTGGAGAGATAAACTTTCTTCATACCGTGTGGCTGACACTAGCCTGAGTTCCTGTCACTATAGTGAGAGAGGATACAGTAAGAGTCACAGAGTCTCAGCTACTAATCCCTTCAAGGGACCTAGGAATCCTTTAGGGCCAGACTGCTTAACAAAGCCAGCGAGTTCTCACGCTGATACAAAATATATTATTGTAATTTGTATGTCCGATTCCCCCCCCTCCCCCCCCTCACCCCCCGCCAAGAACAGCCCTTTTAAAATGCGTTTGAGACCCATTTGTTTCATTTAAAATATTTAATCTTTTTTAAATCGTTTTTTAATAGCGCGCGTTACCAGCTCAAGAGTTACTCAATGCGCTGGCCGATACTGGATCCAACTCAAAATGCCTCAGGCGCCCGCTTGCAACCTTTGGGCGCATAGTCTGACGCCCAGACGACTGAGCACAATCCTGGGCGACCGGAGATGGGGAGAAGGGACCTAGTGCATGTTGGGTGTTATCTGTGTATCCGGCACTCACCCGTCTAGATTAGCGGAGATAACCTATGAGGAAGCTCAATTGTCGCAGCCTACCTGTTTGGTCAATCTTGTAGTATTTGTGTATACGTTTTTTTCCTAATAGAGCAAATGGCCTGGCTTACCGAAACTTTCACAAAAGAGCGGGAGAATTCCCCTTCACGGAAATACCAAAGTGATGGGGTTCTGTAAGGGTTAAGACCAAATATTATGCTTTCACAATAAGCAATTAATCGTAAAGAACAGCTTAGTTTCGCGTAGTTTTGATGTTATTAAGCCCCAAATAAAGTACTTTAAAAGTGGTTTTGGCCAAAAACTTTAATACTGCGTCATTATCTAGTGTTTCAAGAACTCATTTTTTACTAAAATCCCAAATTCGACCATAAAGATACCCACGACCTATTTTCACCCATAGCCACGAGTTTCAGGCAGAAAAAAAGAAGATAAAAATCAAATTAAGAATCGTCAGATAAGAACCAAACTTTCTGGTTTATTTTAAAACTCTTTCTGAAGGTAGGCCAACAACAAGGCTAAACATTAATGCGAACAACTATAGACAAGCTGAACAAATAATAGCTGAAGAACAAGCAAGATTCAGAGCAGGGCGAAGTACCACTGAACAGCTTTTCAACCTCAGAATAATCTGCGAGAAATACCTACAACACCAACAACATCTCTACATGTGTTTGTAGACTTCAAGAAAGCGTTTGACCGAGTCTGGCATGCAGCTCTATGGGCAATCATGAGAGTTTACAATATCAGCCCTAAAAATATTGAAGTCACAACATTCGCACTACATCATGTACAGCATCATTCAGAAAGTATTATTATTGTTCTTACTATTTACACAGAAAACGTCTTGCTGAACAAGTGAGCTTTTAAGCAGCTCTTGAACGAAAACGGTCTATGCAATGTCTTAAACCGGTAGGTAGCGCATTCCAAACCTTGGGTGCTTGAAAACTCAAAGACGGCTCGCCTATTGTTATAAGCCGACGTTTGGGCGTTATCAAAAATTGTTCCTCTGATGAGCGTAGAGAACAAGTTGTAGTGTAGGTAGTGAGTACCTCAGACAGATATGGTGGACGTGACTGGTCGAAGTGACTGAAAGCTATGGCAGCAATTTTATATTCAATGCGGAACTTGATAGGGAGCCAGTGAAGCTCCATTAAAAGAGGCGTGACATGATCACGCTTTCGTTTTTTAAGCACAAGCCGAGCAGCACATTTCTGTACACGCTGCAGTCGGCTAGCCTCATCAATGGGGAGACCAGCTAGAACTGAATTACAATAATCAAGTCTGGATGCCACAAAAGCGCTGACCAAATGTGTGCATGCATCCCTCAAAAGAAACTGCATCAACACCAACAATATGATGAGCATTATTCTAATTTAAATACGAACATAGTCAACAAAGCAAATAAATATTGTCATAGAGGGGTGTATTTATTCGTCATTATTCCGCTGAAAACTTCCTGACAAGCTTATGAAATAAATAATAATGAAATAAAAAAGAAAGGTTGTGACTAAATTTTTTTTCCGTCCAGGAAGTTGACCGGGTATCACAAGCCGAAACACGCGAAGGCTGCGACAGCTGTTGGGAACGGCAATAGACGTTGTCTTACAGGGGCCCACTTTCAGAATCAGAAATGAAACATATATATAAATTCCGTAGTTTTTTGTGTCTATTAATAGCGACTGTTTTAGAGCTAAAGAAATCATTTACCAAAGCCGGTATTAGAGAGCCAACAGATAAGGTTGTAGCTTATGCTGTCAGTGTTCAAAAATGCACTAAGCTAGTGTACGGCATGTGTCGTTTTCAAAGGCAGCTTAGCCAAAATACAAATGCAAAAATAAAATAAAATAAAATAAAATATTTCTAACACGTGCATGTGAGAGATGCAGAATCTTATTGCGTCGCTCCAAAGAGCTTAATGATAGAAAGAGGGGGAACTTGGTACAGAACCGCGAGACGAAATGTACGAGTTATGCTCCTTTTTCGACATGCTGAAAATGGCTCGTGGCAGAAAGTCAAAAGGCGACCGAGTGAAACAGGGCGGTGACTTTTGTACAGCTATCAATTGCCATAATGCCAGATACAAGAAAGTTGTGTTGGCAAGTCCTTTTTCAAATTTCCAAGAGACAAAGAAAGGTAAATTGCAATTGAAAAACTTCATTTTTTTGTGTTTATGTAGGCCTAAACTAAGACCGCTGCAGTGTTGTTAGTGTTAAAAGAATCGGAGAGCGGCTTGAATGATTCATGTTATACCTATGTGCTAAATCCAAAACAGTTTGCTTGCTGACAGTTTACTTTCAACAGGTCGCTCACTGTTTACGTTATTGCTAGGTTGTTTGACTATATTTGTGCTTATATTTCAAAAGTAGATGTCAGATTGGCAGTTTGGCTTCGTCAAACTGCTTATGTTAACAAGTTAAATTAGACTAAGTCTGTTTTCTCCTCGTGATCAAATACTGTGCAAGATAACCCCTTACCAAGGCACAAAAATGGTCCTTGATCTGTTGTAATCCCTTTTCGTTTGAGTGTAAACGGGAAACAAATGTAATGTAGAAACTCAGTCCTTGTTCTGATCTGTGAATTTCTGCGCATTAGATCTATATTGCGTGGAATGTTGTAGTCTAGGTTCTGATTGTTCTGTCTGATTAATTAATTATTTTCCATGAAGTGACTGATGTTATTAAGCCAGTGATGTGGGAGGTGAGAGGGTTGGGGGGTAGGGGGACACCTGATATAAATTAAATTCACACTATTAGTGAAACATTTTGTTATTGTGCTTTATTGTGATTAATTGATTGAATGACAGAGCTCTCTCTCTCTCTCTCTCTCTCTCTCTCTCTCTCTCTCTCTCTCTCTCTCTCTCTCTCTCACGATTACGGATTTACACAGTTTCGGGTAAATGAAACAGTCTGTCATGCATATTTTAATTTTAAAATATCTGTCGTTGATTAAAAAATAATAAATTCAAGGTCAGAAAACGAACCTATGACATACACCACAAGTATATCAACTAACAAGTTAGTATCTCGTATTGCCCCCAGTCGACGTGCGGTGGTCCCGTTTAGCCACAAGCTGAGACGGGAATATCCCAAACCTAAAAATAGAATAGAGAATTCTGGGAAATCTGTTCTCGCGAAGATGTGCTCGCTGAAATGAAACGAAAGTTGGGAGAGGAACTGCATATTTCTGGTAGTGAACAAAGGCAGAAACTTGTCAGCAGTATTATCAGTGATGGAGTTATAATGGACGAAGTGCTCCATACCTATGAGGTTGCCTTTGCTCGAGCAAAGAAACTAAAGAAGGATTTGGCCGACGTCATTTCAGAAAAGGATTTCTCTACCCATAATTCCCCTGGGTTTTGAAGTTTCTAAAAAGTTATTTCAGGCCGACGACGCTTTATAGAGCGCAAAGCATGTAAAGGGAAGCAACCGGTTGTACGCGCACGTCGATAGAGACATAGAAGAGAGATACTAACTTGTTAGTTGATATACTTGTGCATACACACATAAGCAGCATAAAAGCGCCTAATAAATGTCAATAAGTAAACATAACAAAAAAAAGACAGCAGTAGCGGAATGTTAATAATAGTGATGGTTAAAAGTTTGGTTTTTGCAAACGTTGCCATAAAAATGTTCTTTTGCAATGGCATAGACTCAATAAGTTACCACGCACAGATCATTCATATAGCAGATGGCGAAATATAGCCAGCCCGAGCAAAGGGAAATAATCCGTGAGAGCGTCTCGCATTTTTGTGTAGGACATAATGGAAGTTCCCCTCTTTCCGTAATAAACATTTTGGTCGCTCTCTCTGTATTTACTAGATGTTCTTTAGAGAGATGCTTTCACATCTAAATACCGGCGCCTGTGTCCTGTACTGATTATAGCAGACGATCTTGATCATGAAGCAGCTTACCCTGCGGATAAGTCCGCCAAAACGTATACGATAATTACCTACGTTTGGAGGAAATCTCCATTGTGTAAACTGCTACATGTATAGCACCCCTTATTGAGAGCTCGGACGCGACGTTTAGGCTTTTACCCTCAAGAAATCTTGGATAGAAGGACGAATATTGCTCTGACCTTTACAATCACAAACCAAACGGAGACCCATCAGTTCTAGCATGCATGTCCCCAAGAACAGTGAACAAGAAGAAATCCTCCCAATTCTCCGAGAAGACGTTAAGGCAGCAATGCAATCGCTGAAGGAGGGGAAGTCATCGGGAGTGGACAACATACCCGCAAAATTGCTTCAAGCAGGAGAAGCAATGATTGACGCCCTCACAATTATCTGTAACAAGATCTGGCAGAGTGGGGAGTGGCCAACAACAGCCCCACCCAGTCGCTTGTCATCACTCTTCCCAAAAGGGGTAACCTTCAGGAGTGCGAAAACTACCCACAGCGACTCAACCAAAGCTTTTTAGTTTTGAGGTTAGGTCAGCCAAGCTAGCTATAAATTGCTTCGCCGATGCTTTCTTTCCATTCCTTTCACTGGAAGGGAGGGTGCAGGCAAGTTATAAATAGCCCGCAGCCAGCAAAATGTGGAGGCACTAAACAGTGCTGCACACATAGGCATTGAGCTGCATATACCGCACCATCAGCCTCACCAGCCATCCCAGAAAAGTCCTCCTGAAAATAATACTCAACAGGTTGAAACCCCAAGCTGAACACGTCATAGCTGAATAATAATGGCATAATAAAGGATTCAGGGCAAGGCTAAGGTCCACTGAGCAGATTTTCAACCTCGGAATAATTTGCGAGACATACCTACAGCAGCAACTACATCTATATGATGTGTTTGTAGACTTCAAGAAAGCGCTTGACAGAGTTTAGAATGCAGCTCTGTGGGCAAACATGAGAGTGTAACAACATCAACCCTAACATTATGGCAGTCATCAAACGCCTGTCTGACAAGGTTACCAGTGCAGTCCTCCACAACAGCGCCGTCGGGATCTGGTTCAGAACAGCCATCGGCGTGCGTCAAGGATGTCTACTCTTTCCATTCTTCATCATCTTCCTGGAGCGCATCATGTCAGATGCCCTTGCAGATCACGAAGGCACAGTCAGCATAGTGGGTACAGCAATCTCCAACCTCAGTTTTGCGGACGACATTGACGGATTGGCAGGAGATTAATAAGAACTTGAACAGCTGATACAGAGACCTGACACCACCTCTAGAGCTTATGGAATGGAAATAAGTGCAGAGAAGACCAAAATGATGGCCAACAACACCAATGGCATCAACTCGGACATCAAAGTCCAAGACCAACCCCTCAGCACGGTGCATAGCTTCAAATATTTAGGGCCATTGTACCAGATAATGGGTCCAGATAGGAAGTCATCTACAGGATCGACAAACAACTGCTGCCCTGACAAGGTTGAAGCCCATTTGGATAGACAGGATCATCCGTCTACACTCCAAGGTACGGCTGTTGCGCTCCCTTGTCATTTCCATCTTCATATACGCTGGCGAAATATGGACTCTCACAGCAGATCTACAAAACTAAGAATACAAAGCATGGAAATGAATTACTACAGAAGATTTCCAATACCCAGCACATCATCAACGACGAGGACTGACAGACAATCACACAAGCCATTGGACAACACGTTGACATGCTCACAACGGTGAAGAAATGGAAACTCCGATGGTATGGCCACGTCACCAGCGCATCAGGCTTTGCAAATACCGTCCTGCAAGGCACGGTCCAAGTAGGCAGAAGAAGATGGAGACAGAAAAAGAGGTGGGAGGACAACATTCGAGAATGGACTAGCTTGACACTGAGGGAAGCCATGAGGGTTGCTGAGTACAGAGAAAGATAGAGTAGTCTGATTGACGATCATCTGTGGTGCCGCAACGACTGTCGAGTTACGGGATAGGATAGGATAGGACAGAAACACGCAGACATTTCCCCGTGCATACACACATTCTTACGCACACGGACGCAGGCACACAGAGTGACGCCCACACAAACACAAACGCACTCAAATTCCAACACACGCGCGAAAGCAAGCAAGCGCACACACACAAACACAAACAGTCAAATGCACACACACGACGCAAGCACCCACACGCAAACAAGCACACATAATTATCGTGCGCACACGGGCGCACGCACACAGAGTGACACATAAACAAACACAAACGCACTCAAATCTTCACACACCCGTGCTCACACAGGCACACACACACACACACACCCACACACACACACCCACACACACACACCATCATCATACTCCTCCTTCCGACTACAAACTGCCCATTGTAGTAGCTGTTTTGTTTCCTTATTGTTTTTTTAATTGTATTTTTAAAAAAAATCTATATAGGTGCTGTCTTTTTTTTTTTTTTTTTTTTTTTTTTTTAACACCGATCCTTTTATCTCTCAGCACTTTCCTATAACCTCTTATGCAGCCAATTTCATAGAGAACATGTCACTATTCATTTCTTCCAAAGCCTGTATTTTAAACTTCAGCAGAGATAACATTGTGTCTAACACGTTCGAACTTAAACTGGCATATCTTACTTTGCTGCACCTTTTTGACCTCTCATATCGCCAAGGAAGCAATACAAGATTCAACAAGGTGGTAAGAGGGAGAGTGTGCGTGTGTGTGTGTGTGTGTGTGTGCACGTGTGGAGGTGTGCGTGTGTATGTGTGTGATCTCGATTCTGAGAAATATTCATTGTATATTATCTTGGCAACAAAATTATTTGACTTGACTTGACTTGAGGCGAGATAAAACATTTTTAGGGAAGAGATGAGTTTTTAAGTTGAACTTAAAAGTGGCTATGTTCGGAGAGCTGCGAAGGGAGAGAGAGAGAGAGAGAGAGAGAGAGAGAGAGAGAGAGAGAGAGAGAGAGAGAGAGAGGAAGAGGGTTCCAAGTTCAAGGACTAAGCACTGAGAAGGGTCGACAGCCTGTAAAGGAGAGTTTGTAGCAGGGTATTTGTAGCATGAGAGTGTCAGAGGAAGAACGAAGATTTCAAGAAGGTTTATAGAATTGAACGTTCTGGGTGAGGTAGGAAAGGGCTAAGCCATGGACGCACTTGTAACAAAAAGTACAGATTTTGTAGGTAATCCTCTGAGATACAGGAAGCCAGTGGAGATAATATAGTAGTGGTGTCATCCTATCATATCCTATCCTATCCTGTCCCGTAACCCGGAGGTCGTAGGACACCACATATGATAGTTTAACCAGCATACTCCATTTTTCTCTGTCCTCAGCAGCCCTGGTGGCTTCGCTCAGTGTCAAACCAGTCCATTCTCGAATGTTGTCCTCCCACCTCTTTTTTGGTCTCCCTCTTCTTCTACCTCCTTGCACTGTGCCTTGCAGAATAGTCTTTGCAAGGCCTGATGATCTGGTGACGTGGCCATACCATCGGAGTTTCCATTTCTTCACCACTATGATCAGGTCATCGTGTTGTCCAATGGCTTGTGTGATGGTCTGTCGGACTTCGTCGTTGGTGATGTGTTGGGTATATGAAATGCCCAGAAGTCTTCTGTAGCACCTCATCTCCATGCTTTGTATTCTTCGTTGGAGATCTCCTATGAGGGTCTATGCTTCGCAAGCATATAGGAAGAAGGAGATGACAATGGAGCGCAGCAGTCTTACTTTGGAATGTAGACTGATGGTCCTGTCTTTCCAAATGGGCTTCAACCTAGTCAGGACAGCAGTTGTTTGTGCGATCATGGAGAGGACTTCCTGTCGGGACCCATTGTCTGATACAATGGCTCCTAAATATTTGAAGCTATCCACTGTGTTGAGGGATTGGCCTTGGACTTTGATGTCCGTGTTGATGCCATTGGTGGTGTTGGTCATCATTTTGGTCTTCTCTGCACTTATTTCCATTCCATAGGCTCTGGAGGTGGTGTCAAGCCTCTGTACCAGCTGTTCAAGTTCTTGTTCCTCTCCAGCCAATCCATCAATGTCATCCGCAAAACGAAGATTGGAGATTGCTCTACCACCTATGCTGACTGTGCCTTCATGATCTGCAAGAGCATCTGACATGATGCGCTCTAGGAAGATGTTGAAGAGTGTTGGAGAGAGTAGGCATCCTTGACGCACACCGATTGTTGTTCTGAACCAGTTCCCGATGGCGCTGTTGTGGAGGACTGCACTGGTAGCCTTGTCATATAGGCTTTTGATGACTTCAATAATTTTAGGGCTGATGTTGTACACTTTCATTGTTGCCCATAGAGCTGCATGCCAGACTCGGTCAAACGCTTTCTTGAAGTCTACAAACACATGTAGAGATGTTGTTGGTGTTGTAGGTATTTCTCACAGATTATTCTGAGGTTGAAAATCTGCTCAGTGGTACTTCGCCCTGCCCTGAATCCTGCTTGTTCTTCAGCTATGATTTGTTCAGCTTGGGGTTTCAACCAACAAGACGGTCGGCCAGCTCGTTACTACCGATCCCCACGTGGAGACGGGATCCAGGCCATAGAAACAGCTATACGCCTAAGTGCAAGAGACCGTATCAGGCCCTGCATATCATAAACCAGTGTAGGTCGGGAGACAGAATAGCCACGCTGTATACTAGTGAGAGCACCCAAAGAATCAGCAAAAAATAGTCAGTTTGATGTCCTCAGGAAGCCGGGAATTAGACAACACGTGTAGGGCTTCTCTGATGGCAAGAAGCTCACAAGTGATGATACAGGAGCCGGGTGGGACGCCGTAGGAGGACCCTCCCACGCCCTCGATGTAGAAGCCACAACCGGCCCTGCGATCCTCTAGAACTGAGCCGTCGGTAAAGATTTTCAGCGATCCCGCGGCGGCCCCAAACCGCTCACGAGTCAGCTGAGTAATAAATAGAAGGTCACGTTGACGTGTGAGGCCTTCGAATCCCAGCGAGACCTCTAAGACAGGGATCTCCAACGGGGGACGCTGAGGTTGCAGGGGCTCCACAGGACAAGTGCTCCCCCAGGTAAAGTCTGCAAAATACTGTGGGCAAAAGAGCCCAGTCTCAACATAGATGTTGAAGAAACGGGCCACATATAGGAGTGAGAGAGCTCATCTGAGGTGGAGTTTTCAACTCGAATGACAAAGTTAGCGGTGAGTTTTTTTTTAAATTTGTAAATCAAGTGGTAAAACACCAGCTAGACGGTAGACTCGCGGAGAGGGGGTGGAAGGCTGTAAGGAGAGAGCAACACACAGGGCTTTGCTCTCGGTCACAACCAGCCTGGACATCAAAGAGGACGAGAGATCATACAACAACTCAGTCCCATACAGCAGGCGCAACCGCACCAAAGAAACGACCAGCGACACCAGCGACCTACGATCCTGACCCCCAAGACTCGTGTTTGACAGCAAAGATCACACCCAGCGCGCGGCTGGCGTTGGCGACGCAGTGAGCCACGTGGGGTTGACAGCGACCACTCTGCTGGAAAAGGAAACCCAAGTACCTGACTTATTTGGAGGTGGGAATGTCAGTACCGTAAACCCTAACGGTGAGGCTGTCAAAGAACGGATCCCATCGATGGGAGAATGGGACGAAAACGGTCTTGGCCGGAGCCAGTGTTAGCCCAACGGTGCGGAGAGACGCCGCCACCAGGTCGATGTCTGACTGGAAATTCAGCAGATCCTGGCGCAGCAGGGGGATAGTCGGCACGAAGCACTCCGCCGCGGGTGGTCCTCTAAATGGTGACATCATCAGCGTAGAGGGTGGCAGAATTGCCGGCAGAAACTCCTCGTCCAACGTCAGACACAGCGATAGAAAAAGTAGAGGGGTCGCCACCGAGCCCTAGGGCACTCCCAGAGATGAGCTGGAAAATCCAGAACTCTGGCTACATTTCTATTCAGATATATTGGTTATTCATATTGAACTCCCTTCATAACCCACTCCCACCCCTCCACCTTCTCTCTCTCTCTCTCTCTCTCTCTCTCTCTCTCTCTCTCTCTCTCTCTCTCTCTCTCTCTCTCTCTCTCTCTCTCTACCGTGCGCGCTCACAAACGCTCGTTCCATCCTTCATTGTTGCACAATCACCTCTCTCTGAGAAAATACACCTGAAAAAAAGGTAAAAGCTAAAGGTAGTCCATAGCCTTGTGGCCGTATGGGGAGCGTGATGTTGGAGATCACACTTATCTTCCTGTCCTGTCCTGTCCCATAACCCGAAGGTCGTAGGGGCACCACAGATGATCGTTTAACCAACATACTCCATCTTTCTCAAAACACTTATCTTGGGCCAGCGTAATGAGGGTGATGCCCATCTCTCTCCCTCGCTGCTTTACCTTCCCCATCCTTAAGAGAGTAGGTACTCAGTCACAGTTGAGTCAACTGGGTGCGTTGTTATTTGTCGCTTCGCGTTTTGCGGTCACCCATCCAAGTGCTAACCACACTGGACGGTGCTTAACTTGCGACACAGTAGCGAGTGCTCCAACCACTGCGCTATCCGACACCCCTGAAAATGCTGTATCAATCGATCGCATTTTCCGTTACCCCTCTACGTTTCTACAGCGACTCTTATATTTCAGTAGGCTTACCAAGCCACGCTTAACGATGTCACAATAACTTGGAATCAATATTGATTGATTGATTTATTGTTGCTTTAGGTCCAGCGGACTCTTCCGAGCCAAATCAGGATCGGACAACCCCCGATCCGCATAAAAGATCTGCCGAAACAACCCTAGTGGGAAAATTGAATGCCCTCCACCGGCCAGTCACTTTACAATAAAGACATCCCACGCGGGGGACGGCTGAGGGTTGACCTCAACTACGCGAACACCCCGGTTACAAAAACAAAATAGAATACAACCATCATTATAAATCATCAACAAAACACGTACATATAAAATGCCTATAGTGCGAAATGATACAATCATAGGAAGCCCTAGTGACCACCCGGCAGAAAGCGTCCAACACTCCCAAGCTGATCCAACAGACCTCATACACAAACAAGGAGTCTTGTCCAGGAAGAGTTTTCAAGAAAAAAGGTAGGTCATTGATCTAGCGAAGAAGAAGAAAGTATAGCAGAGTGATAGGACAGATCAGGAATGGGAAAGAGCAAATGATGAAGACAGCGACAGTGGGAATTTAAAGCACTAAATTTCCAGAAAGTGGGGATACTATTTATACTGAAACCCCCGGCACTCCAACGGGGGGAACTGTTGCCGCAGTGAATTAGTCATGCCCACAAAGGCAAGACAGGTTTTCAACTGGGGCTTTCACTGTTCCCTTTATAGGTTAGAACAATCTACAGTGACAAGATTGCTCATGACCCCAAGGGGTGACAGACAGACAGACATATCACACACACACACAAACCCGCACACACACACATACACACACATCTACGCAGACTCGCCAAGAGTCTCTAACACCTACCCAAACACGCACACAAATCATGATGTTTACTATTCTTTAAAAAAAAAAAGATTTATTCTCCCGAAACTAGCACATATTATTTACAATTCAAGGCATGACATACATTGACAGCAAACTATTTTACGAAGCCAAGAACGCTAAAACAGAAAGCATTTATTTACAAAGGGACATAATCATCTTATCATGCAATACAAATGAAACCGGGTTGTAAGCAGGCCTACAACACAGAACGTCTATCAGCCTTTACAGGTTTAGTTAAAATAAAAAATACAAACGC
>CM072514.1:82673932-82776432 GCA_036898135.1 Oncomelania hupensis | reverse complement strand
AGATAAAACAATTTGTTTTTTTGCATTTTGAAGATTATTTTTAGTACTTTGTTAATACATAAATAAGTAATTTTTCATATTATGACACTTTAGCCTGGTTTTCTCATGCTGCAACACAATTATGGGCAGTCACTCTTTCACATAACGCTAAAATCAAGATAACTATTTATCTGATAATAATAAACTTTAAAAATAAACTTTTGCAAAAAAGAAATTTGTTACGTCTGTGTGCCTTGAATTGGCTTAACAAAACGTTTGAGTAGTGAATCTAGTCATCTTGTTTCGTCCCATCAAACGTGTTAACACAAGTTAAAAAAGCTAAACAAATAATCTTCAGACAAATGCAATGTTATAACTTGGAAATGTTTATTGTTAATATCCGTTTGAAACGACAAAATACGTAGACAAAAAGTTTGTATAAAACTCGGATTGAGGTTGTCCCGCGCATCGCTTCAAGTGAGACAAATAACTACCCTGTGTTTTTGCTCATTACATTACCTGATTATTGCTTTAGGTCCAGCGGACTCTTCCGAGCCAAATCAGGACCAATATAGCCAAACCAGGACCAGTATAGCCGAATCAGGACCAGTATAACCGAATCAGGACCAGTAAAGCCGAATCAGGACCACAAAATCAAGACCACAACTTCGCTGAAAGAGGACTCGCCCCTGATCCGCATAAAAGATCTGCCGAAACAACCCCACTGGCAACACTGAAGGCACTCCACCAGCCGGTCACTTCAAAATAAAGACATCTCACGCAGAGGACGCTGAGGCTATACTCTAATTTATCGAACCCCCGTTTACAAAAACAAAATAGAATATAAACATCATTATAACATATCAACAAAACACATACATATAAAATGCCTACATTGCCAAATAATAACATCATAGGAAGCCCCAGTGTTGTTGTTGTTTTATTCCATTTAAAGTGCAGGAGGCTTGCGCCTATTTACACTAAACGCTAAAAGCAGGATATGACAACACAATTATCACTAGTAAATAACAATACAAGCACAATAATATGCACATACAACTGCATTCAACTCATCTTTCACGCCATGTACACAGTGTCAGCTTTATATCGCTCTTTGTAAATTTAAAAATATGTACACACAGTTACTAATTAATAAAATTTATAAAATTCCGGCCTAATTGTTTTGTTATTTAAAAACAGACAAGCCAAATCACCCAACATAACTTCATACGCAACTAAAACATCGCTACTCAAAGCCTTAATAATACCTAACTACTAAGCGCTGTAGCTTTCATCTCTAAAAATGGCATACTTATTCATAAAACCATAGAGCTCAAAAATACATACACACTTTACGTGTTTGATTGTACACAAAATATTTGCAGCCCCAGTGACCACCTGGCAGAAAGCATCCAATATTTCCAAGCTGATCCAACAGACCTCACACACAAATGAGGAGTTTTGTCCCGGAAGAGTTTACAAGAAAAAAGGTAGGTGTCTGGTCTAGCGAAGAAGAAGATATTATAGTAGATTGATAGAACAGAGTAGGAATGAGAAAGAACAAAGGAGAAAGACAGCGACAGTGGGAATTTAAAGCTCTAAATTTCCAGAAAGCTGGGATACTATTTATACTGAAACCCCCGGCATCCCCCACGGGGGTTTACTCAAACTTTTTTTTTTCTTGTTTAAACTGGTCAGCAATCACTTTCTTCAGTCTGACAAATTAGGTAGGCTCTGTCTTCTCATAAGAATATGTCTCACAAAGTGTTTGCATAGTTCACAGACATAGGTAGCAATGAAGTTATGGTTTTATTTCTTAATACATAATAATAATAATAATAATAATAATAATAATAATAATAATAATAATAATAATAATAATAATAATAATAATAATAATAAATTTAGCAATATTCATTCATTTATATCAAGATATAGGAGTCAAAGACCGAAAAAAAAGTGCCTACTAAATTTTTTACTTTAGAATATAGAAATCACAACAGCGGGTAAGGAATGCTGGCATGAACACAATTTGAACATAATTATGAAAAAAATCAAACTTTTTCATGTATGTAGTTTGATACTGAAGCAGCAAACTGAAACACAACAACGCTTTTAACCAAACAAAGTCCCAAACTCCACATTTCCGTCATAGCAAGCTAAACCGCACCGTCAACAATTACGGCACATTTCATTAGTAATTATTCATGCAAATAATAAATACAGACACAAAACGACCCTGATAAGAATCAAACGATTTGCAAGCGGCCAGAAATGCTAAAAGGAAAGCAGACGAAGGGGAATAACTGCGACTTTAATTTAATTTTTTTTTTAAAGAAGAAATCTGTACAGAAGCAAGAGTTACAGCCCATTATCAGAAGTTTTACTTCGTTTTAGTTGAGTTTCGTTGTAACAATCTAATTAATCCGACATACGGATTATTATATTATGACGATAAAGGAACAACAATAGTCTTGAAATATTGTCCTTTGAAAATGTGATTTATAATTTATAGTAGTATATTGTGCTTAAATCATAGAAGATATCAATTTCATGCTGAAAGACACTGGGGCAAGATATCTGTCTCAAGTGCACGCATTCTTATTTACAAAACCCTTGTTCCCTACCGTACTAGTTCCTTTACTGGTATTTCGAACCTCTCTTCCCTCCAGTTATTCCTACCATTCTCTCTCTCTCTCTCTCTCTCTCTCTCTCTCTCTCTCTTCCTCTCTCTCTCTCTCAATAATATTCGTAATATATATATATGTTGTGCAGGTCTTTGAAAAACAAGCTAGCGTGTTGTATGGAAACATCAAATTGTTACCGATAAAATGCAGTATGATTAGCCCAAAATTAAAGAAAAACAAACTATTATACATTTAACAACATTGCTACACAACAACAAGCATTTAAACTTAAAATGACAAAAAACGTCTAACTAATTTTAAAAAAAAAAATCTAATGATTTAAAACCAAAAATCTTACAATATTGATGTAAAGTTTAGAGACCATAAAACCACAGGTAGACGACACCCACAGTAGGCCTATAGACATGGAGTTGTGCTCCATAAAATTGCAAATTTTATTCCATAGAGGATCCTCAATAGCGCAGCGGTAGTGGATCCTCCATAGCGCAGCGGTATAATAGATAGAAACATAGGAAAAAAGATCATTCAAACTGAAAGGAAACATTACATTACATTACATTACATTACATGATTATTGCTTTATGTCCAGCGGACTCTTCCGAGCCAAATCAGGACCGGACAACCCCTGATCCGCATAAAAGATCTGCTGAAACAACCCTAGTGGTGAAACTGAAAGCTCTCCACCAGCCAGTCACTTTACAATAAAGATATCCCACGCAGGGGGACGCTGAGGCTGTACTCTAATTTATCAAAAGGAAACAAAACACACTCTGCGAATTATCATTCATGATTGTGTTAAGGCGTTAAAGCGTGCTCTTCTTCTCTTCAAATAATACTCTACTTAATAAAAACAAATAAATTAAATTATACTAAAAAAGCTGTACGTTAATAAATGCCATAGTTGTACAATTTATTACATCTCTTACTTTTTCGTTTAAATTTTTTTATTTACACAATTACATGTTTCCATTTCCGAAGTGAAATAAAAATTAAATGGAAATTTTTGTCTGAACGAGCAGACAGGCGGAAATTAAGATTGCAGCATTATACAAAGTACACAAAAAATCTTAATTGTTTCTTAAAAAAAATGTACACATCTACAATTGTGCAGAAAAAAATACAAATTAAAATTCCAGGTTGAATTTGTTTGAATTGTGTAAACGAGCAGAAAGTCTGAACTAATGATTGCAGCATTATACAAAGTACAGAGAAAACAGAAAACCTCATCACAGATGGAAAATCATGTCATGGCTGATATGCCTTCGGTCAATTCTGCAGCACACTAACAATGTAAAACTGATTACACAAATTGTCAATTTGTAATTTTAATTCTAACCAGAATATTTTTTGGGGGGTAGACTACCAAAAACTGAATTTCCCATAAAAACGGCGTTCACGTGGTTAGTGATTCAGTAGTAAACCAAGGTCTAGGCCTTGGAGGATATGCTGTTGAGCTGGCTGTTCACGCGGGCTTCGCGCCTCAAATGTTCTATGTCCTCTTGAGCCGCGCCAAAATCAAAGTCGTCATCGTCGTTGTCCGAAGAGTCATCCTGGGACTGCTGAGCGGTTGGGCCGTTCTTAGACACAGTGGTGTACTCCTCCTCAGGGTTAGGGCGAGGGACGTCGTAGTGTTTAGCGTTAAGGCTAAGGGATGCGGCGGGGGTGGAGCTAGAAGGACGGTCGTAAGGGGAAGGCGTGGAAGCGGCATCGGCGCTGCCAGTGGGCCTGTCGTAGAGGGATACGCTCTTCATATCTGTGCCGCTGCCGGAGTTAGGGAAAGCCAGAGGAGCACGCACATCACCTTCTGGGCTGGGCATGTCGTAAGGGGAGGGAAGTTTAGCTGCGTTTCCGTTGGACCTGGCCAGGGAGAACGGGTTCTCTCCGTCACTGTGGGGGAGGTCATAGGGAGAGGAGGAGGCGCTGGGAAAGTGTGGGAGAGGGGGAGGGAGGTGGGAAGGGTTGTCATAGGGGTTGGGGCGGTTGCCGTTGCTAGGCGAGTAGCTGACTCCGTTGGCACTGATAGCCACTTCCTCCAGATCATGATACGGATTCTCTTCCGTTACGGAACCTGCACACAGCCACGATACGTTCAATTTATCATTGTGACTATATGTCACTAGTACAACTTCTGATGAATAAAACTGATACAACAACAGCAAGATTATAATTAATGTATTGGCCATGCTGTGGCTGCTATACCTTGGACTTCCTATCCTATCCTATCTTATCCAATCCTATCCCGTAAGTCGAAGTCGTTGGGGCACACAACAGATCATCGTTTAACCAGCGTCCTCCTTCTTTCTCTGTCTTCAGTGTCAAGCCAGTCCATTCTCGCATGTTGTCCTTTCACTTCTGTTTTGTCT
The DNA here is from genome assembly GCA_036898135.1 of Oncomelania hupensis. Taxonomy (NCBI): domain Eukaryota; kingdom Metazoa; phylum Mollusca; class Gastropoda; order Littorinimorpha; family Pomatiopsidae; genus Oncomelania; species Oncomelania hupensis. The sequence goes on along the minus strand of CM072514.1, from coordinate 82,771,442 downwards.
CCCTCTTCTTCTGCCTCATTTCACCGTGCCTTGCAGGATGGTCTTTGCAAAGCCTGATGCTTTGGTGATGTGGCTATAATTATCATCGGAGTTTCCGTTTCTTCACCACTGTCAGCATGTCATCATGTTGTTCAATGGCTTGTGTTATGGTCTGTCGGACTTCGTCGTTGGAGATGTGCTGGATATAGAAAATGCCCCGAAGCCTTCTGTAGCATCTCACCTACATGCTTTGTATTCTTCATTGTAGGTCTGCTGTTAGGGTCCATGTTTCACAAGCGCATAGGAATATGGAGATGGCAAGGGAGCGCAGCAGCCTTAGCTTGGAACGTAGACTGATGGTCTCATCTTTCGAAATGGACTTCAACCTTGTCAGGGCAGCAGTTTTGTGTGCGATCCTGGAGAGGACTTCCTGTCTGGACCCATTGGACTTTGATGTCCGTGTTGATTGCATTGGTGTTGTTGGTCATCATTTTGGTCTTCTCTGCTCTAATTTCCATTCCAAAGGCTCTTGGATTTACACTATTATTATTATTATTATTATTATTATTATTATTATTATTATTATTATTTTTATTTTTATTATTAATGCTTATACAATTTGCAAATATATCTTACAGATTTCTTATCTCTAACCTTTCACGCATAAAACTGCAAGAATGATCACTCCTTGAACAATCAAGTGGGAATAACTGTTTTCTTACTTTTCAACGCCATTGAATGACGAGTTATGTCCCCGAAATCATGGTAAGGGTTCTCGGCCTTCTCTTCTCCAGCGGCATGGCGTGTATCTAGCACTACTTTTTTGTCCGTGTGTAGATTCTGAAATAAATAAATAAATAATAAATATCTGCAGTGAAAACAGAAGCAAAATTAGTCAATTATCCCACACACAAAAATAAATAAATAAATAAAATCCGTTACTAATCTGGATTTGTCAAAACATTTTTTGGAAAGTCAAACATTTTCACAATTTTTGTTAATAATGTTGCTCCAAAATTAGATTATAGTAACGACAAATGACATCACCACAGCTATCGACACAGCCACCACCACAACTACAACAACAACAATCCTATTTTTATATTTCACTGAACAAGTGTTTTTTTCCTGTTTAATTATTGATCAGTCATGATGTGCAAGATGGCAACAACAACAACAACAACAACAACAACAACATTTGTTTAGCAATATTGACGACACTGACAGCACAAACACTAGCATCAACTTCGGGTTCACCACCGCCAATCCAACAACAGTAACAACATCAACCACAACGACTACACCACCTCCAACAACTCACAACAACCACAACTACGCAACAACGACATCGCCACCGACACCATCAGCCACCATTATCAACCACAATAACAACAGCAACACACTGCAACCCAAAGCCAGCAAGCGGGCGCCTTGAGCAGTTGTTGTGCTGGAACAGCGCTATTATATTGAGGAGACATCCAATAAAATAACGCTGACCTTCAGCTTGTCACCATCCAAGTAGCCATCCAGTTCGGCGTATGGGTTGGGTGCTCCCCCGACCGCTCCCTCTTCTTCCCCCTTCATGGGTTTGACCGGGTAGAAGACGTCATCGCTGGGCAACTGGGTAGGGGTGGGCGGCACTGGTCTGGAAGCCTGTCTCTCCAGCTGAGCATTCCTGGAAAACGCATCATCATCATCATCATCATCATCATCATCATCATCATCATCATCATCATCATCATCATCATAAATCATTCAATCAGTCAGTCAGTCTGTGAATTAGTCAGTTCATCATCATCACCATCATCACCATCATTATCATCATCATCATCATCATGATCGTGGTCGTCGTCGACCTTCGTCATCATCATTTATTTTATAAAACGCGAGAATCCAAAACAAATGAAATCTGCCAAAGCGTATCATTTATTCATTCTCACGCAATGATATATGCATTTCAATCAATCTATAATTATATCATTTAAATGAAAATCACACACACAAACCCACTCATACACACACACAAACGTACACACACAAACACAATCATATTGGTTTATTCTTCTCTGTTCTCATTCACTGTGGTATAGTGTGAATACAAATTCTGTTTTGTTGAATGTGTTACCTTTTTCCTTGAGGTACAATCTTTTCTTGTGTTCCCCCCCTCCCCGTCCCCCCCCCCCCTTGCCCCCCTCCCTTCCCCCCAACTTCTTTCTGGCGGATGCCCCTTGTGACAAGAGCCTGAATAACACCAATTGCTTGATATGGCTGACCAACGATGGCACGCCACACTTCGGAAAAATTAAGTTTTCTAACAAGGATGAGAATTTAAGGTAAATAGTATTACACTACTTTTTTTAATTTGAGAGAGAGAGGGGGGAGGGGGAGGGAGAGGGAAGGAGGGAGAGGGAAGGAGGGAGAGGGAGGGAGGGAGAGGGAGGGAGGCATGGGAGGGAGGGAGAGAAGGAGTGAGAGAGCGGGAGGGAAGGAAGGAGTGAGCGGGCGGGAGGGAGAGAGAGAGAGAGAGAGAGAGAGATGATCATGATGTCATAATCATCATCATCACCATCATCATTTATGTTTACGTAATTTCAATTTTATTTGTGTAAATTAATAGTGTGTACGTTAGGGAAACTGCGAGTGCATCTAAGCTTATTTGAGCGTGCGCCGGTGACAAGAGTGTTTATGTATGCATGATGCATTTTTACATTCCTTATCTCAAGTCTGGACGTCATTCATTTATTTGAGAAACGTCCAATGCTTGAAATATTTAAAAAGTTTGTTAAAATTAACTATTGGATTATATAAGCACTTTTTATATATGATTTGTTACACTCGTTGTTGTTTTTTTTATCAGTAGTTGATTCAGCCCCGATGTTTGAATCCTAATAAGTGTAACTCAGATTCGTTAATCCACGCAACCTGTTCATTCAGCAACAAGGCAGGAGTCGTCGTATGAAATTTTCCAACTTTATTCAACATACATCAACAACTGCATCACAAAATCGCTCAATCGCTTTCTTCACTTTCACTTTTTTGAACTATCAACTCTGCGGCACTTACATAGTATAGTCTCTCTATACTCTAGAGAACGTTCGAACATTCCAGCGAGACGCAATTATAGCCAATCAAAATAAAATTCATCATCGGAACTAAGCACTGTCTTACGTCATAGAACTTTCGAAGAATCTCTAAGCTACCGTAGATCTATCTAGACGCTTCGATCGATAGTAAACAAGCAACCCTAGAAAATTCTCCAATAATATTGACCAACAAAAATTATCAACATTATATCAAGCTTCTTCTAACAACAACGCAAAATCCAATCAAAGGTAAACACACTCTGTTATTGCATGCTTTGCAGAACAAAACGATCGGATCTATCGTGCGCGTCCGACATGTAACAGGGTTACATAAGCACTTTGTCTATAGATTCCTATCGACAAGAGTCTTCGCTCGTACAGCCAACCAACTCACCAACCCACTCACACACCTAATAACAATCCACGCATACGATCAATGAAAATAGCGTTACCTGGCGTTGTTGTACATGTCGTTGGTGAAGGCCAGGTTAGGGGTGCCCCTGGTCTCTACCGGCACAATGCCGTGCAGGTCGTCGGGGGCATTACGCATCTTCTCCAAATCCTTCTTCTGTCGTCTGAAATCACCACCATCATCGTCATTATCGTCGTCATCACTATCATCGACATCATCATCACCATTGACCATTTTTATTCCCATATTGCTACTACTACTACTACTACAATTACTACTACTAGAGAAATTTCTGGTTTATATTGGACCACGAAGTTGTATTATATTGTTTGTATTGTATTGTATTGTATTGTATTGTATTGTATTGTATTGTATTGTACTACTAGTATTACTTCAGACTCATCGCATAACATTGTTTCTCCAAACAACTAGTGGCATTTGTTGAAACTCTGTTCACCAGTGAGCATGCCACCACACTAAGCATTCATTTTCAAATGTCGTGCTGAAACGTCTTGTGGATAGTTGCGTACAAACCTGCGTCGAAGGAGGAATCCTAGCAACAGCACGATAAGAACCAGCAGCACGGCACAACCAACACCCACACCCACAGCTACTGAGTTAATCTGAAACATCATCATCAAAATCATCATCGTCATCGTTAACATCATCAACATCATCATTAACAACATCCAACAACACCACCATTATCATCTGCTTGATTTTGTTATCATTGTCATCGATACCATGTTTTGACTTTAAAAAAAAAGGTTAGCGTATATTTATTGTATACGACTACAGCTGTCAAGATTAGACGTATATAAATGTTAATAACAACAACAACAACAACAATAATAATAATAATAATAATAATAATAATAATAATAATAATAATAATAATAATAATAATAATAATAATAATAAACATCACCATCATCATCATCAACAACAACAAAAACGTCATCATCGTCATCAACAAGAACATCATCATCATCATCAACAACAACAATCTCTTCACGAGATAATCACTAGTTGTGCATGCATATTTGAATATTTTATTTGAATATGTATTTTGTAAAGCACGGCTTCGTTTCTCACAGTGAGATAATACAATGTTCTTGTATCTTGCATTGAGCTCCAATTCTGGCGCGTGCAATTACGCATAAACGACATAACGGATGATACGTACGCCAGAGGAGGAAGCAGACTTGCCCGTGCCCGCCTGTTGCCCTGCCAAAGCATCTGCAAAACGCACGAACATGTTTAGTTCAAACAGTTTCAATCTGTGTCATTGGAACTTTTATTTCTATAAAACGTTTTGATGTAGCGCTTTTCCAGCTCAAAGAACTGCTTAAGGCAATGACTTCGATGACTCGGGAGTCTCAAATGAATTACATTTTGTTCACCCCAAGTTCTTACATTTGGTCTCGCAATAGCAAAACAGGCCCTAAGTGATGCTTGATCTGTTTTCCTCTTTAACCCCCTATTCTTCGAAGTCTAGTTTGTGCACAGATAAGTTCAATCGCACGGACGTTCTTTCTATTTGTCTTTTTTATTCATCCTTCCTATATAGCAGTTTTTCCCGCTTAAGAGCTACTAAAGGCGCTGGCCGACACAGGATCTAGCGAGCGGTCTTTTAGTTTTCAAGCACCCAAGGTTTGGAATGCGCTGCCTGCCGGTTTAAGAGATTGTACAGACCTCGTTTCCTTTAAAAGCTGCTTAAAAACGCGCTTGTTCTGCAAGGCGTTTTCTGTTTAAATAGTAAGGACAGTAGTAATACTTTCTGAATGATGCTGTACATGATGTAGTGCGAATATTGTGATGAAGCGTACGAACGATCGATGCGTGTAAGCGCATTGAGTTGTTATTCTAATTTAAAAAAAACGTTGCATAAATGCGATTTATTATTATTATTATTATTATTATTATTATTATTATTATTATTATTATTATTATTATTATTATTATTATCTAATTCAAGCCATCCTCCTGACGCTCATGTCTTCGATGGAGGGAAGTGGCAGTTACATACAGACACACCCGGCAAACACTTAAGGGGTTCCATTCCCCCTCCTACACCCTCCACGCTCCACTCCCCAGGATTACTCAATTGTCCGAGGCGTCAGACAGTACGCATAAAGCAGCAAGTTGGAGCCTTGGGCGGCTAGAGTAAGATCAAAGACGGTAGAACCGTCTTTGGATAGATCCAGTGTTGACCAGCGCTTTCAGTGGGTCTTGAGCCAGTCCTCAAAGCCGTACAAAAACACAATTATGATATTTCCAATAAAAGAAAATGATTGCAAGGTTATGCACTAACTTGCACAGACCGTTTTATCATTTTTAAAGTATTATTTCTGTAAAAAGTTCAAACATTAAAAAAACATGAGACTAGTACTTGCAACTGAAAGCACAATGAATATTGCACATAAACGGTTAAAACATTCAGTGAAGTACAGAGGAAAATGTATCAATTTTAAACGTTGATGATGGCGCATGTGATACGAAGCATAAACCTTCATGAAAACACAAACAACGATATTCAATACATCAAAATGCACAAATCTATGAAAATAATATTATAAAATATTAGTAATAATTTCATGTAAAAATTAATAGGACGTGTCAAAATAAGCGTGAAATGATTATAAATGCTCCAATAAATATTAACACTAAACACACATGTAATATTGAGATCATATTGTGCGTGTTAGAGAATAAGCAAACATCTAAAAGAAGAAAGGTGGACATTAATAACAGGGTCAGCAAAGGTGACATAGCAAAAGCCAATGCGAAAGCATATCAAATGTGCAAAATACAATGTATGCACATAATAAATAGAATTATAACGTTCTAAACACAAAAGAAAATACAATACCATGTTTTGACATTCCAGCATATCGTGTTTATTCATTTAAATATTCCAGAGAGAGAGAGAGAGAGAGAGAGAGAGAGAGAGAGAGAGAGAGAGAGAGAGAGAGAGAGAGAGAGAGAGAGAGAGAGAGAGAGAAAAAAAACTTTGAAACTTTGAAACTTTGAAACTTTTTTATTAGGGATAAAGATTTTAGACTGATTAATAAGTCTAATCTTCCAATCTGTCCCTTAACAAATTAATACAGTAAATAACTTTAACATTAACTTGGAAATCATAGAGATCACACACATACACATGCACACACAATCACACCATCTTCATCATTATCTTTAAATAATTGTAGGCAACCACCCATCACTATCCCCTACCCTTAGAATAATAATTTTTAAAAGAAATCAAGATAATAATAATAATAATAATAATAATAATAACAATTGCAATTATATGATTAATTACAATAACAATAATAATAGTATAATAATATAATAATATAATAATAACAATTATAATAATAATAGTTGTTACCTGCATCTCTGGATCGTATTTGTTTCTCATTGCGACATAAATGTCTGCATGTCATTCCTGTGATACGTAATATATATCATTTTGTTGATTTTAATTTCTTTAAATTTTACGTCCCACCCAACATATAGTTTTCTCCTTGCTTTTGGAATCTTTCACAGGAAAAAAACCAACAACAACCAAGTAAATCGATACAAGATTTCTCAGTAATACAAACACGACAATTGTGTTTTCATATCTGTCATCTCACACACAGTTCCTTTATGAACAAACACATTCGCGTGATCTGAAAGAAAGAAAAGGAACAGTTTTGTTAGACAATAGTTTAAGAAATCTACGGAAATACAACACATAGGCCTAGACGTCTAGTACTAGTGAAAATTCTGATTACATAACTAGGGGAACACAATAGGAGACCAGAAAACGAGAAATTGTACACATTGTACTCAATGTTAAAAATGTTAGAACAACTAGTGAAATAATAGAAAATGCGTGTTTTTCGACATCAAGGGTTATACATCTCTAAAGTCTAATATTAGCGGTTTATGTAGACACAAGGACAGTTTTACAACAAGTAGGATACGCAAGTTGCCGTAGTTGCCTATTAAACATGAATGTTTTAAAACGACTTTTTAAAAATAAATAAATCCAGCAAATTTCGGTTCCCATTTTAGTTCTGGTTATTGCAATATATATATATATATATACAAAATGGCGTCTTTTGGCCATGTCTCAAGGCAGACAAACTAACTGCGTTCGCAATGCAAGCTTTCAAACTGATGAGTACAGCTGCATTTATATTCCGCTCTGGGCAACGCAACGCACGTCCCGCCATTTTGGCAAGGGTTGTTTTCCTGGCAACCGTTCACTTCCTCGCTGCAGTTCTCTCCCTTCCAGCCCCGCGTGCATGCGCAAGCATAGCTTCCGTCAGCCGAGACACAAGCTGCCTCGTTTTGACATGGGGACATATTGGATGGGTCTGGAATCAATGGGTACAGTTCAGGCTGATGTAATCGTCAGTCCTTATTCTTGCAAAAATGGGGAGTTGGGGTGGCAGACGGAAAGGGGTGGCTTCGTGGTCAAGTGGATAAGTCGCCGGTTTCCTATGCATATACATATCCACAAGGGTCAAACACAACAATAACATTAACAGAAATGATAGTCGACAACTCAAAGAAACAATTAGCAACGTGTTTTCCCATTATTTAGTAACTGTGTTTTTTGTTGTTGTTGTTTTGTTTTTGGTATCATTAGCTGTGTTGGAGAGCGTACAATTTAATAGTGCTGAATGTTTGCAGGTTTGAAAAACAAAGATTCGCTGTGTTGGAAAGTGGAAAGGACGTAAAGCATAGTGTTAACAATTCCCTAGAGTCCCACCGCCGTTACGGTAGTTCAAGTGGTACAGCGTTCGCCTGGAACACCGATGACCCAGGTTCGAATCCCGTGTAGGGCCACATTAAAAAGTGGCCATTAAAAAAACCAAACCATTATAGCAATAATAATACATAAGGCCATTACGCGTTTCTTTTCAACGGAACTCAAAGCGCGGCGATCTGAAGAGATCGGTTTTACTGTCCGACAACATAATGGTTGTTCTGGTGGTTCAGCGTTGATTTAGGTCCATACGCCCTCCTTTCCAGAAAGGGTTATACCCATCTGCCCAATCGTCTGACAACAGTGATTGTAGACGTTAAATCTCCAATGTTCCTTCATTCTAATGTTCAGATGGCGATTGGAGGGGGTAAAGGTGGGGTAAGAAAGATCTCTTTTATTTTTCTTGACAGTAAAGTTGTATTGCATTGTATTGTAGGGTACGGCATTCCATCGTATTGCATAGTATCCACACAGTCTTCGTTACCAAAACTATTCGCAAAAACCCCTGAAGAAATTCAGACAAAGATTTAAAAAATTTTTAATATATAAATATATTAGGAAAACATGACTAGTAATAGTATAATATAGCAGTGCACCCAACACACGCATCAACGAACAAGTTTAATAGTAAAAGTTAAGTTCAAAGCCGTGACAACAAAATAGCGCACTCAAATCTGCAAATATAAGAACACAGCAAGCTTTAGGATGATGGTTAACAAAATTAAATTGGATTGAAAATGGGATGATTAGATAGGATTTACAAAAAAATATATATATATGACCAATATTGTGCAAAAAAAATTAGATTTAAAGGGAAAAAAACATCACACATTTCTGCTTCATAGATCCTTTTTAAATTCAGAGTAATTATTGCACCACTGGGAAAATGCGATTCATTTTTTAAAACATAACCTCTTTAAGAGTACGCATTTGACCTAAAACAATAAATTCATGCTTACTAAATTTCAACAACGTTGGTTCTATACAAACTAAAATCATACCACTGTCGATTCTATCAACGATTACCAATGCCGTAGTGTTTACATGTGACAACAATTCAAGTTCTCAAATCGACTCATTGTCATAAAAAAAATAATAATTAATCAATTCTCGATACTTTGCCCTTTTCACAAATTAATGTTGATGTCTTTAGTATGATTTTACAAAATTTGCGTACATCAGGAAGGCCTAGCTAATGTTAATATTAGCCAAAAAGCTTCTCAACATTAGGAAAACCACTGTGTCAAAGCTTCACAGAATGATTTTAAGTATTATGCGTGAGGTACAATGAATAAAACTGTAGACCTTTATTTAAACCCTAGAGTAGGATCCGGTAAAAACGTACCAACAGTCTGACAGTTGTTTCCCTTGAAGCCTGATGGACAGAGACAGTTGTATGTGTCAAATGTTACTTCAGTACACGTGCCCTGGTTGCGACAAGGGTTTGCCTGACAGGGATCTTTCCGCTTGGAACAGTTCTTGTCTTCAAACTGCTCACCACAGTCACAGACATAGTCTCCGACACCCACATCGCGACAGCTGCCGCCATTGGTGCAGGGAGACCACTCCGTACACGCCTGCACCACGTCTGTGCAGTTCTTTCCCTTCCATCCTAGCGTGCACGCGCAAGAGTACTCGTTGCTCTTACTTCCGTTGCTCCACGCGCAGATCCCTCCGTTCTGGCATGGTTCCAGACTGCACAGGTCTATATACACACCCGTGTGCAATATAATATGGTATCGTATATAATAACACCAATGCTAGATCAGAATATGCCAATCATAGGAACTGGACATAAACATTAACGGGGGTCAAACTGAACAGAATACAGCAACCACACTAAGCAACAACAACAACAACAACAAAAGCAAACTGTACATAATTTACAAAGTGTAGCAATCGCACAAAAAGAAAACAAACACAAAAAAAAAACACTTGGATTTCATACTTAACACAATTATAGATACCTTGAACAAGTGTCTGACGTGCAGCCTGTGATTATTAGAGCGTCCAACTGCTTTCATGCAATAACTAAACATCAATGCCACGATTTCACGATGCACAGATAGAAATTGTGTATAACGTGATGCAGTGTGTAGACGTTCGTTTTTCACATTCTCAATCACCGGCTGCCGAATATAATTGAATGAATGCATAAATAAATAAACATTTATTACGTGCATAAAATATTTCCACACGAGGAGCATAATTACAGTGCTGAGTGTATCAGACCACAAGTATATCAACTAACAAGTTAGTATCTCGTATTGCCCCCAGTCGACGTGCGGTGGTCCCGTTTTAGCCACAAGCTGATACGGGGATATCCCAAACCTAAAAATAGAATAGAGAATTCTGGGAAATCTGTTCTCGCGAAGATGTGCTCGCTGAAATGAAACGAAAGTTGGGAGAGGAACTGCATATTTCTGGTAGTGAACAAAGGCAGAAACTTGTCAGCAGTATTATCAGCGATGGAGTTATAATGGACGAAGTGCTCCATACCTATGAGATTGCCTTTGCTCGAGCAAAGAAACTAAAGAAGGATTTGGCCGACGTCATTTCAGAAAAGCATTTCCCTACCCATAATTCCCCTGGGTTTTGAAGTTTCTAAAAAGTTATTTCAGGGCAACGACGCTCTATGGAGCGCAAAGCATGTAAAGGGAAGAAACCGGTTGTACGCGCACGTCGACAGAGACATAGAAGAGAGATACTAACTTGTTAGTTGATATACTTGTGACAGACGTCAGGTCAATGTTATACAAAGCTACAAATGAACACAAAACAAACGAATGACTGAGGGAAAGAAAGAGAGTAAGAATAAAACAAAATGGATGACGATTTCATTCACGCTCAGACTCCAAATTGATTGGGGAAAATGTCAACGAACAACAAAAACAAAACAAAACAAAACAATATTAAAAAAAAAAAAACCACTGATTCCTCTACGCCAGATCTCTGGATGCAAGCAAGGCATTCTACAGATTCACAAATGAGCAAAAAGAAGTGACCGACTGAACACTACTCACGGACAAACATCTAAATAGCCCCAAACAAACAAACAACAAAGTACAATAAACTCTCAAGACTAGAATGAGGACTGAACAAATAGGACCAACACCTTGAATAAGAAAATAAACAAAACAATACAACATAGCCCAAACCCATCAATAAGTGGAATCCTAATATAAACTTGTCAGAAGAGATTAAAGTGTGCCTAAGGCCATCATGTCATACTTATACACAAGACAGTATGTTCATAGAAGAATGTATTAATGCACGTTATTATAGCCAAGCGGACTACAATGAGTGAACGCTCAGAAATAAGCGCAGACGCAGCTTTAAAAGATAGTAGGTCGATCACTTTATGGCGACGCCTCGCGAGTTTCCTAGTCAATACGCGTCACCTGATATCACAGGCCAAGAACCAGTCGCACAAAAACAGCGCCAGCAAAGCCTTACAACACAAGCGAGTAGCGTTTGGGTCACGCACGATAAACTCCACGTGCGAGCGCCTGTATAGTTATTCTACGGGAGATAACTCTCCCAGAGATTATAGCGGATAACCTAAATTGAATGGTAGGACACGAAGTTTAAATTCATTTTCCCGCTTTTGCAGACACAAGAAATGTATCACTGTGTAAGCAAATAGTCGTCCAATTGGCGCAACTTAGACCTTTTAGAAGTGGGGTCTCTTCGCTAATTTGCATATCGAACTCAGACGTACGTTTTAAACAAGTTAACCAAGCATTTCAAAGTAAACCATGAAAATGAATGGGCATTAGCATACAATCAAACACACAAACAAGTGTACAAGAAACTACACATAACCATGCGACGTACCAAAATAGTCTTTCAAGGAAAACCCTCTCAAGCGGCGAAAAGACACAAATGAGGCACAAACACAGACAAAAGCTACGATTTTACAAAGGCGGTTTGACATGTGAATAGTTATCTCATGCATACCCAGGTAGTCACTGCAGTTTTTCCCAACCCAGCCGAATGGGCAAGTGCAGTTGTACTGATCGTAGGACAGCGTCTCACATGCTCCAGAGTTCACGCAAGGGTTGGGGCTGAAAAAAGTTAAATAAAACACAATTTGTTGTTTTTTTAAAATCATTCGTTCGGTCGGAAAGGTTAAGGAAACTATTTGTGTGTGTGTGTGTGCGTAGGTGTGCGTAGGTGTGCGTGAGGGTGTATGGATGTGTGCTTGTATGTATAGGTGTGTGTGTGTATGTGAATCTTTTTTGGTACATCCAGACCTATGTAAAATGTTAAAATTTTCCAGAAGTAACACAAAATCATCATCAGCACCAGCACCATCGTCACTGACATCATGATCATCGTGATCATGATCATCATCATCATCATCATCAGTCGAGCACCCACAATCTCAACAACAACAACAATAAACAAAAAAAAACACCTTCACCAACGACATCACCTCAACCTCTACCATCAACACCACCACCAACAACAACGATACCAGCGACAACATCACCATCACAACCACCAGAAACAACAACAACAACGACGCCAACTAGACCAAAAACAACAACAACCAACGTACTCGTAAGGGTCTTCGAGCATCTGACAATCACCCACCCTCACACTGGACAGAGGCAGACAAATATAGTATGTAGGTCAACAGCACCATTACACGCACCATCACACCCAGCAACAACAAAGCCAACATCACAACACACACCACTACCACCACCACTAACGAAAACAATACGACCACAATAACAACAACCATAACATCCTCCTCATCCTCATTACAACAACAACCATAACATCCTCCTCATCCTCATTACAACAACAAACATAACATCCTCCTCATCCTCATTACAACAACAACCATAACATCCTACTCATCCTCAGTACAACAACAACCATAACATCCTCCTCATAAAAACAACCATAACATCCTCATGACAACAACAACCATAACATCCTCCTCATAACAACAACCATAACATCCTCTTCATAAAAACAACCATAACATCCTCATGACAACAACAACCATATCATCCTCATCACAACTCATGACAACAACAACCATAACATCCTCATTACAACGACCATAACATCCTCATCCTCATTACAACAACAACACCGCCAACATCATCAACACTAACCACAATAACAAAACAAAAGAGCAAATATGATGTAAAAATAACAACTATAAATATAATAATACTCCACGCTATATACGCGCTTTTCCACCAAATCAACAATCAAGCTCAAAGCGCGGCGATCTGTACCAACATACACGCTCACGTGTTTCACACCCACATAAATATATTGAAACAAACGTACAAAAGTACTTTGCTAAAAAAGCAAACTTACCTGCAAGGGTCTTTGAGCGTCTGACATTCCCTGCCTTCATACTGGACAGGGCAGGTGCAGGAATAGGCATCGCCAGGTCTCTTGTCGCAGGTGGCACCGTTCGTGCAGGGGTTGCTGTCGCAAGCGTTGACCTCCAGCTCGCAGTTGACCCCTGTCCAGTCTACGAGGCAGCTGCAGGTGTAGTTGCCCAGAGTAGCGTAGCAAGTCCCGCCGTGATAACAAGGGCTGGATTGACAGTGGTTAACCTGTCACGGATAGTAAAAAACAACACAAACAAACTTAAGACATAAAACGTAAGACTTAAAACAGAAAACAGAAGATATAAGATGATGATGATGATGTGATCTTGTAAGGCGCCAAAAATCCATGTACGTAGTGTTCATGCTCTATGCGCACTAAGACGGTGATTCAGCCATATTAAAACAAGTAAGCTTTTAGTTCTTTCCTGAAGCTTGGCAGGGATGGAGCTTGCTTCAAGCTCAGGGGAAGGGAGTTCCACAGAGTGGGTGCAGCATTTTTGAAGGAGCGCATTCCAAAAGTCTTTTTGGTTGTGTTGCTTGTGCGCACACTGAGGGTTTCAAGTCTACACTGAGTCCCTGACCTGAGTTCGCGTCTGGATTGGTAAGGGGAGACCAGTTCTGTGAGGTAGGTGGGAGCAGTGCTCGTGAAGCACCGATAGGCCAGTGCCAGGATTTTGTAGTCCAGTCTTTTTTCAACGGGCAGCCAATGAAGAGAACGAAGTCCAGGTGAAATGTGCTCATTCCTTTTTTGTTTTAGAACAATCCTTGCTGCAGTATTTTGAACAAGTTGTAGTCTCTGCAATTGTGTTTTGGGTAGTCCCCAGAACTGTTACAATAATCCAATCTAGAGAGGATGAGAGAAGTTGCAACTGATCTGGCTGTTCTAAGATTTAACAATGGACGAAGTCTGCCTAGCATTCTGATGTAGAAGTAGCATGTCCTCACGATGAAACTAACACGCGTTGACAAGGTTAGTCGGCTGATAGAAGTCAGAGGATATAATTATAAGACGGTCGACTGAAGATATTGGGCAAGGTAGAGATTCTAATTTAATTCAACAAATATGTTGTGTGTATTACCTCAAAGGAATGTGTATAGGCGCAAGGAATATCACTCAACTAAACAACTAGGAGTAAAAGACTTAAAGTTAACTTTACAAGTCAGAAGATTCTTTGGTAACCCTTTATTGTTCCTTTCCATATGGACATTCTGGGTCGCCTCTCCTGGGGAAGGCGTAGTGGCAGCTTACCAACCTACCTAACATTAGTTGTTGTTTTTGAAATTTAGCTGGGGGAGCAAACCGGAGTACCCGGGAAACCCCGAGTCGAAAGTAAATAATATTCGGAGAAACATCCCGCCCAGATTCAAGACAAAGGAATACCCAATTTCAAAAGTTCAGTCGTACAGTTGTCAGATCGATCTGTTAACTCACATAATCCACTCACATTTTCTAGTAAAACAGTAAAGCTACCCTGCCACAACATTGGGATTTAGCAAATATCGTCCAACGTTTTTGTAACGGAGTTTTGGGTCATCATTTTCATTATCTTTACAATTACAAATTGTTGCAAATAAAATCAAACAAAACAAAGAAAACAAAGGAACAATGACATTTGCAAGTGTAAGGTTTACTGCATAAGATGAATACCCCCCCTCTCTCCTCCAACACCACTCCCTTTCCTCCCCACTCCATTCACCCCCCTCCATCCCCCAACAGGCTTACACAAACACCCCCCTTACCGGTCTTTCATGATCATGCAGCTGTTAAAACAGCACACGCATCAATTTGCCACCTAGGCCAGGGCTCGAATTAGATTTAGATCCAGTGGCGTTGTTTTTTTTTTTTTGTTTTTTTTTTTTTTGGGGGGGAGTGGTTGTGAGGGGGTGGGGGAGAGAGGAGGGAATGGCCATTACCCCGAGTTGCTCTTTGAGCTGGTGAAGCGCGGTATGTAAGCACACGATAATACAGATAATGGCGTAGGCAACACTGACCTGTTGCTGGCAGGTCGGGCCTTCCCACTTGTAGTCGCAGGTACAAGTGTAAGAGGTCAGGTTGCCGTGGCAGGTGCCGTTATTCTTGCAGGGCTCCGAGTGGCACAGCGAGATCACCTGGTCACAGTTCTTACCTGGGGAAACATAATGAATCAATACATCCATCAATCACTCAATCAAGAGAAAAGGCATATTGTTACACTCGGTTTGATGTTGGTGTTTTTCTTTATCAGTATTTGATTCAGCCCCGATGCTGAAGTCCTGATAAGGTGTAACTCAGATTCGTGTATCCACGCAGCCTGCTCACTCATCAACAAGTCTTGAGTCGACGTATGAAGTTTTCCACTTTTATTCAGCACACATCAACAACTGCATACAATCGCCTTTTCACTCTCAAATTTAACTTTCCAACTCACTATCAACAACTATCCCCACCCACACACAGGGCATCCATTTTATAATTTTTTCTCTTATTCGAGGTGACGACAGGACGTTCGATATCCATCGGGAAGTTTCCATCGATTGTAAACACTGAAATCTAGAGAATTCTCCAATAATATCGACCAACGGAAATTATCAACGTTATACAAAGCCTCTCCTAACAACAATGCAAACTCAAATCAAAGGTAAATAAACTCCATTATTGAATACTTTGCAAAACGAAACGATTAGATCTATCGTGCGCGTTTCAGACATACTACCATTGGCGTTTCAACGTAACACATATTAAAAAAGTAAAATAAACAGGAAAAATAATACACATCTATGTCAAATTGCCATGGTCACAGTTCTCGC
The DNA here is from genome assembly GCA_036898135.1 of Oncomelania hupensis. Classification (NCBI taxonomy): domain Eukaryota; kingdom Metazoa; phylum Mollusca; class Gastropoda; order Littorinimorpha; family Pomatiopsidae; genus Oncomelania; species Oncomelania hupensis. The sequence goes on along the minus strand of CM072514.1, from coordinate 82,755,050 downwards.
CTGAGGAAACATAATAAATAAATGAATCAATGAGAAATAATGCATATTAAAATTTAAAAAAAAATAGCACAACAACAATTGGACATAATGTGAAAATATGCCCACTGCCGTGGCTCCATCTTAGCAGTATGATTGCTCTGTGGGTTCAGTATTGATTTAGGTCACTACCCCTTGTTCCCTAGAATGATTGATTGATTGTTGCTTTAGGTCCAGCGGACTCTTCCGACCCAAATCAGGACCGGACAACCCCCGATCCGCATAAAATATCTGCTGAAACAACCCTAGTGGGAAAATTGAACGCCCTCCACCGGCCAGTCACTTTACAATAAAGACATCCCACGCATCGGACGGCTGAGGCTTTACCCCAACTACTCGAACCCCCGATTACAAAAACAAAATAGAATACAAACAACATTATAAATTATCAACAAAACACATACATATAAAATGCCTACATTGCTAAATAATGACATCATAGGAAGCCCTAGTGACCACCCGGCAGAAAGCGTCCAACACTCCCAAGCTGATCCAACAGACCTCAAACACAAACAAGGAGTCTTGTCCAGGAAGAGTTTTCAAGAAAAAAGGTAGGTCATTGATCTAGCGAAGAAGAGCAAATGAGGAAGACAGCGACAGTGGAAATTTAAAGCACTAAATTTCCAGAAAGTGGGGATACTATTTATACTGAAACCCCCGGCACTCCAACGGGGGGAACTGTTGCCGCAGTGAATCGGTCTTGCCTATAAAGGAAAGACAGGTTTTCAACTGGGGCTTTCACTTTTCCCTTTATAGGTTAGAACAATCTACAGTGGCAAGATTGCTCATGACCCCAAGGGGTTCCCTAAAATGGGTATCCATTGTCTACCATATTGGCGATGGTGGGTGTAGACGTTAAACTTCTATGTTCATTCATTTGACAATATTTGGAAGATGTCATTTCCTTTTAACCATGTTCTAACATCTCACGCCTGTGGTCAGGCGAAAAACCAAAGCCATTTTTATGAGACAACTCCTCAGCCTGTCCAAACAATGCCACCATATCCACGACCGTCACCACCACCACCACCTCCATCATCATCACTACCGCTATGTTTAAACCACACAAAATTGCACCATACCCGAGTAGTGTTCGAGGCAGGAACAGAGGTAGGACCCGGGTTCGTTGGTGCAGGAACCTCCATTGTAGCACACACTGTTCTGACACTCGTTGACGTCCTGATCACAGTTGCTGCCTTGCCAACCTGAAACCGAGGGGAGCATTGGACTTCACACTTTCGATCACTTCCCTTGAGGACATTTATATATTGATTTTATCCCTCAAAAGAGAGATTTCAAATAGTTATGCCTTGCAAGGCGGAGAGTTTGCTGAGAGCGCACACTGCTGCGGGCTACAAGTGCCACGACACCCACTGCTGGTCGCTGCCACAAACTAGCATAGAATGCCAGCCGTTAAGTGGACAATCTTGCCCAAACGTGGTCAACCGTCTCCCCGCTCTTCTACGAACATACACACCACACATCATTGTACAGCACGGTAACGTTACTACCTCTCACACCTTACTTTACTCTTTTATTTTAATAATAATAATACAGGATGCTATATACGCGCCTTTCCCCAAATCAATCAGGCTCAAAGCGCGGCGATCTATACCAACATACACGCTCACCTGTCTCATCCACCCTCACACACACCAAATCACACACACACACATCCATCACTCAAACAGGTGGTGTAAAGGCAGGGAGATCGCTATTAGAAGACGGAAAGAAAATCGAATTTTTATTTTTGACATTTTTATATTGACTGCGTCCTGTACCATTATTGAAGGGAGGGAGGAGACCGGAGTGCCCGGAGAAAACCCTCGGTGACCTCAATAGTCTCGTACCTAAGTCACATAGAATCGAACCCGCGACCTTCGGCATAGGAAACCGGCGACTTATCCACTGCGCCACGAGGCCACCCCATCGTTTGTATATAGCGCATTCCCAGCTCAAGAGCTGCTCACGGCCCTGGTCGTTACAGGATCTAACCCAAGCCGAACCGAAGCGTTCATTTGCCGCCTTGGGCGCAGTCTGACGCTCAGACAGCTGGGCACAGTCCTGGGCGACCGGGGATGGAGGGAAAAAAAGGACCTCATAGCTTGTTCGGTGCATTTTTTAAAGCTGGCCCTCAACGGTCTAGGACATGAGCGTCAGGATCTTTAAACGTCCCTGCGATGGAATACGTGCGTACACAGTTTATATCCTCATCCCAAAGAATTTGGAGAGGTCTATTGCCGTGGTCAGGGTGCCAGGGTGGTCTATTCCTAGGAGTTTGTGTTGTGAACTTAACGTGAACGGGTGTAACTCCTAGGGGTTGTTAGACTTACCACGCATGCAGATTTTCCGGCCTGTGCCGTCCTCGCAAGTGTAGTGTCCCCCTACATTGTCCTGAGCCTTGCAGTAAACGTCGCAGTTCTTGGTGTAGTAGTAAGCGTCGCAGTAAGAGCGATGGTAGAACCACAGGCTGTCAACCAAGTAAAGACCATTATTATTATTATTATTATTATTATTATTATTATTATTATTATTATTATTATTATTATTATTATTATTATTATTATTATATCTAAATTGAGCGACTGGTCCTATATTGAAAACGGCGATAAAAAACATGATAATGATGATGATGATGATGATGTTGATGATCATCCTGATGATAACGACAACGATGGTGATGATGATGATGATGATGATGATGATGATGATGATGATGAGGAGGAGGAGGAGGAAGAAGAGGTGAAGTAAATGATTATATTGATGATGATAACGACGATAATCCAACGACGAAGATAATGATGATGATGATGCTGATGACAATAACAACGAAGATAACGCTGCTGCTGATGATGATAATGACGATGATGATTATAATTATTATTTTAGTTGTTCATGATAATGATGAGGAGGTGGAAAAGTAGGAAGAGGAGGAAGAAGAAGTAGACGACGACGATGACAACGACGAAGGTGACAACGATGATGATGATGATGATGATGATGATGATGATGATGATGATGATGATGATGATGATATTGATGATGATGATGATGATGATGATGATGATGATGATGATGATGATGATGATGATGATGATGATGATATTGATGATGATGATGATGATGATGATGATGATGATGATGATGATGATGATGATGATGATGATGATGATGATGATGATGATGATGATGATGATGACTACGACAAACAAGCCACGCCAAGCCAGCAAGGAAACAAGCAAAGAAACTTACTGGTGTCCGTTACTATAGGTGTAGACGTTGATAAACGTAGCGGCAGCGGAGTCAGCCTGTGGGTAAATATCGAACTCCTTCTTCCACGTGACCAAGTGATCATCGCTAATGGTGTCACCGTCCCATACCTCCGTGGTCAGCTTCACTTTCTCGTTAGTCTGAGAATACAGCCACACTTTAATTACGCAATGAATTTACCTATACCGATGTATCAATAAGTTACGTGTGTGAATGACCTAGTTATAAGAACGAGAAATGTCCAAGCAAACAAAAAAAGCAGGATCACTTTTAACTAATATGATATAGGAAAAAAACGCAACATTACAATTTGTCCTTGTATAAAGCGCTTTTCCAGCTCAAGAGCTGCTCAAGGCGCTGACCGAAACAGGATCGAACTCAAGGTACCCGAGGTGCCCACTAGCTCCTATAAAACCACTAACTCCCCGGACAATTGAGCACAATCCCGGGCGACCTGAGATTGGGGAGAAAAGACCAAGTGCTTGCTGGGAGTGCTTAACCTAACTGACACTCACTCTCCCGAGTGCTTGTTGAGAGTGCTTAACCTAACACTCACTCTCCCGAGTGCTTGCTTGGAGTGCTTAACCTAACTGGCACTCACTCTCCCGAGTGCTCGCTAGGAGTGCTTAACCTAAATGACACTTACTCTCCCGAGTGCTTGCTGGGAGTGCTTAACCTAACTGACACTTACTCTCCCGAGTGCTTGCTAGGAGTGTTTAACCTGACACTCACTCTCCCGAGTGCTTGTTGAGAGTGCTTAACCTAACTGACACTTACTCTCCCGAGTGCTTGCTGGGAGTGCTTAACCTAACTGACACTTACTCTCCCGAGTGCTTGCTAGGAGTGTTTAACCTAAATGACACTTACTCTCCCGAGTGCTTGCTGGGAGTGCTTAACCTGACACTCACTCTCCCGATTGCTTGTTGAGAGTGCTTAACCTAACTGGCACTCACTCTCCCGAGTGCTTGCTAGGACTGCTTAACCTAAATGACACTTACTCTCCCGAGTGCTTGCTGGGAGTGCTTAACCTGACACTCACTCTCCCGAGTGCTTGTTGAGAGTGCTTAACCTAACTGGAACTCACTATCCCGAGTGCTTGCTAGGACTGCTTAACCTAAATGACACTTACTCTCCCGAGTGCTTGCTGGGAGTGCTTAACCTAACTGACACTTACTCTCCCCAGTGCTTGCTAGGAGTGTTTAACCTGACACTCACTCTCCCGAGTGCTTGTTGAGAGTGCTTAACCTAACTGACACTTACTCTCCCGAGTGCTTGCTGGGAGTGCTTAACCTAACTGACACTTACTCTCCCGAGTGCTTGCTAGGAGTGTTTAACCTAAATGACACTTACTCTCCCGAGTGCTTGCTGGGAGTGCTTAACCTGACACTCACTCTCCCGATTGCTTGTTGAGAGTGCTTAACCTAACTGGCACTCACTCTCCCGAGTGCTTGCTAGGACTGCTTAACCTAAATGACACTTACTCTCCCGAGTGCTTGCTGGGAGTGCTTAACCTGACACTCACTCTCCCGAGTGCTTGTTGAGAGTGCTTAACCTAACTGGAACTCACTATCCCGAGTGCTTGCTAGGACTGCTTAACCTAAATGACACTTACTCTCCCGAGTGCTTGCTGGGAGTGCTTAACCTAACTGACACTTACTCTCCAGAGTGCTTGCTAGGAGTGCTTAACCTAAATGACACTCTCCCGAGTGCTTGCTGGGAGTGCTTAACCTAACTGACACTTACTCTCCCAAGTGCTTGCTGGGAGTGCTTAACCTAACTGGCACTTACTCTCCCGAGTGCTTGCTAGGAGTGCTTAACCTAAATGACACTCTCCCGAGTGCTTGCTGGGAGTGCTTAACCTAACTGACACTCTCCCGAGTGCTTGCTGGGAGTGCTTAACCTAACTGGCACTTACTCTCCCAAGTGCTTGCTGGGAGTGCTTAACCTAACTGACACTTACTCTCCCAAGTGCTTGCTGGGAGTGCTTAACCTAACTGACACTCTCCCGAGTGCTTGCTGGGAGTGGATAACCTAACTGGCACTTACTCCCCCGAGTGCTTGCTGGGAATGCTTAACCTAACTGACACTTACTCTCCCGCTTAGGTCACGCGCGTCAGGATCTGTTAAGTCCGTGCGATCGATTTTGTGCATGCAACGCCCAGCAGACTAGACTTTGGTTTATATACTCTCAAACATCGATGGAGAAATGCATGCAGAGCAAGTTCTCAGAGGTCTGGGACTTACATCAAACCTGGTGATGCCGCGCTTGATCATAGGGTTGGAGATGCCGCAGATGTTGTCTTGGAAAGATAACTCCCGGGTGTTGTGGTAGTGGCTGTTGCTGTTGCACGCGTACCGTCCGTAGGTGCATGTTGTTCTGCACACACAACACTCACGGCAATGACAATGAGTCCATTCAAGTCGCTCTCGTAGACGTAGTCTTTTTTATTTTCAGGTCGTCGCAGTCATCGTTACCGTCGTCATTCTGCTCCTCCTTCTCCTTCTCTTCCTCCTCCTCCTCCTCCTCCTCTTCCTCCTCCTCCTCCTCATCATCATCATCATCATCATCATCATCATCAATCGCAACAACTACAAAACAACAAGTAAACTTCCATGTACTTTTTCCATGTAGAAAGTTGTAAGGGCCACAGTTAGGAGACACACAACCACCACACAACAACAACAGCGGCAGCAGCAACACCACCCCCACCCCCCCACCAGTAGGTGCCACCTTAAGGGGGTTCAATAACCACCACCACCTCCACCATCACAACCACTAACAACAACATCACCATCACAACCACCAATAACAACATCATCATCACCAACAACAACAACAACATCATCACCATCACCACCACCACCACCACCACCAACAACAACAACAAGACTGACTGTGTACTCTTGTCGATGCAGAACTTGAAGTAGGGGTCACAGTGAGGCGTGATGTCCATGAAGTCGTCAGCACAGTTGCTCTGCCATCGCGTCACCTTGATCTCCAGTGTCCCAGTACAATCACAGCCCTACACAAATCAAACAAACACTCAACAAATCAATCAATCAATTAACAAACAATCAAAACGTCAATCATCCGTCGTACAATTAACCAATGAATGAATTTAACAACAACATAACCTTCGCTTTTAGATTTGCCAAAGGGGTAATGTGAGGGAGGGAGAAAAGAAGAGGAAGAAGAAGAGGAGGATGAGTAGGAGAAGGAGAATAAGAAGGAGAAGGAGAAGAAGAAGAAGATGAGGTGAAGAAGAAAAGGAAGGAGAAGGATGTGGGAGAGATAAATACAGAAGTAGAAGAAGAAGAAGAAGAAGAAGAAGAAGAAGAAGAAGAAGAAGAAGAAGAAGAAGAAGAAGAAGAAGAAGAAGAAGAAGAAGAAGAAGAAGAAGAAGAAGAAGAAGGAGGAGGAGGAGGAGAAGAAGAAGAAGAAGAAGAAGAAGAAGAAGGAGGAGGAGGAGGAGGAGGAGGAGGAGAAGAAGAAGAGGAAGAAGAAGAAGAAGAAGAAGGAGGAGGAGGAGGAGGAGAAGAAGAAGAGGAAGAAGAAGAAGAAGAAGAAGAAGAAGAAGAATTAATGGGAAGGGGGAGGCGGCCCAGAATTTCCCGATAAAAAGGGACAATAAAGCATAAAGCATAAAGAAGAAGAAGAAGAAAAAGAAGAAGAAGAAGAAGAAGAAGAAGAAGAAGAAGAAGAAGAAGAAGAAGAAGAAGAAGAAGAAGAAGAAGAAGAAGAAGAAGAAGAAGAAGAAGGAAGAGAGAAGAAGGAAAAGGAGGAAAGCACACACAAATACAGCACAAACCCTCGTAGGATGAACTCTAATCCACCCCCCCCCCTCTCTCTCTTCTCGCTTTCTCTTTTTCTCGTATTTATCCCTCCCTCCTCCCCTCTCTCTCGGAGGACAGCAACTAATACGAATTGTATCCAAGTGCAAACCAAATGCAAAACCATTGGCAGCTGAGAAAGTGAAATAGATTTTTTCCTATCTTGTAGCCAGGCGGAAGTATGCACTCCCGTCTCTCGGACACCACCTTGAGAACACGGCCGAACCCGAGCTGTTGTTTACATTTTAACCCTCAAAAGAGGGACATAAAAATATTTGCCCTGCAAGGCGGTGAAGCGTGGTTGCCCGTAAACCGGGTTGCCGGCTACTAGTGCCACGACACTTCGCTGCAAAGCCGCTGCCACCGACTTGCATAAAATGCCTACCGACAATGTAGTCCCGCTCACCACCAAAAGCCCAAGACGAATGGTCAGCCGGGAAGAACAAATGTCGTGTTGCCTTGTCCTGCATGACAAAAAATGGCATCCTCAAAGGATTCTGCACAGCAGGAGCCACCCAAGGCTAGTCTAACCAAGAAATTCAAGGTAGACCTATTTCTCTCCCAAGCCTCAACCAGCCGCTACACTATCGTTCCCTCATTCCACGTAGGACAGCAACTACTAAGGATTGTATCCAAGATGCTGTTAATACACTCCTGTCCTTTCTCTGTAGGCGAGACAACTTCATCACTTGTGGTCTACACACACTTTTTGACTCTGTCTCTCTCTCTCTCTCTTTCTCTCTCCAGCTCCCTTGGCAAGTTTTGGGGAGAGGGACGAGGAAGGAGGAAAGGGGAGGCTTGAAGATGAGGGGAGGGGTTAAGACAAGCTTTATGTCTTCTTCTGTCTAGCCTCCCTTTGTACGAGTGACAGTTACAACGGACAGTGACATGCAGGTGTCGTTGTTCTAAAGGTCGGCCCAAGTGCAGCTTTCTCACCTTTAACAATGTTAAGAACTTTAACTTTGGAACGTTAAGAGAATATATGGCTTAGGACAGCCTACGCAAACGTTGCGCCTTTAAAATAATATTAACTTCTTAAATTTTAAAATGTCAATGACATAATTAAAGTGTTGTGGTTTTTTTCTTTAATAAATTGAACAACGTGTGTCCTTACAACATGTCCCAAATGCAGATATATATTTATAGAAATTTAATTTAAAAACAAAGATGTTATCCATGCCAATTTGAAATAGCATACAATTTTTAAAATAAAAGGAAAGGGATAGATGTAAAACGAAAAGAGATGTGTAAAATAAAAAAAATTGAGAACGAACGAAGGGGCCACTGAGAGAGAGAGAGAGAGAGAGAGAGAGAGAGAGAGAGAGAGAGAGAGAGAGAGAGAGAGAGAGAGAGAGGATGGGGAGGGCCAACACAAAGAGTTAGACAGAGAGAGGGTGAAAGTGACAGAGGAAAGAGGGAGGGAGGGAGAAAAAGAGGGAGGAAAGGAGAGAGAGAGAGCGAGAGAGAGAGAGAGAGAGAGACAGAGAGAGAGAGAGAGAGAGAGAGAGAGAGAGAGAGAATAGCGTTGTGCAAGGCCATGTGATTGCATGCGTGTGTACATGTCAGTGTGGAGTGCGGAGTTAGTGTGGGGCGGGAGAGAGAAGGTGAAAGTGGAGGCGGGGAAACTCTAAAGTGAAGGCGGAAGGGTAAATTAGGTAATGGTAGGGGAGTGGCGGGTTGAAGGAGGGGAGTTGGGGTAGAGGGTAGCTGAGGACAAAGCTCGTGCGTGGAAAGAAAACTATAACTAGATCACTAAAACTGAAGGAATTTCCGAAGACCAACACGAAATAGAAAATTTAAAGAAGTCCTTTTTGGTTTTTTTAAAGGGTGTCATTGGAAATAAATGAGATAGGCCTAGCTATGACACGCACAAAAAAACATTTCTAACTTCCAAAATGTCCTTACCATTGACGTTGACTGACACAACAATAACATATGACAGACATGGTGTCAGGGGCAATATGGCTCTCACTGCGCATGCCACACTGCACAGCAGAGAACAGCCGAGGCTGTCGATGGGCTCTCCTTGCCTTCCTCGGACAGTCTCGGCTAAGCAGTGTGTGTTCATGAGTTAACAAAGTCTATGTGTTCTGAATGGAGTTGTTTTGCGACACACAGAGCTGGGAGTGTAAGATGGGAGACAGAGAAAGAGAGAAAGAGAGTGAGAGAGAGAGAGAGAGAGAGGGGGGGGGGGGGGGCTGGAATGGGAGAGATGTGGGGAGTGGAGGAGGGGAGGGCGATAAAGAGAGGGACAAAGAGAGAGAGAGCGAAGGAGAGAAAGAGATAGAGAGAGTTTGAACGAATAAACAGGCCAAAAATATACTAAAATATTAAAATAGAGAGAAATACAATTCCCAACCTCAACCTTCACCTTCTCTCTCCCGTCTCACACTAAATCCGCACTGCACACTGACATGTACTGACATGTACCCACGCATACAATCACATGGCCTTACACAATGCTACTCTCTCTCTCTCTTTCTCTTTCCCTCCCTCTCTCTCTCTCTCTCTCTCTCTCTCTCTCTCCGTTCCTCCCTCTTTTTCTCCCTCCCAAACAAAGAAGAAAGATGGGTGATGCGACAACACCCTATTGATTTATGTTTTCATTATAAAAGTGATAAGAGTGTATACAGGTGTTTGTGGGTTAGAAACAGGAATAGATACCATTATTTTAAAATTGTATTGTGAGTATTAGGTTTTAAGAATTGTCGTTTTATCTATTCAAATGTGGCATAGATGTTTGTTTTATCTATTGAAATGAAGTACAAATGGCTTTACGTAATTCCTTTGATGGTACTACACAATTTTTTAATTGAACTGATAATTAAACAAATACAGTTTACACGCTTGCAGTGGTCTATCAGGGAATAACTTTATCTAATTAAGTATACAGGACGAACGCTTGAACCTGACGGAAAAACAATAACACGATGAATAATGGATTTACCAAGCAGGCAGCGTAAAAAAAAAAAAACACTAAAATAGGCCATCAGGCTACTGTACTCATGCACACACGCATACAGACATACACACACGCATACACACATACACACGCACGCGCGCGCGCATTCACGCTCTCACACACCGTACAGACACACATTGCTATGCACTCGATACACAATGGATAATGGATGACAGCACGTTGTGACAATGTATTCAGAATTTTGGACAGAGCATTATTATACAAAGCATCTTCTTAAGATTGAGATACAGTATAACCTTAAAACCAACAGGCGCATGAAGAAAATGAACTCAGAACCACGCGCCCAAACCACACACCACATTCACACTGACAAAATGGACACAGATTAAACTTTTCTTTTAAAAATGAAATATGGACAATTAATGGATGAACTGTATGGACAGTTCTGTGGCAATTTATTCCATTACAGCACAAGTCAACTGCTTTTATTTCATTGAGTGAATGAATGAATGAATGAATGAATATTCCACCCATCCCTCTCTCTCTTCTTCTTCTTCTTTTTTTCTCTGTCCTCCTCACATACACACACACCACACACATACACACACACATATTTGCAATACATCACAACTGGTTTTATTTAAGTTAAGAATGTAGGAATCGGAAAGTGATTTTTGTAGAAAAAAAGGGTTAGGGCAAGGGCTAGGGATAGATCTACAACTAACCCTTACCCGAACCCTTGTCTAAAAAGTTGACCTAGTTCGTCTCCTATAGGCGACGAAATTAGGTCGAATTTTCTTCAAAATTTCTCCGAAAATTGACTGTATTTTCTCCGTCCCGGATAGAGCACACCTGTGTACTTAAAACACTCTCATGCACTACAACTGCAGTCCCATGCACTAAAAGAGCACTCCCGTGCACTTAGAAAAAAATGGGTTCCTGGAAATAAGTGGGTTCCAAGCAAGTAAACCCATTTGTTACTAAGAAAGACAAGGTCTGCTACCCATTTGTGCGTTTATTCAAGTGCACACACACACGCCTCTCTCTTTCTTTCTCTCCCCCCCCCCCCTCTCCCTTTCTCTTTCTCCCCCCTCTTTCTCTCTTCCTCACATTACCCATTCACTGACCTACCCACACATACACACTCGCATAATGGATAATGGATTATAAAGCAGAAACCTTTGCAGGAAAAAAAACCATCCACTTGGACAGGTGACAGGGAAGAATCTACGCACAAACGTTACGTTTCACCCCATAATAAAAACCTTGCACTTTTAGCATTGCGTCACACGTGACAAAAACGTGATTCACTTTGGAACCTATGTTAAAACGTAGATCTGCACAAAAGTGACAGATACACTTTAGTCTTAATTGGAATCTCCATGCACTTTGTTTTTTTTTCTTTTGTTGAGGTTGTCAGATACTAAACCTAGGTTTTTGAAACGTTTAGATAAAAACACACCTTCCTATCCTATCCTATCCTATCCTATCCTATCCGGTGACTCGAAGGTCGTTGGGGCATCACAGATGATCGTTTAACCAGCGTACTCCATCATTCTCGGTCCTCAGCAAACCTGATGGCTTCGCTCAGTGTCAAGCCAGTCCATTTTCGAATGTTGTCCTCCCGCTCCTGTTTCTGTCTCCCTCTTCTTCTGCCTCCTTGCACCGTGCCTTGCAGGATGGTCTTTGCAAGGCCCGATGCTCTGGTGACGTGGCCATACCATCGGAGTTTCCGTTTCTTCACCACTGTGAGCATGTCATCGTGTTGTCCAACGGCTTGTGTGATGGTCTGTGGGACAAAAAAAGTTCAGGAACCTAGGTTCGTGAACCACTACGAACCTTTGGCGAACCTTCTAATTAAGACAGGCCATTAAGCCATAAGCAGGATCTAGGACACCTCGCGTTAGGTCCTGAATCGGTTAGCGATTAGACCGTAATTTACATTGAAAGCGCCATGGGCAAATAGGTTAAAACATAGATAAACAGTCAGAGAAAGCAAAAGAGGTCACACCTCTGGCCTGTAGTGGTCAGCGCCATGAGCAGCTGATGAAGTTTGTTTTGTATTTCTTCAGTTGTTTTGTTGAGTGAGCATTTTACGGTGAAATGAATAATTGATATCCTATTCGGTAAAGTTTGTGACGGTTTTACTCAAATAATTATATTGTTAATGTCGCGAGCATGTTTCATTACGAACCAGAGAGAGATAAAGAGAGAGAGAGAGAGAGAGAGAGAGAGAGAGAGAGAGAGAGAGAGAGAGAGAGAGAGAGAGAGAGAGAGAGAGAGAGACAGACAGACAGACAGACAGAAAGAAAGAGAGAGAGAGAATCCATACTTAGCTCTCCCCTCCTCCCTCCCTCCCTCGTCTCGTCTCTTATTCGTTAGCAAGTGTCTGATTTTATTTTGTATGAAGCCGGATGTTTAGAATGAATGCGTGAGTACTGCGCTTTGAAATGATATTGTTCATTGTGAAAAAGCGCTATATAAATATCCTTATTATTATTATTATTATTATTATTATTATTATTATTATTATTATTATTATTATTATTATTATTATTATTGTTAGAGAGAGAGAGAGAGAGAGATGAGAGGAGAGAGAGAGAGAGGAGAGAGAGAGAGAGAGAGAGAGAGAGAGAGTGAGAGAGAGAGAGAGAGAGAACGTATTTAGCTCTCCCCTCCTCCCTCCCTCCCTCCCTCGTCTCTTAAGTGTTAGCAAGTGTTGATTTTAAAATTTTGTATGAAGCGTGTGTGTGTGTGAATGTGTGTGCTCTGGGCGCTTTTGCGCAAACTGATATTGTTCATTTGTGATGGGTGTATATTGCGTGCGTGCGTTTTTTTATTAAAAATTATTATTATTATTATTATTCAGTAGAAGGAAAGTTATTCCATTTTTCGAGTATTTGATTATTGTTAACAGAAAGATGAAGAAGAGAGAGAGAGAGAGAGAGGAGATGAGAGAGAGAGGAGAGATGAGAGAGAGAGAGAATGACAGGTTTTGTCACCCGTATTCAAATACTGCAAATGTTCGTGTTGATTAAAAATTTAATGTATATAGATGTATTTCGTGAGTGTGTGTGTAGTGTGTGTGTGTCTGGGCGTGAGCACGCGTGGTTTGTATGTTAGGTGTGTGTATGTTCTTTGCGTGCGTGCGTGCGTTTATTATTAAAAAAAAAACCACAATCACCGCTCATTCAGTAGAAAAAAAAAACCACAATCACACCGGAAGGAAAGTTTGGCCATTTTTCGAGTATTTGATTTTGTAATAAACAGAAAGATGGAATAACAAATAATATAATAGTAGAAGTCCGACACTCCAGAAACGGCAGACGCAGTATGATTAATAGAGGTACCGGGTCCATGGTTACACAAAATGAACAGAGAGTATATGCTGAAGCGTAATACATCTAAGATGACTAGACTTGTATTAGAAATCTACCGTCTCAGGTTTAATATTACACTTGAAATGAGTCAGAGGTCATGTTTTCTAACTTTTATAATCCTAGAAGAGTACGTAATCTATAAGTACAGTACTGAGGTGAAATCTCTCCAATACGCATGTACGCAGCTATAAAAGACAACTCCGACCCTTTATAACGTTACCTTGCAAGTTTTTCTTCTAGTTCTATGAGGTCAGTATGCGTCACCCGACACAGCAAGATCGGAGGGGAGTGGGGGAGGAGAGAAGAGGGAAATGGGGGGGCGGAAAGGGGGAGGGTAGGGAGAGGAGGGGTGAAACAGCCGCAGTCAAGCTCTCCAACACACGCTGATAGGGTTTAGTCACATGAGGTAAACTTCATGTTAGTTTTGGCGCCTGCAATAGGTATTCCAAGGGAGATAAGTCACCCATTGCCTGCCTACAGCTATAGTAGACGACCTTTTGACTGGTCGGACACGAAGTCCGATCCATGTTCCCAAATACTAGACGCAAAAATGTAGACGAAGTTCAGATCCACTTTCGCAAATATTAAATATGAAAATGTAGACGAAATTGGTATTCATTTTCGCAAAAAATTACACGCAAAAATGTAGACGAAGTTGGGATCCATTTTCGCAAATATTAAATACAGACATGTATGAATAGTTTAAGCTAATAACAATCATCTTTAAGCGTGAATTACCCGCTTCTCTCTCTCTCTCTCTCTCTCTCTCTCTCTCTCTCTCTCTCTCTCTCTCTCTCTCTCTATCTCTCTCCATTTTGATCTGGACCTCAGACGCATTTTGAATAGGTTCTATCTTATTCTTCAAGCAGTTTGACCACATCACAACAGTTTTAAAGGGATCCGCTTTAACCACGCCGTCGACAAATCCTTTAACATTCACAGTGTAGCCCCACTTAAAAAAAAAAAAAAAAAAAAAAAAAAAGCTTACCCTATTAAAAAAGAAAAAAACTCTTTGGAAAATATAGTTGTTTCTTAAAGAATACAATCGAGTAGTTGTGACTTTTAATAGCAACAGACGTTCGCTAGCCCGCCCACATTCCGAAGCTAAAAATAGCAGCTACCAAAGCAGATAGAATGAAAAAACAAACAAACAATTACTCGTAATTCTTTTTGGTTTGTTTTAGACTAATAACATAGACACTACCCTAAAACCCTAACCCTACCCTACAATACCCTACCCTACTACCCTAACTCTACCCTACCCTACCCCACTCCCTACCCTACCCTACCCTACCCTACCCTACCCTAACCCTACTCTACTACCCTACCCTACATACTACTCTACCCTACCCTACCTACCCTACCCTACACTACTCTACCCTACTCTACCTTACCCTACCTACTCTACCCTACACTACCATACTCTACCCTACCATACTCTACCCTACTCCACCATACCCTACCTACTCTAACCATACACCCTACCCTACTACTCTACCTTACCCTACCTACTCTACCCTAACACTACCATACTCTACCCTACCATACTCTACCCTACTCCACCATACCCTACCCTACTCTACCCTACTCTAACTTACCCTACCTAATCTACCATACACTACTATACTCTACCATACACCCTACCCTACCCTACTCTACCCTACCCTACCCTATCTTATCCTACCCAACTCTCTCCTACCCTACCCTACCTTATATTATCCTACCCAACTCTCTCCTACCCTACCCTACACTACCTACCCTACCTACTCTACCTACCCTACCCTACTCTACCTACTCTACCCTAACCCTACCCTACCTACTCTAACCCTACCCTACTCTACCTACCCTACCCTACCCTATCTTATCCTACCCAACTCTCTCCTACCCTACCCTACCCTACCATACTCTACAATACTATACCCTACTCTACCCTATACCCTACCCTACCTTACCCTACCCTAGACACCAAAGACACATTTCAAGATGCGTGTCTCATTCAGAAATAGGGTCAAAGGTCACACGGCTGTACCGTTTAAAAAAAAGGAAAATAACTCTTTGTCAGAACCGAAATGGAAAATTCAAATCTGAGTGGTTGGTTTGAGCAAGGAAAGCCCACTTCATCAGTATTCAATGTCATAACAATGCCAATTTTAGGGTAAACCCGTTTTGGCCAAAAGTAAACAGACCTTCCATTTGGGGTGTTTTAAGGTACGAGTTTTATTCCTGCACTCTGAATAGTGTCAATACGATATGATGTAAACATGTATGCAAATTTATATTGAAGCTGTTAAGCCATTGTGAGCGGACATTGTCTTCTTCACCTGTGAACAGGGTGGCCATCAATATGCCAATGATTGATAATAATAATAATAATAATAATAATAATAACAATAATAATAATAATAATAATAATAATAATAATAATAATAATAATAACAATAATAATAATAATAATAATAATAATAATAATAAGGATATTTATATAGCGCTTTTTCCCAAGGAGCAATATCAGTTCAAAGCGCAGTACTCACGCATTCATTCTAAACATCCGGCTTTTACTATAGCTTCAAGTAGGTCCGTGCAATAATGTACTAGTATTACTCTTCTGTGTGCGTGACAGACATGAAATACTTTCAGGAAAACGAAAAACACATTTAAAAAAACAACAACATATAATTCAGATAAAGATCTGTTTCTGTATTTGAATATTGTTCAAAGTTCGTTCAGCTGTGACGATCAGCGATGTACAAGAAGTAGGTTTTGAAACGTGGCTGTGGAAGCGACGCTATCTATGAAGAAACTAATGGTGCTGTAAAACCACAAGAAGAAGAAGACATAGGAGGAGTAGAAAGAAGAAGAAGCAGAACTAGTAGTAGTAATAGTAGTAGTAGTAGTAGTAGTAGTAGTAGTAGTAGTAGTAGTAGTAGTAGTAGTAGTAGTAGTAGTAGTAGTATATTTTAATAATGTCTACTAAAATCAAAGGTAATTCGAGAGGACATATATAAAAGCGATTTAAAACTGAATAAAACATCCCAAAAGGAACAACAGTAAAACGGTGAAATCAAGTACACAGTATGCCTAACTATGAACAGGCGATTACTTACGTAACAAGAACTATATATAAATTTACATTGGCAACACTCATGGATATTGAATTTTTTAAACAAATATTAATTTAAAAAATAAATTAATTAATTAAAGAATGCATACATTTTTACTTGCAAACAATCACACACATGTATTGAACAACAGAATGGTTGATGTGTAAGTACAATTTAGTTTAGGGAGAAGAAGAAGAATGCGAAGAAGAAGAAGGAGGAGGAGAAGAAGGAGGAGGAGGAGGAGTATGATGAAGAGGAGAAATCGGAGGAGAAGAAAAGAAGGAAAAGGAGGAGGAGGAGGAGGAGGAGAAGAAGAAGAAGAAGAAGAAGAAGAAGAAGAAGAAGAAGAAGAAGAAGAAGAAGAAGAAGAAGAAGAAGAAGAAGAAGAAGAAGAAGAAGAAGAAGAAGAAGAAGAATTGTTGCTGTTATTTTCTTGTACTGTATATATCACTGTGGTCTTTATTACAGGCAGAAAATGAAACGTTAAAAAATAAAGAGAAAATAAATAAATAAAACCCAGGGACATACCCTATAGTATTACAGGGAAAACCCAAACTTTCAAGTTTTATATTTACATGTAATACCCAAGCTTTGAAGTTCTATTATAAACTTTGACAAACCCTAACAAATCGTGCTGTAGCTTGCCTACAGTAATTCCCGTTAGGACCCGCTCGGCCTCCTCTTCCCTCCCCCCTCCCCTCACGTACCCCATACCAACCACCTTCCACCCAACCCTTAACCTTGCACCCTCTCCAGTCGCACCTAATACTTTCGTTAGCATTTTCGTAATGTATTCCAAGAGGCCATGGGAAAGTCCCGTACATTTTCCCCGTCCCTCTGTAAAGTTAGAATTTACTGCAACTGATCGGTTCTTGACGTTACGATGTGTGTGTGTGGGTGTGTGTGTAGGTGTGTTTGTGTGTGTGTGTGTGTTGTGTGTGCGTGTCCTTGTTTACACAGTGTTATCTGGACAAATCAGTGAACATCTACATAACTTGTATTAACACGCCTACTTGTTTTGACGTCAGCACAATGATCCGTTAGGGTTAGGGCTGGGTTAGGGTTAGGGTTCGAACACTTCAAAGTACTTAAAAATGGGGACGAAATATGACCCATTGTCAGCACAACGTAGGTGGCGTTTCGGGAAAGTCATGATAATACTGTGTAACCTCGGCTGGGTGTGTAAGGGTGTGTGTATATTTAGTTGGAAGGATGACGTACGTCTGTTGCACGCTCTGTACCAATCGCGTTAGAAGTTTGGGAGGTTGTTAATACGGGTTAATACCGGGTAACTATGGCGGCGACGACAATAAAGAAGAAGAAGACGAAAAGGAGAAGGGGGATGAGAAGTAGGAGAGACAGACAGACAGACAGACAGAGACAGAGAAAGAGTGGGGAGGGAGAGGGAGGGAGGCAACATTATTTAAGAGGAAAACACGTTCTTAAGTAGATTAATTCGTTGTGAGTTGAACCACACCACCACTGCCATCACCATAGGCAGTGACAACAACAACAGCAAAAGACAACAACTACAACAGTAATCAGCACTATATTACCTCATACTACCCCTACCCATCCACCCATAGACACTCCCACCCCTAATCTCCTAACCCTTTTCTGACTTCATTCGCCTCCCCAAGCCCCCCCCCCCTCCCGAAACCTGCAACGAACGTTCTGAGCTGTTTACAAATAGTCAACCTTGAACATTTCTGTGTGTTGACAATACGGCTTTGTGGTGTAAATAATATTATGTTTACATCGGAGCCATCCTAACAGTGCATACAAGTCGCGCTAACTTGAGAAACGGACAGAAAGTGTCGAATTCAATAACTTCTTACAAATTCTGTTTACAATTTATTGGGGTCTCACGTAGCAAGATAAGTCATGGGGGTGAGAAAAAAAATCAATCGAAACAGGTAAAGGTAATATATTAAATCTAACAGCGCAAAAATGTACATTGGATAGATTTAGCTGAATTTCACCGCTAAAGTCTAAACTGAATACAATTAGTTGAATTTAAATAGATTCTTGAAGTCTAAGTTGCAACAGAATTAGTTGAATGTAATTAGTTTCTAGCCGCGCAAAATCTAAAGTGAATAGAAATAGTTAAGTTTAAATAGAATCTAACAGCGCCAAGTCCAAATTGAACAGAATTAGCTCAATTTAACTAGAATATCAACCACAAGTTAGTAGAAGCATTCGAATGCAATTAAAATGTAACAGCACCGACTCTAAATTGAACATAATTAGTTTAATTTAGCTAGAATATGCAAGTCAAATTTGTTTAAAACTAGCTGAATTTAACTAATCTATAAGTCTAATTGAACGGAATTATTAGAATTTTGTTTAATTAGAATCTAACAGCGCCAAGTTAAATTAACCTCACATGTAAATGCTTAGATAAGCTACTCTGCAATCAGTAGATGACCAATTGCTTTAGACTATAAGTAACCCGAATAGGCATGGCCGAGTTGAATGTTAAAGTCCTAAAAGTGCAAAGTTTAACACATTATATTATTACGATCACGGGTAGCAATAGAGTACAATCTACGCCTCAAATTCATATAAAAAAACGGCGGAGTTTCGACAATTAGATTCTAAAAGTGCACATCCTTAATTTCATTACACATTATTATGATTCAACGAACAGAGCCTTACGTGTAGATTGGCTTTGATGTTTTATTTATTAATTAATTTATTTATTTATATCAGTTTTAATTCTGTTCATTATTTATTTATTGAATTAGGCATGGCCGTATTTATTTATTTAATGTAATTTACACTGTAGTCCATTCACATTTTCGATACTAGACAAGATATTCAATGATAAGCGTAGACACCTCTGGCTGTGTATAGGTAGTGAAGGTGTGTTTAGGTGTAGGTTCAATGAAGGGAGTGTGGGTATGAGGAGTCAGGAGTTTTCTCCCTTGTGGCCCCCTCACACTGTGGAATATGCTGGAATGAAGTGTGTGATAAGTTAGCTAAAGAAGGGGCACTGAAAACATCTAATACAATAATGGTTGATATAAAATTATCTTGTCATTAAATATTTTCTATATTGGATAGGGAAATAGAAGAACTACAATCAAGAAAAGTGCTTCTGAATTTAATTGTAAATTACATTCAATAAAAGTACCTTTTTGAATTTAACTGTAGCAGAAACACCTCAAAATTAATTTTAAAAAATACGTTAAGGACCTGGAATATTAAATTCTTGTGAAGCATAAATCGTGCTTGTTCTGCAAAAAAAATTATATAAATTATATTCCATTTGAATGTCCTGTCTTGAGTAAATTAACGTCCCCGGACACATTGAGCGTATAGGGGACAGTATCAATCCTATTCTGTAAAGATCACTGTTACATGATAGAAAATATGGTCGAACAATGTAGGTTATATTATTATCATCCACGTCCCACATGTAGTAAAAAAAATTATTAGTGTTTTGATAAGATCGCCAGTATGAAAATTGTAATACGTTGTTGTTTTTTTTTTTTAATTATGTACTGTTAAATTACTAAATTTTAGGGCTGATGTTGTACACTTTCATTGTTGCCCATAGAGCTGCATGCCAGACTCGGTCAAACGCTTTCTTGAAGTCTATGAACACATGATATAGATGTTGTTGGTGCCGTAGGTATTTCTCACAGATTATTCTGAGGTTGAAAATCTGTTCAGTGGTACTTCACCCTGCCCGGAATCCTGCTTGTTCTTCAGCTATGATTTGTTCAGCTTGGGGTTTCAACCTGTTGAGTATTATTTTCAGGAGAACCTTGCTGGGATGGCTGATGAGGCTGATGGTGCGGTAATTTTCACACTCCTGAAGGTTACCTTTCTTGGGAAGAGTGATAACAAGTGACTAGGTCCATGGTATAGGCCATTCCCCACTCTGCCAGATCTTGTTACAGATAATGGTGAGGGCATCAATCATCGCTTCTCTTCCTGCTTGTAGCAGTTCCGCGGGTATGTTGTCCACTCCCGCTGACTTCCTTTTCTTTAGCGATTGAACTGCTGCCTCAACTTCTTCCCGGAGAATTGGGAGGATTTCTTCTTCTTCTCTGTTCTCGGGACATGCTAGAACTGATGGGTCTCCATTTGGTGTATGGCTGTAAAGGTCAAAGCAGTACTCTGTTCATCTGTCCAAGACTTCTTGTTCTTCTGTAAGGCATATGCCAGACTTGCTTTGGATCGTGGAGACTTTGGCCTGTTTGACACTTGTCAGCCGCTTCACAGTCTGGTAGGCCTTCTTGCTGTTGTTCCTGTTCAGACTGTTCTCTATTTCCTGGCATTGATCATCTATCCAGTTCTCCTTTGCTGTGCGCATGCATTTTCGGATGTCATAGTTGATTTTTCGGTAGACATCAGCTCCCTGTGAGTTTTTTTTTTAAAATCTCTCTTCGTTTATGACACAGATCCAAAATTTCAGGTGTGATCCACGGCTTCTTCTTTGGTCGGTGCTTGCCAAGGATCTCAGTGGCGGCATCTGCCACAGCTGAGTTGAAGGTGGTGGTCATGGTGTTGACATCTACTTCACCAGCCCCCAAAATGAGCAGTGGTGCAAATTTCCCTCCAATTGTGGCATGAAATAGTTCTGCCAGCTCTGGGTCTTGCAGTTTGTCCAGGTCGAACTTCAATCTAGTGCACTTTGCTGTATTTACTCTCTTCAAGTGGAGCCGGAAAGACATCATCACGAGATCGTGGTCACTTCCGATGTCTGCTCCTGGAAAAGTGCGTGTCCTGCCTATGTTGATGCTTGATCTGAAGCGTTTCTTGACCATGATGTAGTATATTTGTTTGTGATGCTCCCCGCCGGGACTGTGCCATGTCCATCGTCTGGAGTTTTTGTGGAGACCAAGCGTGTTTGCCAGTACCAGATTGTTGTATCTGGCTAACTCCAAGAGTCTCAAACCCTGTTATTTGTCTCGTTGAATTATTTGAATCCATCAAAAGCCTGTATAACAAGGCTACCAGTGCAGACCTCCACAACAGCGCCATCGGGAACTGGTTCAGAACAACAATCGGTGTGCGTCAAGGATGCCTACTCTCTCCAACACTCTTCAACATCTTCCTAGAGCGCATCATGTCAGATTCTCTTGCAGATCATGAAGGCACTGTCAGCATAGGGCGTAGAGCAATCTCCAATCTTCGTTTTGCGGATGACATTGATGGATTGGCTGGAGAGGAACAAGAACTTGAACAGCTGCTACAGAGGCTTGACACCACCTCCAGAGCTTATGGAATGGAAATAAGTGCAGAGAAGACCAAAATGATGACCAACAACACCAATGGCATCAACACGGACATTAAAGTCCAAGACCAATCCCTCAACACAGTGCATAGCTTCAAATGTTTAGGAGCCATTGTATCAGACAATGGGTCCCGACAGGAAGTCCTCTCCAGGATCGCACAAACAACTGCTGCCCTGACAAGGTTGAAGCCCATTTGGAAAGACAGGTCCATCAGTCTACATTCCAAAGTAAGACTGCTGCACTCCCTTGTCATCTCCATCTTCCTATATGCTTGCGAAGCATGGGCCCTCAAAGCAGAGCTACAACGAAGAATACAAAGCATGGAGATGAGGTGCTACAGAAGACTTCTGGGCATTTCCTATACCCAACGACGAAGTCCGACAGACCATCACACAAGCCATTGGACAACACGACGACTTTCTCACAACGGTGAAGAAACGGAAACTCCAATGCTATGGCCTCGTCACCAGATCATCAGGCCTTGCAAAGACTATTCTGCAAGGCACAGTGCAAGGAGGTAGAAGAAGAGGGAGACCGAAAAAGAAGTGGGAGGACAACATTCGAGAATGGACTGGTTTGACACTGAGCGAAGCCATCAGGGCTGCTGAGGACAGAGAAAGATGGAGTATGCTGGTTAAACGATCATCTGTGGTGCCCCTACGACCTCCGGGCTACGGGACAAGATAGGATAGGATAGGAAATTACTAAATTAATAAGATGTATTTCTTTTAATGAGTGTGTGAGTGTGAGCAAATGTGAGGATAGAATACGCGTGAGTGTCTAAAATTACCATAGTGTCAATAGACGATAACTAAGATACTGAACTGATCCCTTGTCCCAAATAGCACTCACTTCAGTCCGCAAAATGATCACCGAAAATGCAATCCTAATTGTTTCTTGCACAGGGGACAGAACATTGCCCACTATAATTATCATCTCCTGAGGTGACAACAATGCAATTTCGAAGGTAAAGGCACTGGCACGAAAACTAAACAAAGCATCTGAAGGTACTTTAATGCCAGGTACTTTAAAGGGACCCAAGATCACGCCTTTCAGCGTCACGGATCCTGTTTAATTTCACAGTGGTTGTTGCCCCGTCAGAAGAAAAAAAAAACAATTAAGCAAAATCGAAACAAACCAACAAATGAACAAAAGCAACTCTTTCAAAAGTACCGTTTGAATATAAATCCATACATTCCTTTGCTGAAGTGTTTATTATTAAATATCCGTGAGACCTTGGCCTCTTTAAACCATGCAGGGTCCAACTCCTAAAACATCCGAACACGATGGCATGTGCATAATGCGATCCATCACGGGTGCGTAATTGAATGTTGTTTTGGTGTTCAGTGCATACATAAATTGTATTAAAACTGCCGCGTTCCTGCCTGAGAGTCTCGCCTCTTTTAGAAGGAACAATGCGCAGCAGTGAACAAACAACATTTTAAAATAATCCAAGGTCAACAGTTAAACAACCAATAAACATCCGCCATTGTGTGTCATTGCTCCGTGTGGGATAAAGAAGGTCGTATTGTATCGTGTTGTATTTTATTGAGTTCCATTGTATTGTTTTTCTGATATGTATTGTATTGTATTATAACATTGTATTGTATTACTGTATTGTTTTTATTGTATTGTATTTATTGTATTGTAATGCATTCCTTTTGTATTGTAGTATTGTATCGTAGTGTATGCCTATGAGACAACAAAAGAACTGAGGTACATGCTGACAACAACAACAAACAAAAAAGACTCGCGCATGGATCCGATTGGCTCAGAAGTCTGTGGCGAACAACTCGTTGCTAGCATCTAGTTGTGGCCTCGAGAGGTTCAGGTTAAATCCTTACGCCGTAAACACTCCTGTAACTAGGACATTAAATGTAGTTCCATGTTCGGCGCATAATTAAACTGAAGTAGTAAATATGCCACGTTTTTGCATAGACTCTCGCTTCTTCGAACACGCCATACCTAGAAATCAACATAATTGGCGCGAACAGTTGCGTCCCCTTACGCTGCCATTTTCAATAGCTGTAATCACATACAACAAATAAATAAGAATCAAGAACACATCTTTGTTTGCACGTTTATTTGTGCGCGCTAAATTATATGGCGAACGTGCTCCAATCCCGCTCGCATGGTTGGCGAATTATATGCAAACATAAATCAAAGAAGAACAAAAAAATCTATTCCGCTTTACAGACATCGAATATAATAATATGGTAGGTAACATGATAACCGACTGACTTACCCATGATTCTGATTGACTTGTAAGCTCGTGTGATTCTTCTACTTAGTATTAACTGAGCGGTTTTGTGTGACCTTTTTCCTTTTCCTCTGTGTAATGTAATATTCTATTGTATTTACGTTCATCCCCTCAATAGTATCATAATGAACAAGGAATTGGTTTTAATTGTCTGTGAATGATATGAGTGGTTTTGTCAGCCAATCGAAATCTTCTATACATTTGTTATTCTGGGGTGTGTGGGTGTGTTAGTAGTGAGAAATCTAACAGAGATTGGTGTGTGTGTGTGTGTAGGTGTGTGTGTGTGTGTGTGTGTTACATTACATTACATGGTTATTGTTTTAGGTCCAGCGGACTTTTTCCGAGCCAAATCAGGACCAGAGAAGTGAAAGAAGACTCACCCCTGATCCGCATAAAAGATCTGCTGAAACAACCATAGTGGTAACACTAAAGGCACTCCATCAGCCAGTCACTTTACTATAAGGACATCCCACGCAGGGGACGCTGAGGCTATACTCTAATTTATCGAACCCCCGTTAACAAAAACAAAATAGAATACAAACATCATTATACAATATCAACAAAACACATACATATAAAATGCCTACATTGCCAAATAATAACATCTTAGGAAGCCCCAGTGACCACCTGGCAGAAAGCGTCCAATATTCCCAAGCTGATCCAACAGACCTCATACACAAATGAGGAGTATTGTCCCGGAAGAGTTTTCATGAAAAAAGGTAGGTGACTGGTCTAGCAAAGAAGAAGATAGTATAGTAGATTGATAGAACAGAGTAGGAATTAGAAAGAACAAAGGAGAAAGACAGCGACAGTGGGAATTTAAAGCACTAAATTTCCAGAAAGTGGGGATACTATTTATACTGAACCCCCCGGCATTCCCACGGGTGTGTGTGTGTGTGGGTGTGTGTGTGTGTGTGTGTGTGTGTGTGTGTTTGTGTGGCTAGGTAAAAACGACGTTACTCTGACATACACTCGAAACTCTACGTACTTGTGTGTGTGTGTGTGTGTGTGTGTGTGTGTGTGTGTGTGTGTGTGTGTGGGTGTGTGTGTGTGGGTGTGGGTGTGTGTGTAGGTGTGTGTGTGTGTGTGACGATGTTAAAAATATAGTTGAAAGTATGATTGTTAGAACAAATGTAGTTATAGCACTAGACTAGAAACCTTGTGATTTTATGTGTTATTTTTTATTTCCTTATGTGCTGAGACGCAGTGTGCTGTTTGAATTCTCCCTCGTGGGTAATAAACGTTGGTTGGCTTTGACATTTGAAGTGTTTGTGTAACTTCTTTTTGCTTCTTTAACATCTTTATTTATATTTTAAAAAAATTTTCAGAGCAGTCTTTGTATGTGCCGATCATTGTTTTTCTTTAGGTGTATTTTTTTGTAGTCTCATCCTCCTCTCCCCCCCCCCCAAATTCCTCCTATTCGATTCAAACGTCCCCTTGGCTATGAGCCTGTTTTTTGTCCCTAAATGTGTGCTTGATTTGTGGAATAAAGACATTTCAAACACATTTTGTTGTTGATTTTTTAAAATAATGTTTTTAAATTGGACAATAAAGTTGTCTTGTATTCTGAATTGAATAAAAGGACCAAGTTTCAATAAGCCTTTCTTCTCTGGGCTATCACTACTGGACCTCATATATCTAAATTATTAAGTAGAACGGTATCGAATACGCAGAAAAAAAAATTAACACAACCCTGTCCCAAATGAAGAACACCGAGTTATCGTTCCTGATTCTACGTTTTCATCCAATGTTCGGTAGAGGCACGTCTTCCTAAACGACAATGAATAGGATTTATATATATATACATATATATAATGGGGCCGGGTAGCTCAGTTGGTAAGAGCGTCTTGCTGGTAACCAAAAGGTCGCTGGTTCGAATCCCGGATTGGTCAACGTGTGATCATATTATTTTCCCATTTACCAACAACTGGCCCGCTGGTGTCAGTATAAATCGGTCCAGTAGTCACCTATATGCGAAAGTGTCGTGTGACTATAATCTACAAACAACATATAATAATAATAATAAAAATCCTATTCAGTGTCGTTTAGGCAGACGTGCCTCTACCGAACATTGGATGAAAACGTAGAATCAGGAACGATAACTCAGTGTTCTTCATTCGGGACAGAGTTGTATTTCATTTTTCTACCTATTCGTTATCGTTCTACTTAACTCCACAAAACCTGTAATCAGCATTCCAGTGGACCAAGAGACTAGAGAAAGAGGAACGGGCGCATACTGCGTTGTTGAGACTCGCCCAGGCTCACCTTTGCCTACTTAGTGGGCAGACCAATGTAAACATCAGCGAGTGTCAGCCACCATGCACGCATTGTGGAACAGGAGTGTAGGCATAGTGAGTGACGCAGAAAAAAGAAAATTACAGGGTTAGGGTGTTTTGTTTGTTTTTATATTGGAGTCAATTTGAAGAAAAATTAGAACGGGAGGGAAGAGAGAGGGAGGAGAGGAAAGGGGAGAGAGGTAGAGAGAGAGAGGGAGAGAGAGACAGAATGACTGATAGAGGAAAATGAGAGACAGAGGATGACAGAGAGAGAGAGAGACAGAGAGAGAGAAAGAGAGAGAGAGATTAACAGAGAGACAGACTGAGAGACAGATTCAGATAAACCTATGTATGCCGGTGCGAGAACGTCTTTTCAACATTTATTCTCTGTCATTCTCTCTTTAGCAAACAAACACAGACAAACAGGAAGACAGAAATATATACACAAAGACACTCTTACAACAACAACAACAGATAATATAATTCCATCTGAACGAAGGTCTACTCGCACCAGCTAGGTCGCCTTCGTTCCATATTAGTCACGCACAAAACACGCCCTAATTGGGCCACAAACTACACAGACGTCACGTTCGATTTAACACTTCAATTTATCTAACACTTCAATTTCTCTAACACACACACACACACACACACACACACACACACACACACACACACCCGCACGCACCCACACACACACACCCGCACGCACCCACCCACACACACACACAAGTATGTAGAACACCAAGAATGTAGGAATCGGAAAGTGTTGTTTTTTTTGAAGGAGAGAACGCAAATTTGTTCTAAAAATGTAAGAATCTAATGCAAAATTGGCACGTTCCGTCTCAAAAGTTGACCTCGTTCGTCTCCTATAGGCGACGAATAGGTCGAACTTCCTTCAAAATTTTCCCGAAAATTGACTGGATTTTCCCCGTCCAGGATAGAGCACTCCCTTGTACTTAAAATTAAAACACTCTCATGCACTACAACTGCACTCCCATGCACCAAAAGAGCACTCCTGTGCACTTAGAAAAAAAGTGGGTGGCTAATACACACACCCATTCTCCGCATAAAAATCAAGGTCAATCACCCATTTCAAGGATTATGTCTACGCATACTCACACGCACATACACACATACTTGCATACAAATACACACGCGCGCGTACACACACCACACACAATATCTCTTTCTCGTTATATCATCAGACCTGTGCACATCTACGGATTTTCCGTATTTTCTCCGATTTTCATGAGCAGAATACGGATTACTTATTAAAATTCTATTAAAATTCCGAAATTCTGATTTTTTTATTTGAACTGTCGTGACAGCTTGCTACTGAAAATGTTTAAAAACTACTGAAATTTGGTTTGTTTGCTACTGATGAGCATTTTGAGTGTGCACAGGTCTGTATCATCAATAAATCAGCACTAGGTCCATGTTCCCCTTTCCCCTGGCCGCCCAGCTGTGTTCATTGGTCAAGGGCCCCAGACGATGCGCCCAATGTAGACAGTGGACGCCTCCAGCTAGCGGCTTGAGTTAAATCATGTATCGTCCAGCGCCTTGAGCAGCTTTGGAGCTGAAAAAACCGCTATACAAGAATGACAATAAATCAATCAATAAATAAATCATAACTATAAGAAAATAGCAACCCACACACACATACACGCGCGCGCACACACACACACGAAGATACACGCAATCGCCGCTGAAAAGGAAAGTACCGTAATTCCATCGTAACTTAAAATTTTAATATTCTGCTTAGACTACGTCTATTATAGTTGAAATAAATAAATTAATGTATGTTTTGTCTTTCCTCTTTAATGAGAAAAAATTTGACTTTATAAAAAAAGAAATTAATTTAAAAAAAATAAAAAATAAAATAAATAAATAAATAAAGGGGGAAACAACTAATTATATTATATTCCAAGGGCTTATAATAATAATAATAATAATAATAATAATAATAATAATAATAATAATAATAATAATAATAATAATAATAATAATAATAATAAATAAATAAATAAATAAATAAATAAATAAATAAATAAATAAATAAATATATTGTCTACCTAAGAAACGTCAATGGGCCAAAATATTAAAATTATTTCCCTTGAATATGCAAATGTTCAGCCGATAGGTGCGCCAATAGTCGCGTACTTCCATGTTCAGGTCGTGGATCAAAATCTACAGTTTTAAGTCTTTTTTGATGTCGGTATATATCTTTAGCTTTCATAGGCGACCCCAAATGTTTTTTTTTTGCTTGGTGAAATGTTTGGAGTGATTATGTACATGTTGTCAGTACTACAAACGATTTATTTTGTGCTCGGCCTGACAGACTTTTCACAAAATAAATCGTTTGTAGTACTGACAACATGTACATAATCACTCCAAACATTTCACCAAGTCTGAAATCATACATAATATTTTTTTAATAGTCTAGTCATATAATATATATTAATAATAACAAATTTTTATAGAGTTCGGTACTCCAGCAGATGGCGTGACGTTGTTGTTGTTTGTAGATTATAGTCACACGACACTTTCGCATATAGGTGACTACTGGACCGATTTATACTGACACCAGCGGGCCAGTTGTTGGTAAAGGGAAAAATAATATGATCACACGTTGACCAATCCGGGATTCGAACCAGCGACCTTTCGGTTACTAGCAAGACGCTCTTACCAACTGAGCTAGCCGGCCCCACATGGCCTGACGCAACACGGTATACAGTTATTACAAGGGGCCAAAGAATATGGGTCTCGATCACGTAGGCCTATTTACTACCGGGAGTACGCTACCCTAGGCGCACTCTATCGGATTGTCTTCCCCGAAGGTGGAGTTTTTTGGCTCATTAGAACAGCACTCTCCAGTTTGGTTTTACTTCGTCTTAACGGACACAAAGAAAGACATAATGAACAAGCGATCGAAACAAAAGAGACAATACTATTGTCGATAGATGGTTTCTTAAGTCTTCATATTATGACAAGGACAGTTGAACAGCAAAGGGCACGTATACGTTTACTCTTGAATTGCATAATAATAGTTCGCACTTTTAGTAAACCGTCGGTTGCACTCGTCAGGCTTAGTGTAACAGCAATCATGAATATAACCTCAGTTGTTAAACAGGGTGGGGTGATTATTTGCACTCTGCAGTTTAATTATAGCAAAAAAATTATGAAAGCACTCTCAACTCCGACTGCGCTCTTCTAAATGACATCGCATCAAAACAACCTTCAACAGTGACATACTTGGCGTTTCACAGGCAGTGAAATAAACAGTCTCCATTACTAGCCTATCAACATTACTAGACATTAAACAGAGTTAGAGGGGGGGGGTGGGTGGGAGGGAGAGGGAGGTGGGAGGGGGGGGCAATTGTGTGGAGAAGGTGAGGGGTGGAATAGGGGGTAGGAGGAGATGGGAAGGGAGAGGAAGACCAAGGTAATGGCGAAGTGAATGACATCTAAACAGAGAGACAGAGGGCTTTCTCTAACCACAGGGGTATGAAACAAGTACAATGGATCCGTAATAGTAAAAACGTTTGTGTTTGTTAGTATTGTTTTATTCAGTTCATCTTCTTTTAGTATTTTTTTAAAAAAAATTTTCTTCTTTTTTTATGTTATTTATAGGACGACGATGATGATGATGATGATAATGATAATGATGATGACGATGATGATGATGATGATGATGATGATGATGATGATGATGATGATGATGATGATGACGATGACGACGATGATGTTTCTTTATAACGCGCGTGTATCCTCCATCCACTGTGGAATGTTCAGTGCGCTGGCCGATACAGGATCTATCTCGAGCCGCCCGAGGTGCGAGCCGCCCGAGGTGCGAGCCGCCCGAGGTGCGCACTTGCAGCTTTTGGGGTGCATAGTTTGACTCCCAGATGACTGGGCACTATCCTGTGCGACTGGGTTTTGGGGGAGGGGGGGGGGGGAAGTGACTTTTGTGCGTGCTGTGTATATTTGTGTAGCCGGCACGCACTCGTCTAGGACATGAGCTTCAGGATCTTTAAAAGTCCGTGCGATGGAATGCGTGCGTGCACAGGCTGGACCTCGGTTTATACTCTCATTCCAAGGAGTAGGAGCGCAGTGCCTCAGGTTGTTGTTGTTCTTATCTTTCCCCCACCCCGTTACCACTGCCCGTATAGGCTGCGATGTTAGCGCCTGACATTCGAGTACTCGATGTACACCGCTGAGTTAACTGCCTTATATCAAGATTCAAGATTTAATCCCCTTACTCCGCCTCTTTTGGGGTGTGGAGGATACAAAAACATAAGCATAACAATCCTAATGCGGTTGTAAAAAAACATAACAGCAATATTGCTAACATTTTTGTTTGTTTTGGTTTGCTTTGTTTCCTGTCGTCCGCTAGTGATATTTTTGATCCTTCTATCCTATCCTATCCTGTCCCGTAACCCGGAGGTCGTAGGGGCACCACAGATGATCGTCCAACCAGCATACTCCATCTTTCTCTGTCCTCAGCAGCCCTGATGGCTTCGCTCAGTGTCAAACCATCCATTCTCGAATGTTGTCTTCCGAGAATGGACTGGTTTGACACTGAGCGATATTTTTGATACAGTGTTTATTATGAGAAAGGCAATATCTAGTTTATGCATCTTAGAGAAATGACATGTTCAATGTTGGAATAAATGTGATAGTAAGTGTGCTGCGCGAGAACTTGAAAGTAATGTCCAGTCTATGTGCCGTATAAGTAGTAAGGAAATGAATAATTATGTTGTGTTATATAATTATGTATGCATAATGTGCTAATACGTTTCTTAGTTCTTGTCCATGTACTCTCAATTTTTATGTGGGATTGCAGACCATGTATCGAATTTCTCAGTTTAAGATCAA
Source organism: Oncomelania hupensis (assembly GCA_036898135.1). Lineage (NCBI taxonomy): Eukaryota > Metazoa > Mollusca > Gastropoda > Littorinimorpha > Pomatiopsidae > Oncomelania > Oncomelania hupensis. Next base: position 82,723,846 of record CM072514.1, on the reverse strand, counting down.
TAAAGTTATATTGCATTGTATCCGGGTAGCAGTCACTTCAGCCTTGTGCTTCTTTCTGTGCGTCCTGACCCTATGCCTAGCATGCATGATTATCTGGTTTGTTGAATACGTTTATGTTTAAACCAATAGCAACACGAAAGTCGGTCCTCTATTGGGCAGCGGTAGATAGCACACAGCCATTTTGAATGAGAGTATAAACTGAAGTCTAGTCAGTGCACGTACGCATATCGCATTCCATCGCACAGACTTTACAGATCCTGACGCTCATGTCCTATAGGGGTTAGTGCCGGCTACACAAATACAACCCCCGTTGGGGTGCCGGGGGTTTCAGTATATATAGTATCCCCACTTTCTGGAAATTTCGTGCTTTAAATTCCCACTGTCGCTGTCTTTCTCATTTGCTCTTTCTCATTCCTGCTCTGTTCTATCAATCTGCTATACTATCGTCTTCTTCGCTAGACCAGTCTCCTACCTTTTTTCTTGAAAACTCTCCCGGGACAAGACTCCTTGTTTGTGTATGAGGTCTGTTGGATCAGCTTGGGAATATTGGACGCTTTCTGCCAGGTTGTCACTAGGGCTTCCTATGATGTTATTATTTAGCAATGTAGGCATTTTATATGTATGTGTTTTGTTGATAATTTATAATGATGTTTGTAATCTATTTTGTATTTGTAAACGGGGGTTCGATAAGTTAGGGTGAAGCCTAAGCCGTCCCCTGCGTGGGATGTCTTTATTGTAAAGTGACTGGCTGGTGGAGAGCTTTCGGTTTTACCACTAGGGTTGTTTCAGCAGATCTTTTATGCGGATCGGGGGTTGTCCGGTCCTGATTTGGCTCGGAAGAGTCCGCTGGACCTAAAGCAATAATAATGTAATGTAATGTACTACTATTACAACAACATCTACTTCTACTACAACAACTACTACTACAAAAACAACAAAATGCTTTAGGGCCTTCTGTCTCGTCTCCAACATATTTGGCCTAAATACCAGTCGACCACTTCAGCTTGTAAACACACTTGGCTAGGCTAAGCTCGGGTGGATCATATATCATAAACAACTGTTGGACGCGACTTTCTATCTCGGACCCTCATAATCTTGTGTTTAATTCAAGTGCTCTTTAGTGGCCTAAGTGTCGGTACTAAAGAAGAATGCTTTGTCTGTGACAGTACCTCAAGCTTCCTTATGCGTATAATATTATGTGTGGAGAAAAAAAAAGAAATTAACGAGAAAGAGAAAGAAATAAAGAAAATAAGAAAGAAAGAAAGACATAGAAAATACATGTACTGAATGAAAAAAAAAAGATAGAAAATACATGTAATGAGTGAAAAAAAGGGTTAAACAGAAAGAAAATTTTTAAAGAAAGAAAAAAAGAAATTACAAAGAAAGAAATTTAAGGAATAAAAATTGCAATCAAAATGAAATGAAAGAAAGAAAGACAATAAAAAATTATTATAATGAATGGAAGAGAAAGACATAAGCAAAGACAAAAAATACATAAAATGAATGACAGAGAAGGAAATAAAGAACAAAAGACGAAAAGAAAGAAAATGAAACAAAGAAAGACAGACAGAAAGACAAAATAATTTTATAAAAAGTCTTTAAAGCACTTTAAACTATATTTTAATGCTGAATTAGAATATTATAATTGTTTGTATTCCCCTTCTTCCTCTTTCTCTAATACTCTTTCATCATCATCATCATCATCATCATCATCATCATCATCATCATCATCATCATCATCATCATCATCATCACCATCATCATCATTGTCGTCGTCGTCGTCAGCAGCGTTATCATTTCTTATCATCACCATCGTCCCTCACCACAACTATCGCTATCATCCTGTTCATCAGCTACAACGAGGTTTTACGTCACAGCTAAATACCTCCAGGCTGTTCCGTTAAGGCTTGAAGATCCAAACATTGACTTTGCAGCGACTGCTACCTTCCTCCCTAAACACTACAAGTTTGATAACTGTTGTTTGGTATCTATGAAGGAGGGGGCATAGATTTACCTTTCTCAGGGTGCGTATGTAAATGTGTATATGTGCGAGTGTGCATGTGTGTGTGTTTATGTGTTGGCGCGGGCATATGAGAGAGAGAGAGACAGACAGACAGACAGAAAGATAACATGATGATAATTAGGAGTGAGTTAGGGAAAAGCGCGTACAAAGAATCCAGTATTATTTAACTGTAATAATACCTCGGAACGGAAGTATATTAAATTTCTTCTAATTAAAACTCTGAAACAAAATGTAATGTTTTGAGCTGAATAGGTTAACACAATTTTTTATTATACACATCCATCCATTTTGCTTACAAACTACTGTACAAAGAATAACAAAGAAAGCACATTAAGGTTTACCCGTGCACTATGCACAACGCTGAACGCTATAATACGCTGGAAATAAGTGCAGAGAAGACCAAAATAATGACCAATGGCATCAACACGGAAATCAAAGTCCAAGGCCAATCCCTAAAAAAAAGTGCATGGCTTCAAATATTTAGGAGCCATTGTATCAGACAATGCGTCCCGACAGGAAGTCCTCTCCAGGATTGCACAAACAACTGCTGCCCTGGCGAGGTTGAAGCCGATTCGGAAAGACAGGACCATCAGTGTACATTCCAAGTTAAGGCTGCTGCGCTCCCTTGTCATCTCCATCTCCCTATATGCTTGCGAAACATGGATCCTCACAGCAGATCTCCAACGAAGAATACAAAGCATGGAGATGAAGTGCTACAGAAGACTCGTGGGCATTTTCTATATCCAGCACATCACCAACGACGAAGTCCGACAGACCATCACACAAGCCATTGGACAACACGATGACCTGCTAACAGTGGTGAAAAAACGGAATTTCCGATGGTATGGCCACGTCAACAGATCATCAGGTCTTGCAAAGACCATCCTGCAAGGCACAGTGCAAGGAGGTAGAAGAAGAGGGAGACCGAAAAAGAGGTGGGAGGACAACATTCGAGAATGGACTGGTTTGACACTGAGCGAAACAATCAGGGTTGCTGAGGACAGGGAAAGATGGAGTACGCTGGTTAAACGACCATCTGTGGTGCCCCTACGACCTCCGAGTTACGGGAAAGGATAGGATAGGATAGGATAAGATAGGAACGCTATAACCAATGACCAACTAACTAACAAAACTCACAGAGCGAAGATAAAACTTCCCTTCGGGATTGAAATGAAGCTGTCACCAGGAACACATTCTATGCTGCACGAACACTCAAACGTTCGTGCCCCATAAAACTTCATAATGATATGCATTGGCGTTGTTAGGGCTACCTCTAGCTTCCCTTTGTCACATCTCCGAAGGCAGGTACAAAGGCGCGTGACACAAAACACCTCACGCTTCGGGCAAAAGTTCACCGTGAAGCACTGAGTTTATGACTTGAAGGCAAAGGTCACTGTTGGACCATCCAGGCGCTCCTCCCCCCTCCACCCTCTCTCTCTCTCTCTCTCTCTCTCTTTCACTTTCTCTCATTCTCAACTGTAGACATCATACATTTAAAATCTATGTGTTAAAATATAAACTAGAAAATAATACTATTCATCCGTTCATTAAAAGGCCCAAGACCATTCATTTGGGGTTCAAAGTTCATTTTCAAACTCACAGTGAGTGTTGCAGCACAAATACCCCCCCCCCCCCCAAAAAAAAAAAAAAAAATTAAGCTTAAGATTAACTTAAAAAGACATTTTAAGCACCGGTTCGAGATAAATGGATAAATTCATTCGTTATATGCCTATTGAAAGCATCAAGGTAGAGTCTAAAACTAGTATCGCTGAGAAGGCGTGTATATAAGGCACAGTTGTTTGTTAACATAGCAAAGAAAGAGACGCCATAATATTCACAGCTTCGCGGTTGCTTTGATCAACGACTGTCACCATTTGGTTTTGTTACACTCCGTTTGATGGTGGTGTTTTCAATCAGTAGTAGATTCAGCCCCAATGCGTGAATGCTCCTGATGAGTGTAATCTCGGATTCGATTATCCACGTAACCCGTTCAATCAGCATACAAGTCACTGAGTCTTCGTATGAAATTTTCCACTTTTATTCAGCACACATCAACATCTGCATACAATTCTCAACTCACTCGACTCGACTCACTCACAACACAAAACAGTGCGGCACATATATAGACTCTTTCTTCTCCCGAACACCCTGGATCAATCGCGTATGACGCAATTTAACTAATCGCTTCTAATTTCGTCATCACTGTCTTACGTCATACATCTTTCCTTTCTGTCCAAGCATGTTCTCAAATTTTCTACGCTTTCTCGCGAAGCTTCTATTGACAGCAAACCGGCAAATCAAGAGAATTCTACAACAATATCGACCAACTAAAATTACCAACGTTATACAAAAGCCTCCTCTAACCACAACGCAAACTCAAATCAAAGGTAAATAAACTCTATTATTGAATACTTTGCAAATCGAAACGATTAGATCTATCGTGCGCGCTTCAGACATACTATCCTTCGCGTTTCAACGTAACAGGCTTAAACATAAATTTATTCAACAAACCAGATAATAATGCAAGGCAAAACATCAGGAGGCCCTGTGGGTTCGGGCACAGAACAGAATAGACCCAACGTTTCCCGGCGTGTCGTAAGCGGCGACTAACAGAGGTGATGCCATGGCCAGCACATCATCACTGGGCGAAAGTCGTCTACACAAAAGTCACCGGCCAGGACGGAGGAACCTCACGTTACTACAGGTTCAAGGACCACGCGCTCGGGGCCAAGGCGGAACGTACTGTACTCGTGGATTTCGGCTGTGGTCAACAGCCTGGAGAAGACTGGACCCTGCCAGGTCTTTCTTGCCTAAGACACACTGTATGATGAAAAGAACCACTCACTCTATACTGGATCGGTCGTCGCCCGGGCCACCAAGGACCGCGCCTTACGTTGGCCATCAGAACGGAGGTGATTGGTGCGCTAATGATGGACAACTTAGCAGGATCCGCACGAGAGACAACATCGTCATAAAAACATGGAATGTCAGAACCCTAACTGCAGAGGGAAAATCAGAGAACTGACCCACGAGCTGGAGCACTATCGATGGAACCTTTTAGGTATCAGCGAACTGCGCTGAAAAGGCCTAGGTGAAACAACGACCGACGAATGCCACAAGCTTTACTTCAGCGGGAGAAATGACAGTCACGAACACGGCGTTGGATTCTTGGTCCACAAAGACATTCTAGCCACTGTCATGGGTTGACGCCCAGTCTCCAGTAGACTCATTACCATTCCATCTGAGAGCAGCCCCTTTCAATATCACCATCATCAAAGCCTATGCCACAACATCAGACTATGATGACAGCGAAGTCGAGGATTTCTATGAACATCTACGGGTTTTCATTTACCAAGTGCCGAACAAAGACACAGTCATAGTGCAAGGCGAATGGAATGCCAAGGTTGGCCAAGATGCTAACCACAACTGAAGAGACACATGTGGACCCCACTGCAACAACAAGGCAAATGACAGAGGTCTGAGACTCTTGGAGTTTTCCAGATGTAACAATCTGATACTGGCAAACACGCATGGTCTCCACAAAAAAAATCCAGGCGATGGACATGGCCGAGAAGAAGTTAAGGCAGCAGTGCACTGAAGAAGGCGAAGTCAGTGGGAATGGACAAGATACCCGCGGAATTGTTTCAAGCAGTAGAAAAAGTAATGATTGACGCCCTCACAATTATCTGTAACAAGATAGGGCAGAGTGGGGAGTGGCCTACACCATGGACCCAGTCGCTTGCCATCACTCTTCTAAAAAAGGGTAACCTTCATAAGTGTGAAAATTACCGCACCATCAGCCTCAGCCATCCCAGCAAGGTCCTCCTGAAAATAACATTCAACCGGTTGAAATCCTGAGCTGAACAAATCATAGCTGAAGAACAAGCAGGATTCAGGGCTGGGCGAAGCACCACTGAACAGGTTTTCAAACTCCAAATAATCAGCGAGAAATAACTACAGCACCAACATCTATATCATTTGTTTGTAGACTTCAAGAAAGCGTTTGACCGAGTCTAGCATTGCAGCTCTGTGGGCAACCATGAGAGTGTACATCATCAGCCCTAAAATTACCGAAGTCATCAAAAGCCTGTATGACCAGGGCACCAGTGCAATCCTCCACAACAGCGCCATCGGGAACTGGTTCAGAAAAACAATCGGTGTGCATCAAAGATGCCTACTCTCTCCAACACTCTTCAACATCTTACTAGAGCGTATCATGTCAGATGCCCTTGCAGATCAGTCAGCCTAGGGGGTAGAGCAATCTTCAACCTTCGTTTTGCGGATGACATTGATAAATTGGCTGGAGAGGAACAAAAACGTGAACAGCTGGTACAGAGGCTGGTACAGAGGCTTGACACCACCTCCAAAACCTATGGAATGGAAAGGAAATAAGTGCAGAGAAGACCAAAATGATGACCAACAACACCAATGGCATCAACTTGGACATCAAAGTCTAAGGCCAATCCCTCAACACAGTGCATCGCTTCAAATATTTAGGAGCCATTGTATCAGACAATGGGTTCCGACAGGAAGTCCTCTCCAGGATTGCACAAACAACTGCTGCCATGGAAAGGTTGAAGCCCATTTGGAAAGACAGGACCATCAGTCTACATTCCAAGGTAAGACTGCTGCGCTCCCTTGTCATCTCCTTCTTTCTATACGCTTGCGAAACATGGACCCTCACATCAGATCTCCAACGAAGAATACAAAGCATGGAGATGAGGTTCTACAGAAGACTTCTGGGCATTTCCTATACCTAGCACATCACCAACGACGAATTCCGACAGACCATCACACAAGCCATTGGACAAAGCGATGACATGCTCACAGTGGTGAAGAAACGAAAAAAAACAAACTCAGATGGTATGGCCCCGTCTCCAGGGCATCAGGCCGTGCAAAGACCACCCTGCAAGGCATGGTGCAAGGAGGCAGAAAAAGAGGGAGGCAGAAAAAGAGGAGGGAGTACAACATTCGAGAATGGGCTGGCTTTACACTGAGCGAAGCCATGAGTGTTGCCGAGAACAGAGAAAGTAGGAATACGCTGGTTAAACGATCATCTGTGGTGCCCCAGCGACTTTCGAGTTACGGGATATGATAGGATAGAATAATATCAGGGTACACAGAAGCACAAGGCTTAAATGAGTGTTACCCAAATAATAAATAATCTGTCATCTTTTACTGTACCAACAAAGCCATTTCCCAAGTAAACTCACTGTCGCTCACCCATAACATAAACACACTCCCTGGATACCATGACCCTTTTAAAGAAAGACAACTCTTTACATTATATCGCACATTCACTCCATTGGTTACCACCTTTTGATACCACGGCCCTTTTAGGAAAGACAACTCTTTAAAAACGATAGGCGGATTCTCCCCTTTGGTTACATTCTTGCCAGTCGCGAAAACGTTTTCACTTAGCCTACCTTCTTGTGTTATATGAATGACACTTTTAAAACCTTCGAAAGCAAAAACAATACTAGAAAAGAGAACCAAACTTTCGTGGCCTCAAACAAAAATCGTTTGGGGTTAACCGAAAGTTATTTGCTTTCCGTGCTTTCAAAGTGCCGTCAGCCATTTTACACACTAACGTAACACTGTCCCAGGCCACCACAGACCATAAGAGTGTGCGTAAATAACACAAGCAGAGTGTATAGGCATTCAAAAATATCGTTCAAAAGAGAAAGTAGCCTGACAGTAATTTACAGCTAGGTGGGCTTGAGTGTGTTCAGTGTTCAGGCGCTTGTATCTGGACACGCGAGCGCCTATGCCTGTGACGCGTCTCCCTTTACCTATCAATAATATAAATAACCAAAGGGAGACGCGTCACAGGCATAAGCGCTCGCGTGTCCAGATACAAGCGCCTGTGGTTCAGTGGTTCAAAACAACTCCTTATGAAAACTTGTTGATAACTTTGGTAAATATTACTGAATCTGCATGAAACAAAATGTGTTTTATGATCCTTACCATAGTAGACCTTGCAAAGACCATCCTGCAAGACACAGTGCAAGGAGGTAGAAGAAGAGGGAGACCGAAAAAGAGGTGAGAGAACAACATTCGAGAATGGACTGGCTTGACATTGAGCGATGCCATCAGGGTTGCTGAGGACAGAGAAAGTTGGAGTACGCTGGTTAAACAATCATCTGTGGTGCCCCAACGACCTCAGAGTTACAGAATAGGATAGGATTGGATAGGAACCATATTAGAATGTAACTGCTATACGATTTTATATTAAAATGATGCAAACAGCCCCCTACAGGCCCGTCGTCTGGCACTTCGCGATCGAGCTCAGCTGATACAAGACCCAGCGTCAGGACACTGGCCGTTATAGGCTGCTTTCATGTGAGGATCACAAAACCTTTTAGTTTCTCGCAAATGCAGTATTATTTACATACGTTACAAGTAAAAAAAAATTTTAACAAATAAGTAGTTACCTTTCAACCACCCAGTAGTATCTGACCTTTTGAAAAAAAAAATTTTATTTTTTTAATAAAAAAAAAAAAAATAAATGAAAAAAGCGGACAACAACCGCGTATTTGAATATGAAAGGACTTGAAGTTATCCGTTTGGCATTGTAAGATGTTAAAAGACTGAGCAGAGCAATTAACTTGACCTTGAACTTGACGGGGTGGCAGCAGTGGATAAGTCTTTCCTATGCCGAAGGTCGCGGGTTCGATTCCCGCAAGGGGCGAACGTATGTGTCTTAGGTACGAGACTATTGAGGTCACGAGGGTTTTCTCCGGGCACTCCGGTTTCCTCCCTCCCTTCAATAATGGTAAAGGACGCAGTCAATATAAACATTTCAACAATAAAAATTCGATTTTCTTTCCGTCTTCTAATAGCGATCTCCCTGCCTTTACACCACCTGCTGGACGTGTATTTGGTGTGTGAGGGTGGATGAGACAGGTGAGCGTGTATGTTGGTATAGATCGCCGCGCTTTGAGCCTGATTGATTTGGGGAAAGGCGCGTATATAGCATCCTGTATTATTATTATTATTATTATTATTATTATTATTATTAGCATTATTATTATTGACCTTAATAATGCAGGTTTGCTATTTCAGCTAGTCCATAACGTAGTGACAGGTTGAGATCCCACGCTCCGCAATTTACGCGCTACTGAACTCTGTCTGTCTGTCTGTGTCCCTCTTTCTCTCTGTGAATACATGGATGGGAGAGTGAGTGTGTGTGTGTGTGTGTTTGTGTGTGTGGTTGATGACGATGATGTATGTGTGTGGTTGCGTGTGTGTGTTTGTGTGTGTGTGTGTGTGTGTGTGTGTGTGTGTGTGTGTGCCTACCGTCACCGGTCTTAAATGCTAAATTTTTCCAGTCATCATGTACTAAAAATGTCCCAGTCAACGTCACGTTCTACTGCGCAGTAGCAAAGTATAGCTGTCTGGCGTTCTCATGTATTAAAAACTACCGCCACAAGAAAATAACCAATGTTACAGTAAATTTCAACCTAAGTGCTAAATTAGTGCCTTTTTTCTTCTGCTGCTTCTTCTTCTTTTGTTCTTCTCCTCTTCCTCCTCTTCCTTCTCCTCCTTCTGCCTTCTTCTTCAATGTCCTCCTCCTCCTGCTTCTTCTTCTTTAATATCCTCCTTCTTCTTCTTCTTCTTCTTCTTCTTCTTCTTCTTCTTCTTCTTCTTCTTCTTCTTCTTATACTTCAAATGTTACAAATGTGTATTTCCTCTTCTCCCTAAATTTAGCAATAGCCTTCAATGCGCACTATATCATACAGGGTACTCGACACGTTGAAACTGTCGTCAGTCAATCTTAAATGCATTTTGCCTATCCAGTACAATTCAACAGGGACGTAAACTCATTAAGCCATCAATCATACATCGTAAGAGATATCAAAATATTTGATTTTATGTGGTAGCGTGTTGCCGTTATGGCCGAGTGTACCTTTATAAAATAATGTCACCAGGGTCAATGAATGGTTCAGATGCAATAGATCTGTGGCTTCGCAAAATAATATTCTGTGGTATGGGCTCAATTTGTATTTATAAGTGGCAACTAGACTATGATTTTGTCTTTTCGCTTCGTGGTGATATTGGGAATTACATTTTAACATAAACCGAAGGCAAGCACATTCCCATCTTTTCTCAAAGAAAACTAGTTTTACAGTCATTTTGCTCTTGCAGATTTACATAAGTTTTGTTTTATTTATGCTTTATTATTTTATTATTATTTGTTTTAAATTTATGTATTGATTGATTGATTGATTATTATGATTATGATTATTATGATTACTATGATTATGATTATTATGATTATTATTATTATTATTATTATTATTATTATTATTATTATTATTATTATTATTATTATTACTTTGCAATAGGGAATAGCATGGGATGTGCCAGATACAAGAAAATCTTATTAGGTTCTCACACTGAGAAATTAAGACATGCTTTGCAAGAAGTTAAACCAATAAAAACAAAATCATCAATATAAAGAATAACACATTTGCTGAACAGAGTTGACACTTCACATTCTTATTGGATCTCTAGACATCCTCATTCTGGCAAAGTTTATGTGCCACAGCCATCGTCACATAATATAGGCAAATCACGTGGCATGAGGCAGACCTACGATTATATTTTCTCCGAAAACCACCCTACTGGGCAGTGTTTCCCAAATGACGTTATTTATGCCACTGACGACTCATGATACTAATGACGTAACATTGGACACTCTCCCTCTGTTTCTCTCTTAAATCAAGCCAAATAATTGTATTGTCAAGGTAAGATACAAGGAAAAATATGTCTTAGAATCGAAAACACACACACACACACACACACACACACACACACACACACATGCGTGTACGAGGTAAAAATGGGGTAATTTCACCTACTTCGCGGCCCTTAGGCGGCGAATTAGGTCACGTTTCTTCAAAAAAGGCACTTTTTCGCAAGAAGTTTGACCTACTTCCTCGCCTCTTAGAGACGAAGTAGGTCAAGTTTTTTCAAAAAAGCACCCTTTTCGCAAAAAGTTTGACCTAATTCCTCGCCTCTTAAGAGACGAAGTAGGTCAAGTTTGTTCAAAAACACAGCTAGGATAAGGAACTTTCCTCGACGATTAGGGTAAGGCAGTGCCTCGACGATTAGGGTAAGGCAGTGCCTCGACGATAAGGGTTAGGGTCAGGGCTAGTTGCAGCGCTGCAACTAGCCCTGACCCTAACCCTTTTCTGGAACGGGTGCCTTACCCTAATCGTCGAGGCACTGCCTTACCCTAATCGTCGAGGCACTGCCTTACCCTAATCGTCGAGGAAAGTTCCTTATCCTACCCGTCTGGAAGATGCACTACAAGTACACTTGGTCAAGTGTACTTGTAGTGCATGTGCACTACAACTTCACTTGACCTGGTGTAGTTGTAGTGCACATGCACTACAACTACACTTGGCCAAGTGTACTTTAAGTGCACATGCACTACAACTACACTTCGTGAAGTGTAGTTGTAGTGCACATGCACTTAAAGTACACTGCCAGCAGTGTAGTTGTAGTGCACATGCACTACAACTACACTGCCATGTACTTAGAACAAATGAGCAACGCCAGACAAACGGGGAACGACAAAATTACCTCATTTTGTACTAAAAAAGGCAAATTCCGTTCCTCAAAAGTGACGTTTCACAACTACACACACACACACACACACACACACACCCACACCCACACACAAACGCACCCACACCCATAGGAGCACACACAAATGCGCACCCACACATATGCACGCACGCACTCACACACACAGAGACACACACAAACACACAAAACACGCGCACACACACGCGCGCACGACACACACAAGCACATACACACGCACGCACATGTCTCTCCCATTCAGTGGCACTCACTACATTAGTGCCATCAAGCTTTCACAGCATTATCTCCCTTCTAAATGACGCTCATTACAGTTCTTAAAAGTCCATGTATACATAATTATGGCACTTGGCAAGGAGAAGCAATGCCCTCAGCTGCTAATCCTGGTTTCCAGCTAATCCTGGTGTCGATCAAGATCCAAGATCTTTGATTAGGGACTACTTCAGTAATGATTTGTCCTAGATCATGAGTTACGTCAGTAATGATTTGTCCTAGATGACGCCGCACTGCGGCTGCCGAGAACTGCCCGCATTGTCCACCTTGTGCGATTATAATATAATAACAATATAATATAATAACAATATAATAATATAATAACATACGGCCAGGAAGCGTATTTTTCAGCCCCAAAATGCTATCTTAAAAAATTACAAAGTTTAGACAGTAAAGCAATAAAATTAGCGCTTGGGGTCCCAATTCATACAAAAACTATAGAGGCATATAAACTTGCAGGTGTTATTCCCCTTGATGAATGGAGAAAGTTAGCATGTGCCAAATACATACTAAGAACAAGTGCAGTTAACAACAGTACTACCGAAGAACTGTTTATCCGATCCAATACAGCTTTTCCCAAATATGCCCAAAAGGTGCACTCTTTTCAAACAATAGGTACATTTACGAAAGATCTTATTCAAGCAGAATTAATGCATATTGAAAATTTACAAAAAAATATAATTTCACCAGTACCTACTTGGGAAATTGAAAAGGCAAATTATGATATTCATTATTGTAATGTAAACAAGAATCATAACGCTCAATTCACGGCTGTTGAAGCACGACATCATAAATATGAAAAGTATTCTGGACATTTGAAAATATATACCGATGGATCTGTTTTTGAAACAGGTGAAGCCGGATAAGCGTTTGTAATACCGGATTTTAATATATCAGAATCCTATTATTTGGGTAAAGGATATTCCATTTCCACTGCTGAATTAACTGCGATATTAATGGCTCTTAATAAAATTTCAAATCTAGCTTTGAGTACATCTAGTATAGTTATTTGTGTAGATTCTATGTTTGCTTTGCAGGCACTGAATTCAAATTGTCATGGTGAAAGAAAAGAAATTATTTTAGAAATTATAAATATTATTAATAGTTTGATAACTAACGGTACTAAGGTGAACTTTTGCTGGATTCCATCACATTGTGGATTTCTTTATAACGATTGGGCTGATAATGCTGCAAAACTCGGTGCTTCAAATATAACCTCACAGGCAATAACCATACCATTATCGTCTAAAGAAATTCAAAATTCGATAGAAAATAAATTTATGAAAGCGCTTAAAATCACTCTGAGTTATGATAAACCTTGTGGAATTACCAGGTCAGTTTTAAGCATGGCGCATAGAATAATACTAAACTCAATTAAAACAAAATATTGTAAAAATGTTAACTGCATATGTAATGAAAGTGTATCTTTGAAGCATGTATTACTTGAATGTAGTTATATTCGTCTTTTTCTGCCCACGGATTTACAAACTATGAGTTCTATTGATAATATCAGTTTTGATGTGAGCGTTAGGTTGGCCAAAGCTTTAATTGAGTCTCCAGTGGCTCGGTTCATTTGATTAATTATTTAAGTTAATGTGGTGTGTGAGTGCGCATGTATGCGTGCATGTGTGAATGCTTGTGTGAATATGAATGTTTGTCTTATCATTTTGGTGAAGAAGACGTTAATAAAACAACCAACCAACCAACCATATAATAACAACATGATAATATCATAATATAATAATATCATAATATAATAATATTATAAACATATAATAATATGATAACAAAATAATAATATAATAACAATAGAATAATATAATAACAATAGAATAATATATTAACAATAGAATAATATAACAATATAAGCCGGATAATCAGAAACAGCATCAGATTCCCACTATTCATGCATCACAAAATGTGACAATGGCCCGGTGATGTCCCAAACTGGGTCAGCTTGGTTGACGTCTTTGCCTTCCTTTGCGTCTGGTGTGCGCTACTCCATTCTTCCCTTCTTCCACCCTCGCTTTCCTTCTCCCTCCCCCTCCCCTACAATCCCCATCCATCTGCATCCATCTCATCCGTCTTTCCTCCTCCATGCCTCGTGACAGATCACGTGCGGGATTGCTGATTCATCACATCATTTTAACTAGAATAGCCTATGTTAGTGCATGAGCCAACTGAAAGTACGAAGTACATAAACTGACGTAGTATGCACGTCTGCGTGACATTTCCGCTGGTCATAAAACGTAATATGTTGTTTTGTTTTTTTTTAACTAGTATTCAAAAGTAATGGGAGAAAATAGCAATTATCATTAAAACAAAAATTAAGATGCCTCGAAATCACATTTAAGGCGAATGACATTTTTGTACGTATGTATGTATGTATGTATGTATGTATGTATGTATGTATGTAGGTATGTACGTGTATGTCTGTGTATATGTTTATTTGTATTTATTTATTTATTTATTTATTTATTTTAGATCGACAAAAAGTGTATAGGTATTTACATATTTTCACGACTTCGCTTTGAAGCACAACTATATAAATCTTGACTGATTCTCACCCCCAAACTATTTAATAATGATGAATTTATTTCATTTTATTTAATGTTGAAATGATATAAATATCACTGTTTGATATCTATGATTTTAATTCAACTTGGCCAGTGTAGTACTTTATCACGGCTTTAAAAAAAAATCAAACCAAACACGTGTGCTCCTACCTTAAGAGTAAACAAGTCTTTTTGTTTTTCTTCTTTTAGCATAACAATACTCTCTATTTTTCTTTCACTTTCACACACACACGCACGCACACACACACACACACCTAATTACCCCATCCATTACCATACAAAAACATTAACTAAGAGTAAGGCCATTGACTGTAGGTGCTTACTAATTTACATGTCGTCAAACCAAAAGCTCACTGTATATGTCGAGGCCTGATTAATTCATGAGATGGTGTGATCCCCTCTCTCTAGATTAACTTGTTAACCCAAATGTACATCAACTATTACAAACGGTGTCGGAAAAGGTTATACAGTCCATCGCCCGGATTGTAAAGATCCCGGCGCTCATGTCCTAGGCCGGATAGTGCTAGTTACGTACGTAGGTGTGACATCCTCACAGTTCCTAGTATCTTAGCTGGGCTGGGAGCGAATGGGAGCATTCTGATTGGTCGACGCGTTACAAAATTCGACGCATGCGCACAGTGCTATCATATTCTTCGTAAGGTTTAGGGTTAAAGTTTGGGTTAGAGTTAAGAGTTTAGGGTTAGGGTTAGGGTTTGGGTTAGGGTTAGGGTTAGGGTTATGACGCCTAAGAACTTCGTGAAAAAGCCGGCACGACCTGACCTGGCGCATGCGCAAATGCGCTCGGATAAACTAGGAAACCCGGAACTTGAAGGATGTGACATATGTATATATGTATGTATGTGTTACGTTTGCGACGCGCACAATAGTACGTGTGGGACGCGCTCGATAGATGTGATCGTTTAGGGTATTTACCTTTGATTTGATTTTGCGTTGTTGTTAGAGGAAGCTTTGTATAATGTTGCTAATTTTCGTTAGTCGATGTTGTTGGAGAATTGTCTAGGGTTGCTTGTTTACTGTCGATCGAAGCTTGTGGATAGATCTAGTGGTAACCACGAGACGCTTCCAACCTAAATAAGGTTATATGACGTAAGACAGTGATGACGAAGTTCATTTTGATTGGTTGTGGTTGTGTCGCGCTCGAATGTTCGAACGTTCTCTCGAGTATAGAGAGACTATAATGTACCGCACTGTTTGAGTTGAAAGTTAGAGAGAGAAAGTGAAAAGCGATTGAGCGATTGAATGCAGTTGTTAATGTACGCTGAATAAAGTTGGAAAACTTCATACGACGACTTCTGCCTTGTTGTTGAGTGGACAAGTTGCGTGGATAAACGAATCCGAGTTGAACTTATCAGGATTTAAGCATTGGGGCTGAATCAACTACTGAGAAAAACAACAACAACGAGTGTAACAGTATGTATGTATGTATGTATGTATGTATGTATGTATGTATGTATGTACCCAGCGAGTACTAGGTCCTTTTCCCCTACCCCTTCACCTTTGGTCGCCCAGGATTGTTCTTAATTGTCTGGGGCGCACGACGATGCACACACAACAGCAAGTTGTTCGCAGCTCTCCGAACAGTGCCACTTTCAAGTCCAAGTGAAAAAACTCATCTCTTCCTTAAAAATGTCTGATCTCGTCTCCCATCACAAGCATCATTCCTTCATTTCTGATTTGAGACCACCGCCGTCAAACCGCACGCCACCAGCTTACTCACATCTTAGCTGCTCTCCTCCTCCCCCCCCCCCTTCATCGTCTTTTATATTTATCCTATCCTATCCCGTAACTCGGAGGTCGTAGGGGCACCACAGGTGATCGTTTAACCAGCGTACTCCATCTTTCCCTGTCCTCAGCAACCCTGATTGTTTCGCTCAGTGTCAAACCAGTCCATTATCGAATGTTGTCCTTCCACCTCTTTTTCGGTCTCCCTCTTCTTCTAGCTCCTTGCAGGATGGTCTTTGCAAGACCTGATGATCTGGTGACGTGGCCATACCATCGGAGTTTCGGTTTTTTCATCACTGTGAGCAGGTCATCGTGTTGTCCAATGGCTTGTGTGATGGTTTGTCGGACTTCGTCGTTGATGATGTGCTGGGTATAGGAAATGCCCAGAAGTCTTCTGTAGCACCTCATTTCCATGCTTTGTAGACTATTCTTCGTTGTAGATCTGCTGTGAGGGTCCATGTTTCACAAGCGTATAGGAAGATGGAGATGACAAGGGAGCGCAGCGTCTTACCTTGGAATGTAGACTGTAATTTAGTGGAACGTAGTCTTTCCAAATTGGCGTCAACCTCGCCAGGGCAGCAGTCTTTTCATATTTTACTTGTAAATATTCTTTTTCATGTTTGCATTATGTCATTGCAAGTTTGGTTTTACCTTACAGGTGAAGTCTAAGTACGTAGCAAACTTGAGCCAAATCCCTCCTGCAGTCTGAGAGAAAATACGATTAGGAAAAAGAAACCGCAACAAATTATGACGCCATCATGACGACATCACCCGATATGTCATCCGATAGGGTTTACTATTTCATAATTAAATACCAAGTTTCAAATAAACCCGTCCATTAGTTTCAGGAAAAAGTATGCAAATGTAACCTTTGGATGGACGGACGTCGGATAGACGGACAAAGCCCAAAACAATAGCTCCCGAGCTGAGCTTAAACTCGGGAACTAATAATATATCGAAATCAAGCGACACCTAATTAGGTGAGTTGATGCTATTTTTGTTCCATGATCTAAGTGAGCAATTACATGCAGTCGCTCTGAGGCATTAATTGCCAATTAATGGCGATAACCAACCAACTGCAGGCTACGAAAACAATTTGGCATGGATAACCTTTCTTCTTCTTCTTCTTTTTCTTCTTCTTCTTCTTCTTCTTCTTCTTCTTCTTCTTCTTCTTCTTCTTCTTCTTCTTCTTCTTCTTCTACTTCTTCTTCTTCATATATAACCTTCGTCTAACATTATCATTAACATAACATTAACAGTACAACTTATGTTAATCTGATGAATAAAAATTGATACAACAACCTTCTTCTTCTTCTTCTTCTTCTTCTTCTTCTTCTTCTTCTTCTTCTTCTTCTTCTTCTTCTTCATAGATAACTTCCTCCTCCTCCTCCTCCTCCTCCTTCTTCTTCTTCTTCTTCTTCTTCTTCTTCTTCTTCTTCTTCTTCTTCTTCTTCAAATGTTCACTATCTCTGTGAGAATAAAGTGTTTTGCTTGTTAGTTTTTGTTTGGCTTGATTTGATTTGATTTCTTACTCTTGTTCTTCTCTTCACCACAACCACTACTACCAGGTACTACGAACATAAATGCCTGCAAAATGAAGCCTTCATGTGTACAGAATAGGCCGAAGTACTGAACTGTATGCAGACTACAGGGACACAACAGGTAAGACTATCTGGCCATTTGATAAAATTATACCACTGAAACCTTTCGGTGAGGTGAAGTTTGATGCCAAAGGGCACACTATAGGAAGATAGATCTGATGCATGATGGATTACACATCAAATTCGACCCAGATGCACAGACAGGACTCTCTGTTCGATACACTAAAATAACTATTATTATTTTCCATGTTCATGCAATTATTGTGCTGTACCACGCACTGCAGTTATAACATTAGGTAGCCTTCAAGTGCTGTCTGAAATGCCCGGCACCAAACGGTTACAATTTATTTAAGAAATAACATTACATTACATAATTGTTGCTTTAGGTCCAGCGAACTCTTCCGAGCCAAATCAGGACCGGACAACCCCCAATCCGCATAAAAGATCTGCTGAAACAACCCCAGTGGGAAAACTGAATGCCCTCCACCAGCCAGTCACTTTACAATAAAGACATCCCACGCAGGGGACGGCTAAGGCTTCACCCCAACTTATCGAACCCCTGTTTACAAAAACAAAATAGAATACAAACATCATTCTAAATTATCAACAAAACACATACATATAAAATGCCTACATTGCTAAATAATAACATCATAGGAAGCCCTAGTGACCACCTGGCAGAAAGCGTCCAATATTCCCAAGCTGATCCAACAGACCTCTTACACAAACAAGGAGTCTTGTCCCGGAAGAGTTTTCAAGAAAAAAGGTAGGAGACTGGTCTAGCGAAGAAGACGATAGTATAGCAGATTGATAGAAAAGAGCAGGAATGAAAAACAGCAAATGAGAAAGACAGCGACAGTGGGAATTTAAAGCACTAAATTTCCAGAAAGTGGGGATACTATTTATACTGAAACCCCCGGCACCCCAACGGGGGTAACAACGAAATAAAACCAACGTAACAACAGTGTACCACGCAAAAGAAACCGCAACAAACAGCCTTCTTCTTCCTTTTCTTCTTCTTCTTTTTCTTATTCTTCCAGTAAACGACCACGAATTATCGCTGAGATCATCGAGTAAAAACAGTGAAAATCAACATCTAACAAAACAGCAAACGCGTACTATATTATATGATGATGATGTCCTTTTATAACGCGCGCGCAAATAATATGCAGTGATACAATAGGCCTCTATAGTCCTAGGTCATTGGCGTAACAACCCAAGTATAATTACAGAATAGCGGATAATTTGGTGACTTTACAAGTAATATGTACGGATTTATACTGTGAAAGTTAACACATTGAACTGTAATAGAAAAACACCGACGACAACCAAAACAGTCAAGACTATAATTGACAACAACACCAACACATCAACGAAAACGAAGAAAACATTGACAACAGCGAATAATCAATATACTTCAGCCACATCAAACATTAACATGCAATACTAATTCACTGACCTGTATACAGAAAATAGCTAGGACCGCCACGACAGCTAAAGCCATGTTGACAAAGCGACAACTCGACTCTCCCTGTGCCATAGTCACTGCCCAAGGCGAAGCCAATCGCACCTTTTTCATTGCCTTGATCGCACGTACATACGGCGGCTTGGTGTAGAGGACAGTATCAGACCCTACCTGTTGACAGTACCAAGTAATGAGAAACAAATATGTACAGCCAAAGGAATGTAATTTCGGCAAAAACAAGATAAAAAAACACACAATGCACATTTCAGAGCTCAGCTCTTCTTCACGCAGGCCAAACAAGAAAGACCTAAACAACAACAACAATAATAATAATAATAATAATAATAATAATAATAATAATAATAATAATAATAATAATAATAATAACAAAAATAATAACAATAATAATAATTTGTACAGCGCCCTTTTTCACTAGAGAATTTATAGCGCTTTACAGAAGAAAAATAAATAAATAAATAAATAAATAAATTAATTAATAATAATAATAATAATAATAATAATAATAATAATAATAATAATAATAATAATAATAATAATAATAATAATAAATAAATAAATAAATAAATAAATAAATAAATAAACGAAGCCGATTTTAATTAGGCCATATAAAAGCAATCATCTTTCTGTACACTTCCGCAATAATCAATTAAAGCAACCTAGCACCCATCTAACTGAAGAAGCAGAGGAGGAGGAGAAAGAAGAAGAGGAGGAAGAGGAGGAGGAGGAGGAAGAAGAAGAAGAAGAAGAAGATGATGATGATGATGATGATGATGATGATGATGATGATGATGATGAAGATGAGAAAGAAGAGGAGAGGCAGAAGAAGAAAAGCAATAAGTAGTCCACAATACAGTCTAATCCGTATAAACATGACTTGTCTCCTTGGATTATATATATATATATATATATATATATATATATATATATATATATATATATATATATATATATATATATATATATATATATATATATATATATATATATATATATATATATATATATATAAAAGAATAATAGAAAGAAAGTTCTATTTAATTATTGTTCTAATTTTGGGTGCTATGGAGAAAGAAAAGAAAACAGCGTTTTAAAAAAAGAAAAAAGAAAAAAAAGAACAATAAAGTAAAGAGGAAAGAAAGAAAGAGCTAACAGGTAGACCGAGATTTATTTTTTTTCTAATTTTTCTGTGTTAAAAAGAATAGAGAAATAAGCAAACAAAAAAGGGTTTTAAAAAAAAGTAAGAATAAAAGGAAAGAAAGACAGAGAAAAGAAACAAAGTGAAAAAGGAAGGAATGACATAAAAGAATGTGTGTTACACGGAAGAATACAAAGCATGGAGATGAGGAGCTACAGAAGACTTCTGGGCATTTCCTATACAAAGCACATCACCAACAGTGAAGTCCCGACAGACCAACACACAAGACTTTGGACAACATGATGACCTGCTCACAGTGGTGAAGAAACGGAAACTCCGATGGTATGGCAACGTCAGCAGAGCATCAGGCCTTGCAAAGACCATCCTGCAAGGCACAGAGCAAGTAGCCAGAAGAAGAAAGGGACCGAAAAAGAGGTGGGAGGACAACATTCGAGAGTGGACTGGCTTGACATTGAGCAAAGCCATGAGGGTTGCTGAGGACAGAGAAAGATGGAGCATGATGGTTAAACGATCGTCTGCGGTGCCCCAACGACCTTCGAGTTACGGGTTAGGATAGGATAGCCGATTCAGCTCCGATGCTTGAATTTTGAAAAGTGTAACTCGAATTCGCTTATCCACGCAGCCTGTTCACTCAGCAACAAGCCAGGTGTCGTATAAAATGTTCCAACTTTATTCAGCAAACATCAACATCTGCATACACGATCACTTTCAGAAAATCACTTCAAAGATCCTCATCAAAAGTCATCATAAATAACTCTTTCACTCCTACAAGGAAGGAATAACGAAGCTTAACGTCCTGTTTCGTTAGCATTAAGGACGAATCACCACGTCGCCACCTTGACAACAATGATCATCATGATGCTATCTCTCCTACAAGCAGACAGTGCATTACTTATATAGCCTCTTTGCGAGCAAGAATAAGTTCGAATATTCCAGCATGACGCAGTAACACCCAATCAAAATAAAACTCGTCACCGGAACTATGCACTGTCTGACGTCATTAGGTTAGGAGAATCGCTTCGCATTTACCAGATCTCTCTCGAAGCTTCGGTCGATAATAAACAATTTCTAGAAAATTCTCAACAATATCGACCGACCAAAAGTATCAACATTATGCAAAGCTTCTTCTAGCAACAACGCAAAGTCAAATCAAAGGTAAATACACTCTGTTATTGCATGCTTTGCAAAACAAAATGATCGGATCTATCGAGCGCGTCTCAATGGTAACAATGTGTGAAAGCTTAATAAACTTTCTTTCTTGGCTACAGTGTATTGTGGAGTTATGGAACATTGTCAAGTGCACCCCTCACAACCGTAAATCAAAACAAACGTTTCTCTGTTCTATACTCAATATGCGTTGTAGGTTTTTCCTAGGCCTACAGTATGCAAACGACCCACATAATTATGACAAGAACACATTTAGTCAACACCTTCCACAACCTCAATGTAAGAGCTCCTAGTGCTCTCTGGTCTAGTCTATAATCAACGATCATATTATGCTTCTTAGTACATATATAGATAGGCCTGCTGCAGTACACGAACCACAAAATTATGGCACGAGAAAACAGTGCGCCCTCCCCTCTGACCCCTTTCCCACAGGCATACACTCCGACAAGACATTGTAGATCGGCACCATCAACTGCGGCGTTCGTCGACTGCCATTGACGAAGAAAGAAAGAAAGAAAGAAAGAGAGAGAGAGAGAGAGAGAGAGAGAGAGAGAGAGAGAGAGAGAGAGAGAGAGAGAGAGAGAGAGAGAGAGAGAGAGAGAGAGAGAGTTTCCGAGCACTGAGTGTGGAAAATGAACTTTACACCTAGTGCTGACAATAATATGTTCTCGCCAAAGATGACAATATGGCGCCGCCTCATACTTTGAAGATGATCGTCATTAATACTGGAGTTATTGGTTACTTTCCAAAAGAAAAAAAGAAAGAACATTACATTACACGATTAATGCTTTAGGTCCAGCGGACTCTTCCGAGCCAAATCAGGACCAGAGAAACGTTATCTTAAAATATTATAAAATGGTTCAAATCTGTAAAAAAAAAAAAAAAAAAAAAAGTCTGTCACTCTTAAATATTTAAACAAACTTTCACAGGCAACGTCTCTAAAAATCTTCTTCAAATCTGATGTATTAAAAATATGTTCTCTTTCTTCAATTAAATCGCAGCACTCAGTTAAAAAAATGTCGAACTTAAAACATATGATCACAGCCATGACACCACAGTGGTTCCTCCCCTCTGAGAAGAAAACCGTGGGTCACATAAGTGTGTCCAATGTGCAGTCGGGTCAGCACAGTTTCGTCCTTCCGCGTGGGAGCGGAGTTTGGCAACGAATCAGAGAGGTCTGGTAAAATGTGAAAAAGTTTGTTGTTAGTTTCGACGGTCCATCGTTCTTGCCAGGTTTTTCGACAGTAAGATCTATTCAAACGGTGAAGGTCAGAATAAGGAACAAACTGAAAAAATGAGATGGCATATTATGATCTAATGCTTCTTTTGCTGCCTGATCTGTGTGTTCCCTCGTGTCCCCACGTGACCTGGTGCCCACAAAAATACAATCGTTTTCCCGTCAGACACGAGTTTAGTGTGGAGGTCATGTATTTCTGCTAAGAACGGATGTGATAGTTTTCTCGTGGAGATGGCCTGAAGTGCCGACAATGAATCAGAAATGATTAAATAGTAAGATCTTTTTGACTGATAAACTTGCTTTAACGCCAGTAAAATTGCTTTCAGCTCCGCAGTGTTTACAGAACAAAAGTCAGGTAAGCCTAATCGTTGTTGCAGGGCATGATCAAAGTCTCTTTGAGAGACCGAAGCAGCAGCGACAAAATTATCCTTCTTTGATCCATCCGTTAAAAGTTTTTCATAACCTGGCTACAAAGAACACTATATAGACAGTTTCAGATGTATTCTTTTTGAGGAAAGCGGACAACTGCCAGTTAATGTTTGGATGACTACATTTCCATGGAGGAGTTTCAGTCCGAAGCTCATCATCGTTAATGGAAGCAACATCAATGCCTGTTTTATCTTTAGTCAAATGATCCTGCATTCTGATGGCAAACGAGGAATTTCGTTCGGCTCGGCCTCAAATTTCTGCAAAAAATCTGGGTTGAGAACACAATCATAAGCGGGATTCATAGGATCAGTTTTTAATTTTAAATAGTAATTCAGTGATAAAGAAAGAAAGAAAGAGAAGAAGAAGAAGAAGAAGAAGAAGAAGAAGAAGAAGAAGAAGAAGAAGAAAGAGGAGGAGGAGAAGGAGGAAAGAAAAAAGAAAGAAAGAAAGAAAGAAGAAGAAGTAACAGAAGAAGAAGAAGAAGAAGAAGAAGAAGAAGAAGAAGAAGAAGAAAGAAAGACAAAAAACAAAAAAAAAGAAAGAAGAAGAAGAAATGTAGAAGAAGTAACAAAGGAAGAAGAAGAAGAAGAAGAAGAAGAAGAAGAAGAAGAAGAAGAAGAAGAAGAAGAAGAAGAAGAAGAAGAAGAAGAAGAAAGAAAGAAAGAAAGAAAGAAAGAAAGAAAGAAAGAACACCCGGTACACATGGGTCGAACGCTACCAGAAGCATGCTTTTCTAGTCGCCTCAACAGGCCGTAAAGCATGCTCTTATGCTTCGGAGCATGCTTCCTATACGCTTCAAGCCCTAGGAGCATTGGCCAATGAACTCATGAAAATAGAAAATGTCAGTTTCGTCTCCTCTAGGGGACGAATTAGGTCAAACCGTATTTGTTTCTAGGTAGGTCAACAGTTTGAGAATGTTTTTGAACCGTTTGTTGACGCCGGATAGTGTCCATACTTGGTTTCATATAATTTAAGAATCCAACAAAGCAAATGGGTTTTAGAGACGGAAAAAGAGGAATGTTGTAGAGCAACATATTGTATATATTTACAGTGAAATTGCGATTTTTCCGTCACTATAATGCTTGAAGCGTATAGGAAGCATGCTCCGAAGCATAAGAGCATGCTTTACGGCCTGTTGAGGGGACTAGAAAATCATGCTTCTGGTAGCGTTCGACCGATGTGTATCGGGTGGAAAGAAGAAGAAGGAGAATAAGAAAGAAGAAGAAGAAGAAGGAGAATAAGAAAGAAGAAGAAGGAGAATAAGAAAGAAGAAGAAAGAAGAAGAAGGAGAATAAGAAAGAAGAAGAAAGAAGAAGAAGGAGAATAAGAAAGAAGAAGAAGAAGAAGGAGAATAAGAAAGAAGAAGAAGAAGAAGAAGAAGAAGAAGAAGAAGAAGAAGAAGAAGAAGGAGAATAAGAAAGAAGAAGAAAGAAGAAGAAGAAGAAGCAGAAGAAGAAGCAGAAGAAGAAGAAAAAGAAGAAGAAGAAGAAGAAGAAGAAGAAGAAGAAGAAGAAGAAGAAGAAGAAGAAGAAGAAGAAGAAGAAGAAGAAGAAGAAGAAGAAGAAGGAGGAGGAGGAGGATGAGAAGAAGAAGAAAAAGGAGGATGAGAAGAAGAAGAAGAAGAAGAAGAAGAAGAAGAAGAAGAAGAAGAAGAAGAAGAAGAAGAAGAAGAAGAAGAAGAAGAAGAAGGAAGAAGAAGAAGACCAAAAGCCTTTTGCGTTGACAAGTTGAATGGTCTTCACAAAACGCCGTTTCAATAGCTTTCTCCCCCCTCCCCCCACCCCTCCCATCTCACCACCAGCATTTTCCACACTGGAAATAAAAAGCTTTACAATACAGTACAATACAATAAATGCTTTGCATTAATAAATGTTTGCGTAGAAAGGTAAAATCTTATACAGCGCACTCTCCATCTCTTCAAAAGGCTGCTTAAGGAGCTGGTCGGAATCGGGATCCAATTTGAGCCCCCATCCCCCGTTACTCTCTAGATGCCACCACCTTGCAGCACTGTCAAACACCTCGAACAACTGAGCCACCCTAGGTATGGACAGTTTTAACGTTCAACACGCACTGAATACACCTATTATTCGCAACGGTTCATGGTCCGTTCTCAAAATGGTTTACAATACACTATTCTTACAAAATGGTTTTCAATATAGAAGTTCTTACAAAATAGAATTTTTAATACAATTTTTTACAAAATAGTTTACAACTCTCTTTACAAAATGGATGTTAATACACTATTGTTTCAAAATGGTTTTCAATATGGTTTAACGAAATGGTTTTTGATATTCTAGTCTTATAAAATGGGTTTCAATGCTATTCTAAGAAAACGGGTTTCAAATAATAGTTAGTCAGCTAGTTAGTTATTCATTGCTTACAGGGTCCAGCGGACTGCAAAGACCCGATCAGGACTACAAAATAAAGACCACAACTTCGCAGAAAGAGGACTCACTCCTGATCCGCATAAAATATTTGCTGAAACAACCCCAGTGGTAACACTGAAGGTTCTCCACCAGCCAGTCACTGTACAATAAAAGCCGGGGACGCTGAGGCTATACTCTAATGTATCGAACCGAGTTTCAAATATAATTATACTGTTCTTTCAAAATGGTTTTCAGTATATACTATACTTTTTTATATAGATATTCTTACAAAATGATTTACGACACTATTTTACCAAAAAGGATGTTAATACACAATTGTTTTTCAAAATGGTTTTCAATATAGTCTACAAGTTTTAAAAAAATGGTTTTTGATATTTTAGTCTTACAAAATGGGTTTTAATGCTATTTTAAGAAAACGGGTTACAAATATAATTATACCGTTATTTCAGAATGGCTTCCAGTATATACTATTCATAAAAAAATGATTTTCAATATTATTTTTACCAAATGGTTTTTAATATAGATCTACATACAAAATGGTGTTCAATACTATTTTTACAAAATAGTTTTACATATTTACTATTTCTTAGAAAATGGTTTTCAATATAGATATTCTTAAAACAAAAAGAGTTTTTGATATACTATTTAATACACCATTTAATATACCACATGGTTTTCAGTATTATTCTTACAAATGGGTTTCTATACTATTCTTACAAAATGGTTTTCGATATGCCATTCTTAAAAAACAATAAATATAGACCTACTATTCTTACAGGTTCAAAAATTTAAAAAAACACATTTACAGCTGGCTATGTCTGGAAATTACGACATTAAAATGTAAACGTTTAAAAGTTAGTTACCTAATTCAACTAAATTTATTTTCAAACCCGATTTTTTTATCAGACATACTGAGACCTCTGACCTTCCCTATGATGTAGCCTAAATTCTTTACTGTGGATAAATGTAGCGAAACTTTGTACAACAACCACATACAAGTTCTACACAAAAACATGACTGCATTTATAACAACAAATTATTTCAAAGTAAGTGTCAGGTGTTTTTTTCAAAAACTGTCGTTTATTCTGCATGCAATTTATGTATACAAATGTGACACAAGTAACTGTAAATAGATCTATGTTCCTTTGATGGCGATACATATTTGTTGAATTGAAAGGAATAGAATGAAATAGCGATACAATCTCGAGGTAACACTCTTCAAGAGTCTTTGTAATACTGTAATACTCTAATTCCACTTAAGGTCTTTAAGAACCGAATTCTGTCAGTATACTTGTATGTGTATATTGTTAACTCTGTGCTGACAGTATGGTATCATTACATCTCTTCTCAACACAACAAAAAGTAAACCCAGCAATTTAGCGTTTCAAAAGTATAGTCATCAGCAAAGTAAACAACCGAACAGATAATCCAGTCAAACGTGTCTTAGGCAAATACAATTTTAAAGCATTATGCCTCACTTAAGAGCCTAGACATGTGTATAACTTATCCCCACCACTTTTCATCATCATCATCATCATCATCATCATCATCATCATCATCATCATCATCATCATCATCATCATCATCGTCATCATCATCATCATCGTCATCGTCATCATCATCATCATCATCATCATCATCATCATCTCTCCCAGCTCAAGTGCTGCTCAAGGCAGCTGGTCGAACCTATGAAATTCCCTTTGTAAAAAATTAATGTTCACCTCTTTCAGCTAAATAATCTTTATTTAGAAGCATATTTTCTAAATAATCATTTGGTACAAACGATGTAATATTTCTCTAAATAATATATTTTCTCCGTAAAAAAAGTTATTATTAACCTAAACAATATATTCATATATTTCATTATTTAGGGGATGCGCAGGTACCTGCCCTATTACTGTGAGGTTATGTGATAGTGATAAAGAATATTCCAAAATGATTTTACACTGCTTTGCGTTTTAAAATGGGGCAACTGCTTTATTTCACACTTAATTTTTTTTTATTGTTTCGCAATAGTATTAATATACGAAACTGCAACGTAACGGACCCGGAAAATATGGATCCATCATTATTTCTGCATGGGCGTCATTGCCAAACATAATTCAACTCAAAAGAACAAACGGAAACACAGTCTCAACACATTATTGGGTAAATATTTACAAAAAGAAAGCTCTTTTCCCTTCTGATGGACATACTCAAAAACTGAATACTCCCACACACCATTTGTTTTGTTTTCGGGAGGTTACGGACGTTTTTTCTTCGAATTTGTGGAATGATTTATGTTGAAAAATAAATAATTAACACACATTTTGGATACACAATCTTTGGAAAGATCTTGCATTTAATTATAGAAAGCAATCAAATTATAAAACAAGTTTTCAAGCGAATCCTGGAATCCCCTAAATAATGAAAATTGCAGCCCCTAAACAATGAATTGTTTACGTAAATATTGCGTTATTTAGCAACATCTTTTAAATAATACTTTATTTAGCAAATTCTGCTAAATAATGCATTATAATAGGTAAACAAATCATTATTTAAAAACATTTCTAAATAATACATTATTTAACACAATTTCCTAAATAACGCATTATATAGGTAAATATTTATTTTTTATTTAGCAACAATGCCTTATTTACCTATATCATGATTTACTTATTTAAGTTATTTATGGAAAAAATATATTATTTAGAGAAATCGTACACTGTTTGTAAACAAATGATTATTTAGAAAATATGTTTCTAGTCTAAATAAAGATAATTTTGCTGAAAGTTATTTTTTTAAAAAACACCAAAAAAATCGCAAATAAATATTTTACAAAGGGAATTCCATACGAAACAGGTTCAAACTCAAACCCCACCAAAGGTATCAACTTGCAGCTTTATGCGTTTCGTCTAACGCCACTAACTAAGCAATTATGGACGACCGAGAGAAAATAGGACCTCGCTGGGTTGTGTTTGACGTCATCTGTATAGAACATGAGCGTCAGCATCTTTAAAAGACCGTGCGATGGATTGCATGCGTGTTATAGACTAGACCTCGGTTTTGATGCTCTGATATTGTTACACTCGATGTTGTTTTTTTCACTATCAGTAGTTGATTCAGCCCCGATGCTTGAAATCCTGATAGGTGTAACTCAGATTCGATTATCCACGCAACCCGTTCAATCATCAACAAGGCAGGAGTCGTCGTTTGAAGTTTTCCTCTTTTATTCAGCACACATCAACAAATGCATACAATCGTTCAATCGCTTTTCACTTTACAATTCTCGACTATCAACTTTCCACTTTTTAAAACTTTCTCAACTCTAATACAACAGCTCTCTCTACTTTCAACTCTCTCGAAACAGTGCGGCACTATATATATAGTCTCTCTACACTCCAGAAAGGGCGAGAATACCCCCAACGCGACACACCACAACCAATCAGAACAAGCTTTGTCATCACTGTCTAACGTCATACAACCTTATTTGGGATGGAAGCTTCTATAGTTACCACTAGAATTATCCATACGCTTCGATCGATAGTAAACAACCCACTCTCGAAAATTCTCAAATAATATCGACCAACTAAAAACACCAACGTTATACAAAGCTTCTTCTAATAACAACGCAAAATCAAATCAAAGGTAAATACACTCTATTATTGCATGCGTTGCAAAATAAAACGAACAGATATGTCGCGCGCGCTTCACACATAATATCGTGCGCATTTCACACGCACCATCATGCGCGTTTCAACGTAACATATATAAAAGAGAAATAGGCACACGAGTGAGACCTCAGCACATCACAAACAATAGTATTAGCTTCTTGTAATACATTCCTTGTATTAAAAAGAAAGTTTTAGTTTACAAGGTAATTTATTTCCGGCTCTAGCCTCTGATGAGATCAAAAAGCTGTGTTCACATCATCCCATGCATTCAATATAATATGTACACAATATGAATGATATAGCAATTCCGACAGGGACAAACACGCACCTCCTAGTTATAAACTTGAGAGAAGAAAATAAAGATATACAGAGAAATTATTCAATCACCCTCTTCTCTGAAGAATGTGTGTTCATTAGATTATTAGGTTTATGTACAATTTGGTGGTGGTTATAATAATTTGGTAGCAAAACTTTTTGGTTGTCTTTTAATAATGAAATATTACAAGAAAAAATATAGTGGAACTCTTCGCCAATTTCATGTACATGTAAGTTACACAACGTGCAGACTCTCTCTTCCCTAAAGACATTCGAGTATCTCAGCTGCTCATTACAACTTACTCTGAATGTTATAAAGCTTCTCCGTATATTGTTCGATAAACATGTACAGTATTTTCAAAACAAAATTCATTTTTGAACATCCTATATATTTTACAAAACTAAACATTACAGACTGTTACACTCGGTTTTTTTATCAGTAGTTGGTAGGTAAAGGTAAAGGTAGTCCCATAGCCTTGTGGACGTAGGAGAGCGTGATGTTGGAGATCATAATTATCTTGGGCCAGCGTAATGAGGGTGATGCCCATCTCTCTCCCTCGCTGCTTTACCTTCCCCACCCTTAAAAGAGTAGGTACTCAGTCACAGTTGAGTCAACTGGGGGCGTTGTTATTTGTCGCTTCACGTTTTGCGGTCACCCATCCAAGTGCTAACCGCACTGGACGGTGCTTAACTTGCGACACAGTAGCGAGTGCTCCAACCACTGCGCTATCCGACACCCGACATCAGTAGTTGATTCAGCCCCAATGCTAGAATCCTGATAAGTGTAACTCGGATTCGTTTATCCACGCAACCTGTTCACTCAGCAACAAGGCAGGAGTCGTCGTATGAAGTTTTCCAACTTTATTCAGCGTACATCAACTGCATACAATCGCTTTTTCCACTTTCTCCCCCTTCATTTTTTTATAGTAAATTTACGTCCCCGGACACATTAAGCGTATAGGGGACGGGTGAACCACGATACTCCCCCTTCCGACACAGTGCATCAATTATATAGTTTTTTTATACTCCAGATAACGTCAGAACATTCCAGCGTGACGCATTACAACCAATCAAAATAAACTTCGTCATCACTGTCTTACGTCATACAACTTTCTTCATCATAAAAGAATCTCTCAGCTTATAGTGGATCTATCTAGATGCTTCGATCGATAGTAACCACAACAAGCAGCCCTAGAGAATTCTCCAATAATATCGACCAACGAAAATTATCAACATTATACCAAGCAGCTTCTAACAACAATGCAAACTCAAATCAAAGGTAAATACACTCTGTTATTGAACGCTTTGCAAAACAAAACGATCGCGATCGTGCGCGTCTTACACGTACTATCGTGCGCGTCGCAAACGTAACACAGACTACAGCACTAGTAAGATAAATATAATCAGATCAATAAGCTGTACACACCACCTGTGTGGTTTATGCTCGCCACATCTTAACATGATTATAAACTACTGTCTATAATCGATCAATAGACATATAAACAACAACAGCTTGGCCAACGAAAAAAGAATGTTCAAAACAGGCAGGTAAGCAAAGGGAAGAAATAAAAGAGAATAAAAGAAATGAAAAGCGAAAGAGAAAGAAGGATGAGAAGAAGAAGAGATTAAGAGAGAGAGAGAGAGAGAGAGAGAGAGAGAGAGAGAGAGAGAGAGAGAGAGAGAGAGAGGAAGAAGAAGATATTAAGAGAGAGAGAGAGAGAGAGAGAGAGAGAGAGAGAGAGAGAGAGAGAGAAAGAAGAAGAAGGAGACATTGAACAAGAGAAGAAGTAGAAACATTCAATAGGATAATATAGCATTAGGTCCTATGGATCTGTCTTTTTTACAGCTAGTTCTTAACAAAAACAAAAATTAAAAATTCAGAACAAACAAAATAACATAAAATTGATTTGAAACTAAAACAACCTTAAAAATGGTAAGAATTAAAGAAATTACTAAGAACATTAATGCACCTAAATACTCCCTCCCACCCTCCTCCAATACCCCTTCCTTACTCCCACTCCCCTCCCACGCTCTCTTCCCCTATCACCACCACACACATACACAAGGTAATTCACACATCAAAAAACGTAACTGTCACAATATAGGGAAATACAAAAGGTATACAATCGTCTTAAATATTAGGAGCAAGGGAAAATAGAAATGTGTGGAGTCTAATTTTAAACAATGTTAATGATACTTTCCTTGATCTCTTGTAGGAGAGAATTCCACATACGTGGACCAGAACATGAATTAGATGTTTTAAATATGTCTAAGCGTGGTTGTGGCAATGTTAACTTATGTATGAAAATTGAATAACGAGATGATTATTCGCTAAAAAGTACTTTTAATTAATCAGGAGCTCTATTGTTTAGTATTTTGTACATTAAAACGGCTTTTTCTAAATTAAGGTGTTTGTTAAGGGGGAGCATACTAGCTATTTTTAATTTTGAATCAGTCGTGATGGAAGTGTTGGAGATAAGTAATTTTGTAGCTCTACGGTGAATAGAATTAATCTATATAAACAAGGCATCACTGCAGCCGTCCCAAATTGTTGATGCATAATCAATGTGAGGTTTGATATGAGCATTATAAAAAAGCTTTTTAGCATCTGCATTTATTAAAGATTGAAGCTTACACAACATAAATAATTTTGGTGAGAGGGTTTTACAAAGATTTTCAATATGTGAATGCCAACTGAGTTTGTTGCCTACAAGTACGCCTAAAAGTTTATGACTTTCAATCTGTTTAATATTATTTCCATTCTCGACTAAATCAAGTGAAAGTGGAGCCCGCTGATGCTTTTTTCTAGTTGTTATTAACATGACTTTTGATTTAGCTGGATCCAGTAACATATGATTTAACATTCACAAGTCAGCAACATTGTTAAGGGCACCTTGTAGAGATTGCTGAATTTCACCTATAGTATGTTTGTCACGTGGGGTTTATGGGCTCTGCACAATGGAATTATGGACCCTCACGTTTATTCGGTGGGAACTGCTAGTAAGTCACCCTATGAATTACTTTAATAAATTTATTTGTTTAGCTCGTTCTGTGTTAAGGTTGGGGTACAGAGATAGATAGAAAAATGGTAAAATATTACTGTCACACTAGCTTTCACACGGCTATGAATCATATGTAGTCCAGCCACTTGATAACAGTTAAAATCACACATTTATTTCTTCTACTCTATACAAGGTTCTCTAAGTACTAATCTACCTTAAAAAGTCTCAGTTACTGCTAATAGTTCGATCGCTGATAGTCTAGGCAGCTGTTATATCTTCCTCGGGCACTTGCTATTATATTTCATGTAGATTTGGACTACTGTGGTCCGTTTTACAGTTTCTGAAGAGTTGGACTACTGTGGTCCTGTTTTGATCAGGTTAAGTGCACTTTCGGAGAATACACTTAACTTTCTGATGGTGCGGTCGAAGTCCTTCTGTGAGGTAGCTTCTGGTACACCTTTGTCGTTGTGTAGTTGGGTTCCCTTGCCACGCTGTGGGGTCTGACAGGGTGTTTTTCAAGGTAGCTCTTTCCGACTTGTGCGGTACAATACAATACAATACAAGGTTATTGCTTTAGGTCCAGCGGACTCTTCCGAGCCAAATCAGGACCAACTTGTGCGGTAGAGGCTCCTCAACCAACTAGTCGTTTCTGTGGAGTGGGGTGCACAGGATAGCTCGGGATAGCTCGCCTGCTCGTCTGTAATATAAGAGACGAAATTCTGCACAACCCTGAATAATCGGTTTGTGCAGAGCGTCTCACTGAAAGCCAAGTAGCCCTCAGTGATAGCTCCACATCTCTATACATAAGCGACGAACATTCTGCTACTTCCGGGGTCCACTGGAATCTCACTCTAAATT
This sequence comes from Oncomelania hupensis, assembly GCA_036898135.1. Lineage (NCBI taxonomy): Eukaryota > Metazoa > Mollusca > Gastropoda > Littorinimorpha > Pomatiopsidae > Oncomelania > Oncomelania hupensis. The sequence goes on along the minus strand of CM072514.1, from coordinate 82,690,328 downwards.
CCTATACATACATAAATATCAATCGTGGCTAACTATACACATACAGAATTAATAATATTATAAACATTCACGGGTACAGCCACTGGTCTGCAAACATACATATAAGTTAAACAACAGTGGTTCCGTACGGCATACCCACCGCTTCAGCCCCCTGAGAACTAGCAGCCCCAAATCTAACCAGCACAGCCCAAACTCTCACCATTCGAATTCTTACCAGAGCACCACCGGTAACCCACCCTATAAATCACCAGGCCAAGGAAACAACTACCACAGTTCCACATGTTTCAGCCATCCTAGTCCACCAGGACAAAACCCATCCAACACCTACAAGTCGCATCACGCAGAATGCTACCACACTGCCAATGATTCCAGCCACAACCCCAACATATCAAAGAAAAAGAACCTTCGCATCATGACCGTAAACTGCCGCAGCATAGAGAAAAAGAAAGCAGAATTTGCTGCCATTGTCAACTATGTAAAACCAGATATCATTTGTGGCACAGAATCATGGTTGAAACCAGACATCAAGCAGAGAGAGATATTCCCAGATGGCTTTGTTTATTATAGGAAAGACCGCTGTAGCCTAGCTGGAGGTGTCTTCATTTTAGTAAACCAAAATCTCATCTCATCTATACAGCCGGACTTAGACTCTGCATGCGAAATACTCTGGGCAAAAATACACCTCCAACAAAACAAAGACCTAACGATAGGCTGTTTTTACATGGCTCACCGAAACCAGACAGACCTAAATGAGCTAGATAAGTCACTACGAAAAATAAATAATAGAGGACAAAAACAGATTATTCTTACCGGCGACTTCAACTGCCCTAATGTAGAGTGGAACAATGGTACAGTTGCCCCTGGAGCGCCAGATCGGGTGATCCAGGAGTCGCTAGTCGACATCACCTCATCAGCACACCTCACACAAGTCCACGACGAGCCAACAAGAGAACACAACATCCTAGACCTAGTTTTTACCAGCAATCCCTCTCTCACCAAGAGCTCCAAGTCAATCCCAGGCATTAGTGATCATAGCATTGTGGTTACAGACTTTGACCTCTACCCTAACCGCATCAAAGAGAAGCCCCGCAAGCGATACAACTATTCTAAAGCAGACTGGAACCACCTGAACTCTGAAATCTTGCAATTATCAGACAACATCATGACAATGAGAAAGGAAGGAACTCCCGTTGAAGACATGTGGACACATTTCAAACTTAACTTGATAGCAGCAGCTGAACGCTTCATACCTACCAGCCTTCGACGAATCAACTTTACATTACCTTGGGTCAACTACAAACTTAAGAGACTGTTAAAGCATAAAAAGAGACTATACAACCAAGCCAAGAAGACCGGCAACTGGACCAACTTTAGATTCCATCAGAAGGAATGCAGGAGGAAAATGAGGCAAGCAGAATGGCGCCACATTAACACCATCATTGAGGACGGGCTAAGAGACAACAACTGCAAACCCTTTTGGCGCTATGTCAAGACAAGGCGACAAGACAACACAGGAGTTGCCCCGCTCTTCAATGAAGGATCTCTCCATAGTGATAGTTCTTCCAAGGCAAAGATATTGCTTCAACAATTCCAGTCGGTCTTTACAAAAAGAGAGGACACACCATTGCCAGAGATGAAGGGCACCCCCTTCCCCGCTGTAGAGAAACTAACGGTTACTACAGAAGGCGTCGTTAAACTACTCAAAGACTTGAACCCCAACAAAGCTACAGGACCAGACAACATCCCTAATCAAATTCTCAAAAACTGCGCCGAAACTGTTGCCCCAGGATTAGCAGCCATCTACAACACCTCACTAGAGACTGGACAGCTCCCCGCAGACTGGCTAACAGCGAACGTCTCCTCAATATTCAAGAAAGGCGATAGAAACAAAGCAGAAAATTACAGACCAGTATCTTTAACATCCGTTGCATGTAAGCTATTGGAACACATCATCTGTCGACATCTACATACCCACTTCGAAAAACACACCATCCTCACCAGTAGAAACCACGGATTCAGAACAGGCCACTCTTGCGAAACCCAACTACTCACTACTATGCAAGACATTCTCTCCTCACATGACAAAGGCCATCAGACCGACATCATCATCCTGGATTTCAGCAAGGCATTTGACACTGTGCCACACAACAAATTACTACACAAGCTGGATCATTACGGCATACGAGGCACCATCCACACCTGGCTCACAAACTTCCTGACCAAGCGCCAGATGAGAGTGGTCCTGGATGGAGAGGCATCAGAGGAAGTAGCTGTCGAATCCGGAGTCCCCCAAGGCACAGTGATGGGTCCTTTACTCTTCCTCTGCCACATCAACGACCTGCCGGACACAGTAAAATCAACAGTGCGACTCTTCGCAGACGATTGCCTACTCTACAGAGAGATCCGCTCCTTCCAGGATCACATCACACTCCAATCAGACCTCAAAGACCTAGAGAGATGGGCCAAGCAGTGGGGAATGCGATTTAATGCGCAAAAATGCTACGTTCTCTCCACCAGACACAAGTCACAACACTTCTATAGCCTTGGAAACACTATACTCCAACAGACTGATACTACCCCCTACCTAGGCGTCCAAATTTCTGCGGACCTGAAATGGGCTAACCACATCACAAGCGCCTGCAAGAAAGCTGGATCCACACTGGGCTTCCTACGCCGAAATCTCCGGAACTGTCCACAAGAGTGCCGACGCCTAGCCTACATCGCACTTGTTAGATCCACTCTCGAGTATGCCGCAGTGGTGTGGGATCCTTACCTCCAACAAGACATCGACAAGCTGGAACGCATCCAACGCCAGGCTGCACGGTTCATTATGAGAGACTACATTATCCCGGGACCCAGGATGCATTGGCAGGATGCTTCACGAGCTCCACCTCCCACTACTTGCAAAACGTCGCCAACAACTCAGGCTGACCATGCTCTACAAGATAACCAGAGGACTAGTTACTGCTCTCCCTCCCAACACCTTCCTTACTGCTGCCAAGAACAAACGGAAAATCCGCCCCACCACCTTTAAAGGATATGACACACAGAACATCATAGAGAGGCAGATAAACAACAACAACACATGCTTTATTTTACCACCCTCATCATCAGATCTCTACAGAAACTCCTTCTTCGTAAGGACAGTAGTGGAATGGAATAGCCTTCCCGATGACATCATCAACCTATCCTCACCTAGCTCATTCTCCTCTGCAATCGGGAGGTACAGGGAGGCTGACAAGTTCTTATAGAGTCAACATAATAGAACAGTGATTTTAAACTTTTAATTGTACACATATCACCAGGCTTCCACAAGAGGAGCCCTTTTAAGAATATAATAGGCAATATGAAGTTAGTACAAAAAGAACCATGGAGCATAAATTTTTTTTTTCTTTTTCTTTTTTTTAAATCAAATTAATTAGCGCGCACACACCACCACCACGTTAATAGCCATCTATGGCTCCTGTGGTGTTTTCTGCCAACAACATCATCGGCAGTATCCAGATCCAGATCCAGATCCAGGCATGCAACATGGCGGCGCAACCGGTCGTGTTTCGCCTCGTGGTAGGCTCTTCCCACATGGTCACGCAAATTCGGATTAACAATTCACATTTATGCATAGCAAATTCCACAAACATAATTTCAACAATAATATAAATATATCACGATGAAACAGAAGGGTGTTCATTTACCTGTTTGACAAGTTCAGGCCCGTAGTGACTTGATAGAATTCTAAGATTCTAAGTCCTGCTTCCTGGTCTAAGTGTGGAGAGATTTCTCTGCCAGCTTTCTAGCTGTTAACACATCGGTGTATTCCTCCCAACTGACCAAAGCTGTGTTAGGCTCGGACCCAGTCAAACTGGCTCGAACCGCTTTGCCTAAGCTCTCATTGGGTAAAATGTTCAGATTCAAAGCTCAAGTGCTGACTCACTTACGCTGTGTGTGGCTCGCTCGCTGTGTGTACTTTAATTGCTGCTGTGTTATATACTGACTCTCTACTGTTACAAAAACTACACAAGGCTGAATAGTCAATGAGCAGAGTTAAAACTAGCCAGTTCGTGACAATGTTCCTCCCTTGATTGTGCAATGCCGTGTTATCAGCTAACATATGGCATTCAACAGAATTATCTGAGAGGTGTAATGGTAAATCGTAATATAAATTCAAAATAAAATAGGACCTAGAACCGATCCTTGAGGAATCGCATGCATTATATGGCCTAAAGAGGAATTTATTCCATGAATAAGTACAAACTGCGAACGTTCTTAAAGATAGGAACGAAACAAATTTACCGCAACTGAGCCATTGAGGTACAGTTTAAGTTTTTGAAGCAGTATGTGGTGATTGACGAAATCAAAAGCTTTGAAAAGATCAAGAAAAACAACTCCTAACAAATTAGATTTATTCATTGAAGAGAACCACTTGTCAGTTATAAGTGCCAGGGCAGTAGCGCAAGATTGGTGACTACGGAACCCTGATAGATGATGAAAGATTATGAGAGAGAGAGAGAGAGAGAGAGAGAGAGAGAGAGAGAGAGAGAGGGAGAGAGAGGAGAAGAAGAAGAAGAAGAAGAAGAAGAAGAAGAAGAAGAAGAAGAAGAAGAAGAAGAAATACAGAAAGATATAAATTCACAGAACTAAACTGAAATAAATGATCTGAGCAACACATTGTAGAAATGAAGTACAACTCAATCCAATATACTCAATGCAATACAATCTCTTAAATACTGATATAAGACAATACAAATACAATTTGAGCAATTACAATGGCAGCACAAAAACCACAATTAATACATCATGTTACCTATTCAGCACAAATACTCCGTCAACAATAGTAAACTAGGTCGTACGATTAAAAAAACATGTGGAACACAAGAAAAGGTTCGTATTGCCGAGCACTGGAGGATCACGTACAAAACAAAAAAACAAAAAACAAAGGAACTTGTATATAACACAGTGTTCCCCGATGTCACGACCCACACTCAGTTTGAACTTTATATTGTTGTGTTGTAGATAGGTGGTCTTCTCGCAAGTGCCTATGAATCATCGTTTTGTGTGCCTTTGAATAAGCCGGGACAAAAGTAAATGAAAAGTGTGACGTAACTTATTGTCGTAGAAAAGAGGAAATGACGAAAGAGAAAGAAGACAGGTATTTGGTCGTTACATGGAGGTCCCAGGAACAGTGAATCTAGGAGCAGTGTGTTGAATCGTTTTTCGTCCCTGCTAATCCTTTATCCGTCAACTGTACGCTTAAGGAAATACGTACGTGATATCCTCACGTAGCGGTGCCCTACGACAAGAACTTGAGTTTTCACCAGAAGTCGTTTGAGAACGATGAGGGAGAAAGAGTTCGACCTTGAAACTGGTGCAAGTTCGACTGTTTGTTTTAGTCAATGAAGATCGAGACGACTAGTAGACCTGACCGTTGACCTACCTGTACCAAAAGGAATGCTGCGGATGAAGAGACGTATCCGACCTTAGCCGCATCACCGTATCCACGGGTAGTTGAGTAAGTGTGGACTTGGGTGTTTTCACTGGCTAGTCGGGTGTCTCTTTGTTGTCATTTATTTCTGTGGTCCGTATTTTGTCGTGTCATTGTTGGTTATCATTATGTTGTGGGGCTAAAATATTATGGGGAAGTATTATACTCGAATAAGTGATACCATATTTATTACAATCATTATTCTTCCAAGCATACAACACATTCAAGGTTGCAGTCATTCATTCATACATGCGTTAGATTTACATTTGTGATTGTTACAATACAAGAGTTAGCGATTATTATTATTAAGGAAAATGGTTGAGTTTTCAATTGCATCAGGAAGCATGTATAAATTGTTACTCAAATTCTTAGAAGATTTTGTATGGGTTATGTTGCAGTGTACCTTTCGCTTTTTGCCTTTGGTTTCATCTTCAACTTCGATTTTACCTTCAACTTCAACTTTAACTTCGACTTTGTTTTTGGTTTTACCATCACTTTTCACCAATTGTATTATAATAGACTTTTTGCCAGTGAACTTTTTGCCTTCGCTTCTTCACCACAGACTTTGAAATATTGGATGACCACGGCGGATGCATCTAATCGTAGCAGCTACAGTCCCAGTGACATTCGAGGTGTATGCACTTATCGATTACATCTAGTGCATTGACAATTTTTAGTTTATTTGCCTACTGTGTTCCCGGGACATATATACATTTCACTCCTGCGTTGAGCGAGTTCATGCTCTAGTGTCTTCGGGACGTTTTTGTTATTATGCAATTTCGTATTGCAAAGGTTTGATCGCAGGAGTGTGATATGTATTTGTAAAACGGGACTTGTGAACTGAAATCGTTATAACAGTAGTAGCAACAAATTTGTAAACAGTGCATAGGTTGTGTGCGAACAATGAGTGAACAGTAGAAAAGGAAAACAAAGAGACTGAACGAGAATACTGTGTAGAACCATTTAATTTATTTAAAACAAAGAACATTTCATTCTGTCGTTTGATTTTATCACCTTTATAAATTTTAGTTATTCATTTACGACTCCATGTTATGTTCATGTGAATAAATTGTTGTTTTATTTTGCCAACGTAATACTTGTCTCTATCTATTCATCCGTTGTTCACGTATGGTTGCATACACTGCTCAGAGTTCCCCTTTATGGTAAGAGAAACGAAGGACCGTAAGGGGGGGCTTTGACATATTTGGTGGCAGCGGTGGGATCGAACGGATGAATGGAGGAGATAGAATTACGTTGACATTGTTGTGTTATACCATACAATCAGAGTAAGTGACGTGGGTGGTTGGCGGGTGCTGGAGCGTTTTGAATCGCGTGGGCGCACTTAGAGCACCCGACAGTAATAAGGTAGGCAACCAAGCCCACACTTTACTATAATACAACTTAGTGTCATCTGAGCCAAACCGTGGTATAACTGTTGAGCTATTTGAACTCTGAGATATATAGTTGGTAAATAGATTTGTTGTTTACCAATTATACAAGAAAAGGTGGTCGGCTAGCAAAATGTCCGCCACCCGGAAAGGTACAAAACGTGCTGGAGCCAAGAAAACGATTGGTGGGGAAGGGACATCGATCACCCCTAGCAGCGACTCAGCCGATATTGTACTGGGAGCATCGGGAGAAGCGACCATGTCCAGTTTGACGAGAGAAGAGACTCTGAGTACGTCTGTCTTAGGTTTCCCTCGCATGGCGGTAGCCGTAGAACCGTCAAGGAACCAAGAGACGTCCGAAGTGATTGACGTATCCGTGAAGTATAGAGAATTAGGTATGAGCCTAGGCCTGCGAGAAGAGGCGCTAGCGAGATTTGTCGTGGATGGCATCCAAAAGGAAGAAGAACGAAGAGAGCGAGAAGAAGACAGACGTCTAATGGAGAGGAAAATGGAAGAAGAGCGAAAGGAAAAAGAAGAAGAACGTCGCCGACGCGAAGAGGAAAAAGAAGAAGAACGTCGCCGACGTGAAGAGGAAAAAGAAGAAGAACGTCGCCGACGCGAAGAAGAAAAAGAAGAAGAACGTCGCCGACGAGAAGAAGAAAAGGAAGACAGACGTCTAATGGAGAGAAAAATGGAAGAAGAACGTCGCCGACGAGAAGAGGAAAGAGAAGAAGACAGACGTCTGATGGAGAGGAAAATGGAAGAAGAACGTCGCCGACGAGAGGAAGAGAAAGAAGAAGAACGTCGCCGACGCGAGGAAGACAAAGAAGAAGAACGAAGATCATTAGAAATCAGAATGGAGGCAGAGAAAGAACGGATGAAAATGCAGATGGAGGTGATCAGAGAAGAACGCGAAGTTTTCGCTGACCGTTCAACTCGTAGAGAACATCATGATGGTTACCGACTGAAAATTCACCCTTTCGATGGTAGAGAAGACATCGAAGCTTATCTGCGTCATTTTGAACTCATAGCTGAATCACAAGGATGGAATAGAGATTGCTGGGCAACAAGGTTGTCTCCACTATTGTCAGGAGAAGCGCGCGATACGTATTTGCGTCTGACACCCGAACAGGCTCAAGATTTTGAAGAAGTACGCAACGCGCTGTTACGTCGTTTTCGCCGCGATGCGGAATGGTATCGCCGACAGTTCCGAGAGACCAAGAAAGAACAAAATGAAACTTTTCCGCAATTTCTCATCCGGTTGCAGACGTCTGTAGAAAGATGGTTTTCCTTGGCAGACAAAGACATCGATGACGCGAAGTCTGTGTTAGACATGTTTTTGGCTGAACAGATATATTCAGTAATGAATCCTGAGCTCGAGATGTTCGTGCGTGAACGATTGCCGACAGACGCCGCACAAGCAGCCGAATATGCTCAACTGCATTTGGACGTAAAACGAGCCGTATCCCGAGGACCTGTTTTCCAAAGAGCGAGTCCACGAACACCGAGCAGTCAACCCGAGCGTAGACCGAACGAGTCACAAACGAGATTGAGGGAACCTATTAGGAGACCAGTTGTCGGTAGAGATGAAAGAGACAGGAGGAATTCAGACGAGTGCTATAAGTGTGGGGGTAAGGGGCACTTCGCCAGGCAATGCATGAAAACGCATGCAGTCAGTCAGGTTACAATTGCGACCGACACCCTACCGATCTATACTCCGCCAATAGACGTCCGATCTATTAAACCCTATAACCCGTGGAGTGAGGGTCGGATCAACGAAAATACAGTACGCATCATGCGTGATACTGGAGCAGAGATGGGAGCAGTTGCTTCAAAATGGGTCAAACCTGAAGATTATACAGGGAGGAGTGTTGAAGTGTACTTAGCAGACCAGACAAAAACAGGAAAGTACCCTACAGCATGGGTGAAACTTGAATCAGGCTTTGTGACAGGGACTGTTGAACTGTTCGTCCTTGACCACATGGGACCTGACATTCTTCTGGGTAACTGGATTACATTTTCATCTGGTTACCGAAGCCCAGTTACCATTGATGGTAGTGAATGTGCCGTGGCAGCAGCAGTCGAAACAAGAGGACAAATAGAACGTGAAAAACGAGCGACAGTACCTTTGCAGGTATCGAAAACTCTAGGAGTGGAAGTCACACCGACAGAGTTGGCTGCATTGCAAGAAGAAGACGATAGTCTTAAAAAAGTTCGAGCGTTGGCTGATGCCCAGAGCGAACTGAAGTCAGGAAATGCTACAGTAAAATTCACGCGAAAGAAAGGGTTACTATACAGGTTGCATCAGTTGCGAGGAGTGGAGACATCGCAGCTAGTAGTTCCCAAGAAACTACGAAAAGAAGTCATGAGGCTAGCTCATGATCCTCCCATGGCAGGACACCTAGGAGGAAAACGAACTCGCGAACGTATATGGAATACGTTTTTCTGGCCAGGTATGTGCGCAGACGTTCGCAGGTACTGTGCATCATGCATTGAATGCCAGAGAGTGACACCAAGGGGTCGAGTCAGCAAGGTACCCCTACAAAAGATGCCTTTGATGGACGAACCATTCCAAAGAGTGGCTATCGACATTGTAGGTCCGATTGCACCAAAGTCGGAACAAGGTAACCAATACATTTTGGTAGTTGTCGACTACGCTACACGATATCCAGAAGCAGTTCCGTTGAAAAGAATTGACACTGAAAAAGTAGCAGAGGCTCTGTGGACCATATGGTCGAGGGTAGGCATCCCTCGTGAAATACTAACCGACAGGGGGACGCAGTTCATGTCAGCAGTCATGGATGAAATGAACAGATTGTTGGCCATCCATGGAAAAGCCACCACACCCTACCACCCTCAGTGTAACGGGCTGGTTGAGCGGTTTAACGGCACTCTGATGACCATGCTGAGAAAACTGACTACAGAACAGCCACGGATGTGGGACCGGTACATACCAGCTCTTCTTTTCGCCTACCGAGAGGTACCTCAAGAGGCTACTGGATTTTCACCGTTTGAGCTACTATACGGAAAAACAGTCAGAGGACCGATGGCCGTGTTGAGAGAGCTATGGTCGAAGGAGATTGCTGCTGAAGAAGTGAAAGTAAGCAGTGAATACGTAGTCGATCTACGCAATCGCATCGAGGAGACGTGCCAGATAGCAAAAGAACATATGAAAGGTGTTGCAGAGCGCCAGAAACACTACTTTGACCGAAAAGCGAAACCCAGGGTCTTCAAAGCAGGCGACAGAGTGTTGCTGTTGCTACCCACTAAACATAATAAACTCCAAATGGCTTGGCAAGGACCTTATGAAGTCATAGAAAAAGTTGGCGAATGCGATTATCGCATATCAGTAGGACGGAAAACTAAACTCTTCCACGTCAATCTGCTGAAAGAATGCAGAGAAAGAGTGACAGTCGATACAGTAGTGACAGAAGACGATCAATGGAAAGAAGAACAAGTGGGCAACGACATTCCAACGTGTCCGTTAGTGGCGACCGAGGGTCCGAAAGATGTACACGTTGACCCAGAATGTCCAGAAATTCATGAGGACATCCTAAACATAGTGTCAGACTATGCAGACATTTTCACTGATTTCCCTTTACGATGCACCTTGGATACGTGCGAGATAAAGATGATCAATGAAGAGCCAGTCCGTACAAGACAATACCCTTTACCTCATTCGCAAATGCAGGTGGTGAAGGATGAAGTAGAAACGATGATAAAATTACGGGTCATTGAGAGAGCAACGTCACCGTATAGCTCACCGATTGTGCTAGTGAAAAAAAAAGATGGACAAATACGATTTTGCGTTGATTTTCGCAAAATGAATCGTAACATCGTCTTCGACGCTGAGCCTCTACCTGATATCGATTTTTTGTTCGCGAAGCTCGCAAAAGCGAAATACCTGAGCAAAATAGATTTGTCAAAAGGGTATTGGCAAATTCCAATGAAAAAAGAGGACAAAGAAAAGACAGCGTTCACCACTTCCTGAAGGTCAGTTCCAGTGGTGCGTGATGCCTTTTGGATTGAAGACTGCCGGAGCTATATTTTCCCGAATGATGCGGAAGTTATTGGCACCCCTTCACATGCCTGAAATAGACAACTTCATGGATGATTTGATGATAGCTACTCAAACAAAAGAAAGGCATTTGGAATGTCTAAGAGCGTTGTGTCAGAGACTCCGCGAAGTGCAGTTAGCTGCAAGACCGTCAAAATGTTTCCTAGGATTTCAGAGTTTGGAGTATCTGGGACACATGGTAGGGCGAGGTAAGATTCAACCAGACCGTCAGAAAATGGATCGCATCGGAGAAACGTCACAACCAACTACAAAGAAACAAGTGAGGTCGTTTTTGGGGTTAGCGAGCTACTACAGGAGGTTTGTACCAAACTTTGCAGCCATAGCCGCACCTCTATCCGATCTGACGAAGGGAGGAAAAACAGGACCAGTCGCATGGACGGAAGCATGCGAAAGAGCTTTCAACACTTTGAAAGAAAGGTTGTGCTCTAGTCCTGTATGTTGTCTGCCAGATGGCGAAAAACCGTTTGTTTTGCAAACAGACGCGTCAGACACAGGTATTGGAGCAGTACTATGCCAAGATCAGGGTCACGGACTCCAACCAGTGGCTTGTGTCAGCCGGAAGTTAGTTGCCGCAGAAAAGAACTACTCAACGATTGAGAAGGAATGTTTAGCGTTGATTTGGGGACTTCAACGATTTCAGCAATATGTGTACGATCGGACAGTCATCGTACAAACTGATCACCAACCGCTGAAATACCTTCAGAAATCGAAAACTACCAGCAGCAGGTTGATGAGATGGGCGCTGTTGATGCAGTCGTTTCCACTGGTTATTGAAAGTATTCCTGGAAAGGAAAACGTCACTGCAGACTTTTTGAGCAGAAACGTGTAAGTCGTGAACTTTGAGTTTGAACAAAACCAAGGTTTTGTCTTGAGGGGGGGGGTATGTCACGACCCACACTCAGTTTGAACTTTATATTGTTGTGTTGTAGATAGGTGGTCTTCTCGCAAGTGCCTATGAATCATCGTTTTGTGTGCCTTTGAATAAGCCGGGACAAAAGTAAATGAAAAGTGTGACGTAACTTATTGTCGTAGAAAAGAGGAAATGACGAAAGAGAAAGAAGACAGGTATTTGGTCGTTACATGGAGGTCCCAGGAACAGTGAATCTAGGAGCAGTGTGTTGAATCGTTTTTCGTCCCTGCTAATCCTTTATCCGTCAACTGTACGCTTAAGGAAATACGTACGTGATATCCTCACGTAGCGGTGCCCTACGACAAGAACTTGAGTTTTCACCAGAAGTCGTTTGAGAACGATGAGGGAGAAAGAGTTCGACCTTGAAACTGGTGCAAGTTCGACTGTTTGTTTTAGTCAATGAAGATCGAGACGACTAGTAGACCTGACCGTTGACCTACCTGTACCAAAAGGAATGCTGCGGATGAAGAGACGTATCCGACCTTAGCCGCATCACCGTATCCACGGGTAGTTGAGTAAGTGTGGACTTGGGTGTTTTCACTGGCTAGTCGGGTGTCTCTTTGTTGTCATTTATTTCTGTGGTCCGTATTTTGTCGTGTCATTGTTGGTTATCATTATGTTGTGGGGCTAAAATATTATGGGGAAGTATTATACTCGAATAAGTGATACCATATTTATTACAATCATTATTCTTCCAAGCATACAACACATTCAAGGTTGCAGTCATTCATTCATACATGCGTTAGATTTACATTTGTGATTGTTACAATACAAGAGTTAGCGATTATTATTATTAAGGAAAATGGTTGAGTTTTCAATTGCATCAGGAAGCATGTATAAATTGTTACTCAAATTCTTAGAAGATTTTGTATGGGTTATGTTGCAGTGTACCTTTCGCTTTTTGCCTTTGGTTTCATCTTCAACTTCGATTTTACCTTCAACTTCAACTTTAACTTCGACTTTGTTTTTGGTTTTACCATCACTTTTCACCAATTGTATTATAATAGACTTTTTGCCAGTGAACTTTTTGCCTTCGCTTCTTCACCACAGACTTTGAAATATTGGATGACCACGGCGGATGCATCTAATCGTAGCAGCTACAGTCCCAGTGACATTCGAGGTGTATGCACTTATCGATTACATCTAGTGCATTGACAATTTTTAGTTTATTTGCCTACTGTGTTCCCGGGACATATATACATTTCACTCCTGCGTTGAGCGAGTTCATGCTCTAGTGTCTTCGGGACGTTTTTGTTATTATGCAATTTCGTATTGCAAAGGTTTGATCGCAGGAGTGTGATATGTATTTGTAAAACGGGACTTGTGAACTGAAATCGTTATAACAGTAGTAGCAACAAATTTGTAAACAGTGCATAGGTTGTGTGCGAACAATGAGTGAACAGTAGAAAAGGAAAACAAAGAGACTGAACGAGAATACTGTGTAGAACCATTTAATTTATTTAAAACAAAGAACATTTCATTCTGTCGTTTGATTTTATCACCTTTATAAATTTTAGTTATTCATTTACGACTCCATGTTATGTTCATGTGAATAAATTGTTGTTTTATTTTGCCAACGTAATACTTGTCTCTATCTATTCATCCGTTGTTCACGTATGGTTGCATACACTGCTCAGAGTTCCCCTTTATGGTAAGAGAAACGAAGGACCGTAAGGGGGGGCTTTGACACCCGAGAACATTTTCCGGCAAAGGTGACAGTATCACTCTGTCCTACACTTGGAAGCAAAGGACCACCGTTGGTTGAGCGACCAACAGTTCGACAGTGAGCTCAAACCAGCTGTGGTCCCCCTATATGGAGTGCAGGAAAGTATTCCAGAAAGACAAGCAGAAGTCCCATATGCTTATGTGTCCGGGGACGGTAATCTACCTACCTATCTACCTTCCAGAATGACACCAGAAAGACACTCACCTTACCTACAAAGTATAGGACAATGACGTTGACGGGAAAATCTTATTTTGGTAAAACTGAGGTAAAGTTGATTTTCTTCTTCTATAAAACAGTAAACTAGTTCATGGGTAGATGCTGTATTCACAAACGAATCCCAAAACACCACATACTACAAAACAGGTCTTCTATTTAATTATTCAAAACACATACACAAGTTGCGATAGGCTAAATACGGAAAGAATACATCCATACCTATAACGAAATAAAGTGTTACAGGAAAACAACTGGTGTTTAAATGTCCTATCCTATCCTATCCTATCCAGTAATTCGAAAGTTGTTGGGACACCACAGATGATCGTTTAACCAGCGTACTCCATCTTTCTATGTCCTCAGCAACCCCTCATGGCTTCGCTCAGTGTCAAGCCAGTCCATTCTTGAATGTTGTAATCCCACCTCTTTTTCGCTCTCCCTCTCCTTTTGCCTCCTTGCACCGTGCTTTGCAGGATGGTCTTTGCAAGGACTGATGCTCTGGTGACGTGGCCATACCACCGGAGTTTCCGTTTCTTCACCACTGTGAGCCTGTCATAGTGTTGTCCAATTGGCTGGTGTGATGGTCTGTCGGACTTCGTCGTTGGTGATGTGCTAAATATAGGAAATGGCCAGAAGTTTTCTTTAGCAGATCGTTTCCATGCTTTGTATTCTTCGTTGTGGGTCTGCTGTGAGGGTCCATGTTTCGCAAGCGTATAGGAAGATGGAGATGACACAAGCGCGCAGCAGCCTTACCTTGGCATGTAGACTGATGGTCTTGTCTTTCCAAATGGGCTTCAACCTTGTCAGAGCAGCAGTTGTTTGCGCTATCCTGGAGAGAACTTCGTGACGGGACCGATTGTCTGATACAACAGCTCCTAATTAATGTTTGAAGCTATCCACCGATAGATCCCAACCATTAATAAGGTTTTGGGCAGAGCAATTGTAGTGTAAAGTTGAATTTCCGCACCAGCACACCAGCTTTGAAAACCAGAACTTTCAGAATGCCACTCTTTTATTACTCAAACCATAACTTTCCGACATAGAACGAAAGACAGACAGAAAGAAAGGTAAAGAAACAATAAAATAAAGACGATGGATAAGAGAAAAATAATTAAATAAAGATTATCAAACTTACTGTAAAATAGCAAAAGTAGCCAAGTCAGCCCAGCTGATCCTATCCCGAGCAACCAGAAGCTGCGAATGAAAAACGGAAGCAATAAACAGATCCTTTTATGAACACACCTCCTTCACTGTAGCTATGCCGAACTATTACTACTACATTTGGCGTTTGCGACAGGACAGGACAGTACAGAGAGAGAGAGAGACAGAGGGAGAGAAAGGGAGAGAGAGGGAGAGAGAGAGAGAAAGAGAGAGGCGAAGTTGTTAATTGTAAGGGGAATGGGTGGGGATGAGTGTTAAATGAAGAGAGAGAGGGGGCTAACACGTCAACAGAGAACCACAAAGCGTCACGTCCAAAAATTACTCGCCCTCTTTTCTAGTCACTGTTACCTGCATCAGGCAGGACTGGTATTCTCGCGGAAGTACAATTACTTCCCGCTCGTGAAAAGAAGTCTCGCAGGAAATAATTGTCCTGTGGAAATGTAAATCGACATGTATGTATTACAACAACAACTACAAAAACAACAACGACAATAATAATAATAATAATAATAATAATAATAATAATAATAATAATAATAATAAGAAGAAGAAGAAGAAGAAGAAGAAGAAGAAGAAGAAGAAGAAGAAGAAGAAGAAGAAGAAGAAGAAGAAGAAGAAGAAGAAGAAGAAGAAGAAGAAGAAGAAGAAGTTGTTGTATCAAATTTTATTCATCAGATTAACATAAGTTGTACTGATGATACTGAAGAAGAAGAAGAAGAAGAAGAAGAAGAAGAAGAAGAAGAAGAAGAAGAAGAAGAACAAGAAGAACAAGAAGAAGAAGAAGAACAACAACAACAACAACAACAACAATAAATAAATAAATAAATAAATAAATAAATAAATAATAATACTGGATGCTAGCTAGATACGCACTTTTTCCAAAACACCAATCAGGCTCAAAGCAACATACACGCGCTTTGAGCCTGATTGGTATCCAAGACTTCGTGTTCTTCTGTAATGCATATGCCGGACTTGCTTTGGATCGTGAAGACCTTGGGCTGTTCAACACTTGTCAGCCGCTTCACAGTCTGGTAGGCCTTCGTGCTGTTATTCTTGTTCAGACTGTTCTCTACTTCCTGGCATTGATCTTCTACTGACGCTCATGTCCTAGACGGGTGAGTGCCGGCTACACAAATGCACCCAGCAAGCACTGGGTCACTATAGGTTGCGAGGGACAGTCGCAGTGACCACATTTCACACGTGGAGTGCTTCATACACTACAGCAGCGACCGCGTCAACATCAGAGCGTAGGCCTGCTACTCCATTAGACCGTGGGACCGCAGCGGGACCGTGAGTCTGCCCACTAACATGTGACCCCTAAGGGCAGCCGAGCGATTCCCGCCCTATTTACACTGATCTGGTGAAATAAACTCATCGTTGTCACCAGATCACATAGAGCATTGATGTTGATGTAATTGAAACCTTTAATGGTGCGATTTCT
>CM072514.1:82663932-82668932 GCA_036898135.1 Oncomelania hupensis | reverse complement strand
CTACCTTCCGCAAACTCCTTGCTGCAACTGTTTCCTAGTGAATCTCTCGCTATTATTTTGTTATTATTTCATTATCTTTTTCTAATTGTTTCTGTTTTTATTTGTTAATATATTTGTGTATATCTTTTGTAATTCATTTGTATGTTGTTTATGATTATGCTTTCCTTATCATTGTTATTGTTCTTGTGTTGATGGCAATGTATTTGTATCTCAATTATGTAATTATTCCGCCTAAACTGACAGATTATTGTACCTTATCCAGGTATGCACTCACTAAAGCTTTGCCTTTTGTGTATTCCCGTTACTGTATTTATGTATTTGTCAGATCAGAAAATTTAACTGCATAAACCGTTGTTTAAACCAATATCTGTTCAGTACTTCTCACACTGCAAGAGTGATTTAAAGGAACCATACACTGAGAACATTTCGCTATCCATTAATTTACTAAACCATTCTTGTTTGTAGCAGTCTATCATACGTTGTCTGAAAACACGTATGTTACGTTGAAACGCGAATGATAGTATGGCTGAAGCGTGTACGATAGATCTAATCGTTTCGTTTTGCAAAGTATTCAATAATGGAGTTTATTTACCTTTGATTTGAGTTTGCATTGTTGTTAGGAGAGGCTTTGTATAACGTTGATAATTTGCGTTAGTCGATATTATTTGAGAATCTTCTGGATCTGCGTGTTTACTCTTGATAGAAATTTCCGGATGGATATCGAAGGTCGTGAATGTTCCCGGAAGCAGAGAAAATGTGAATGACGTAAGTCAGTGATGACGATCTTTAGTTCGATTGGTGGCAGTGCGTCATTTCTACCACGTACCAAATCGTTCCAGAAAAGAGAGAGGTTATTTAATCGTGAGCCGAGTCGCTGTTGAGAGAGAAAAAAGTTGTTGATAGTGATTTGGAGAGTTGCTGTGAAAGTTGTTGAGTTGAATTGAGAATTGTATGCAGTTGTTGGTGTGTGCTGAATAAAAGTGGAAAACTTCATACGTCGACTTTGTGACTTGTATGCTGTTTGGACGGGCTGTGTGAATAAACGAATCTGAGTTACACAACTATCAGGAATTCAAGCATCGGGGCTGAATCAGATACTGATAGAAAACACAATCATCAAACAAAGTGTAACATTTTGGGGGTCAAGCCGCGATTCACGCCATAGCCAAGGGTTCAACTGCTACAACAAGCGAGTCAACGTTACGAGAGGCAGTCATCGAGGGTAGCCGCCAACGAGTTGCGTCGAGAGGGGCCAACATACTGGGACTACATCACCGATAGATTCGGGTTGACTGCAAGGGCGTGTAGTCGCTGAAGAGTTGCTTCGTGAGCGAACAACAGATCAGGACTACGTGGCTGCCGCAGGACTACGTCGAGGGACAGCCTCGGAGCTACATCGCCAGTATTAGAGAGAGCGACGAGCGGACGTCGCGTCTACTTCAGCACAGGAGCGTATACATCAACACCAGCGTGGTGCAGTGTCGCATACGACGAGGACAGCGGGGCCTGCGTCAGCGAAGGCGACTAGTGACAAGCATCAGCGCTACTGCAGAAAGCGTGCTGTTCTAGAACAGTCTAGAAAGGTACAGCACAGTCAAGAACTTTCCAGAAAAAAAGAACTCTACAGTCAAGAACTTTCTAGAAGAAGAACCTTCCAGAAAAGAACTTTCTTTAAAAGAACTTTCCAAAAGCATCAAGATGGCTGACTTCTGGCAGAAAGGGGTTGAACTGAATCTAAAAGGCAAGCAGCTGACGGAGTACGTCAAGTCTCAGGAGAGAATACGAGAAAGAGAATTGGAAGAGAAGCGTCTAGAAAAAGAAATAGAACTAGAACAGAAGCGTCTAGAAATTGAACAGCAGCGGCAAGAAAAAGAAGAGCAACGACGTCGTGAAGAAAGAGAAATAGAGGAGCAGCGACGTCGTGAAGACAGAGAATTTGAACTGAAGCGTCTGGAAATTGAACAGCGCAGCAAGAAAGAGATCGTCAGTACCAGCTAGAGTTGGCGCGTATCCAGAACAATCAGCATGCGCCACAAGTCACCAACGACCATACGGCTCCAAAATTGCCAGCTTTCGTCGACGGGAAGGACCAGATCGACAGCTATCTGGCGAGATTCGAAAGGTTCGCCGAAAGCTCCAATTGGCAACCTCGAGACTGGGCGATTCGACTGAGTGCACTTCTGACGGGGCAAGCTCTCGAAGTTTACACCAGACTGTCGAACGATGACGCCAAAAACTACGACGTCTTGAAAGAGGCCCTGTTGCAGTGCTACAACTTTACAGAGAAGGGCTACCGTAAACGCTTCCGTGAATGCCGGCCTAAGTCAGACGAGACGCCAAAGCAGTTTGTGGAGCGCCTGTCGTCATATCTACACAAGTGGGTGGAGTTATCAGGCGAAACGAAGTCTTACGACAGTCTCCATGACCTGATCGTGAAGGAACAATTTCTCAATGCCTGTCACAAGGACCTAGCGACCCACTTAGAAGAACAAAAGCTGCAGACGCTTAAAGATGTGACTGAGGCTGCTGAAAGATATCTCATCGCTCATGGGAAAACCCTGGGGCCACCCAGCGCGACGAAACATTTTCAGAAGACTGGAAACCATGTGAACCAGGTCCAAGGGAGCCAGACGAGCCAGAGACAGTCGGACTCCACGCCTCCTCCCAGGGAAGGGCATTCAAGAGGCTGTTTCACCTGCAACGCTACAGACCACAGGGCGGCTAATTGTCCTCAAAACAAAAGTAGCGGACAGCGGGGCAGTACGGACAATGCAGCGGCGGGCAACCGACAGAGACGTTTCTCCAATCAACGGCAAACCAGTAGATCTGACCATCAAGTGTGCGGCGGGAGCGTCATTCTTCCGAGTGAGACCAAGCGTACAGCTACCCCTGCGGACGTGCAAGAGTGCCTGACTGATGGCCAACTCCTCCTTGCCAACGGGAAATCCATCCCCGTCGTCGCCAGCGCAGCTGTGACCGTACAGAACATGCCTGTTTCCAAGGGACGCGTCGGAAATCATGAAGTGACTGTCTTAAGAGACTCTGGCTGCAGTGGGGTCATCGTCAAAGAAGACCTAATCGCTAAAGAACAGTTCACTGGCGATTTTAAATGGACACTCATGGCCGACAGCAAATGTGTGAGAGCGCCAGTTGCGAAGATTCAAGTCAGCACTCCTTTCTACATAGGCGAAGTCGAAGCGGTTTGCCTGAAGAAGCCGCTGTATGATTTGATGATCGGGAATATCGACGGCGCGAGACGACCCGACGACCCCGATCCAGAGTGGAGTCCTGCCTCAACCCAACGCGTCGAAGTTGTGGAGGAGGATCCATTGCCGTTTCCCGATGGAGACCTTACAGAGCTGCTACGGGACAATGTGGTTACTCCGGCTCAGCCCTGCCGACCAGAGATCGTCGGTGCCGTTACTACCAGGGCCCAGGCCAAGAGAGACAAGACGTCTACGCCACTGAAGGTCGCCGACAACTCTAAAGCTGCCATCGTGGACAGAGATAAGCTGATCCAGCTCCAGGAAGCTGATAGTACTTTAAACAAGTACAGGAACCGCCAAGACCACGTGACCAAAGGCAGTGGTACGGTCTATTTTGAGGTGAAGGCCAAGATCCTGTACCGAATCTTCCAGCACCCGAGGGTCAACGGAGGTAAACCACTACGTCAAGTATTGGTACCGTTACCGCTAAGGCGCCAGGTGATGGAAGTAGCGCATGACTCAATCATGGGAGGTCACCTAGGCATCAAGAAGACGTCAGACAGAATCCAGGCGGTGTTCTACTGGCCAGGACTTCATGCGGACGTCAGCCGTTTCTGCCGATCGTGTGACATTTGCCAGAAGACCATACCTCGAGGAAGGGTCCCGAAAGTGCCTATGCAGAGGATGCCTTTAATCGACCGACCTTTCAAGAGGGTGGCCTTAGACTTAATCGGCGAAATAAGACCTCCGAGTGAAGAAGGTCATCGGTGGGTACTGACTTTAGTGGACTATGCGACTCGGTACCCAGAAGCAGTGCCACTGAAGAAGATTGACACTGAAACTGTAGCAGAGGCACTGGTGGACATGTTCAGTAGACTTGGAGTGCCTGAAGAAATTCTGACAGACCTCGGGACGCAGTTCGTCTCTGACTGCATGAAGGAGGTGAACAGACTGCTGAGCATCCGGCATTTGACTACGACACCCTACCATCCGATGTGCAACGGGCTTGTCGAAAAGTTCAATGCTACGCTGAAGTCCACCTTGAAGAAACTGTGCAGCGAGCAGCTCAGACAATGGCATCGCTACATCAACGCCTTACTTTTCGCCTACAGAGAAGTACCGCAGGAGTCCACCGGCTTTTCTCCGTTCGAGCTGCTGTACGGAAGAACCATCCGAGGGCCGATGCACATCCTAAAAGAACTGTGGACGAAAGAAGTAGAGACCCCAGAGGTGAAGAACAGCTACCAGTACGTGTTTGAGCTACGGGAGAAGCTGGAGCAGACTCTCGAGATAGCCAGAGAAAACCTGAAGAAGTCCCAGGACTGTGGAAAGCACTACTATGACCGAAGGGCTGTGAACAGGAAGTTTAAACCTGGCAACAAAGTGCTGGTGCTGCTACCTACCGATCATAATAAGTTGCTGATGCAGTGGAAAGGCCCGTACGAAGTGGAGACTGTGGTGGGGATCAACGACTACAAGGTGAAGGTTGGCCAGCATTCCAAGATATACCACGCCAACCTCCTTAAGCTGTACGTGGAAAGGCCATCAGAGACTGTGCACGCAGCCACAGCAGCCGTGACCGACGACAGCTTTGACAGCGAAGAACTGTTGGAACTGGGAGACTTCCACAGCAAAGAAGGCATCAATGATGTTAAGCTAGGACCAGGCTTGACGGAAGGTCAAAAGTTGGAGCTCAAGGACCTTATGGGCGAATTTCCCCATAGCTTCAGTGATGTCCCAGGCTCTACGACTTTGGTCGAACATGAAGTCCACACCCAGACATGGAAGGAGCAT
>CM072514.1:82491432-82658932 GCA_036898135.1 Oncomelania hupensis | reverse complement strand
CGACAGACCTTCACACAAGCCATTGGACAATACGATGACATGCTCACAGCGGTGTTGAAAAGGAAACCCCGACATTATGACCACGTCACCAGAGCATCAGGGGTTGCGAATACCATCCTGCAAGGCAACGGTGCAAGGAGGCAGAAGAAGAGGGAGACAAAAAAAGAGGTGGGAGGACAACATTCGAGAATGGACTGGCTTGACACTGAGCAAAGCCATGAGGGTTGCTGAGGACAGAAAAAGATGGAGTACGCTGGTTAAACAATCATCTGTTGTGCCCTAACGACCTTCGAGTTACGAGATAGGACAGGATAAGATAGGATAGCATAGGATAGGATAGGATAAGGTGGCTAGGAGTTCTTATTAATAGTCACAACAACTACGGAATTTATTGATAACAAACCCAACAACTATACTTACCGATTTATTTTTTTAATAAACTTTTTTTTATGTGGGACAAAACTCTTTTTGAATGTTCAAAGAATCTGTAAAGGTTGCGCGGTCAAAGTGGGTACTACTCTACACTACAATGCACTACACTACACTACACGACACTATAATACATTACATTGCATGACACGACACTACACGACACTACACTACACTACACTACCTGACACTACACGACACTACACGACACGACACTACACTACATGACACTACACTACACTACACGACACTACACTACATGACACTACACTACACTACATGACACTACACTACACGACACTACACTACACCACACTACACTACACGACACTACACCACACTACACTACATGACACGACACTACACGAAACTACAAAACACGGCACGACACGACACCACACCACACTACGCCACAAAACACAACGTTATTGTTCCTTGTGACTGTTTACATTATGTTCACCTCATTGTAATTTCTCAGATAGACAATTAAAGTTGTAGAATTCGTTTTCATATTACAATACAATACAATACAATACAATACAATACAATACAATACAATACAATACAATACAATACGATTTTTCAAAATTAATCTCACACGGAGCAATTACATTGTAAACACATCCAAAACAAAACTAAGCAAATCAAAACATCTTAAAAACACAACACGACCCGCGAACAACACAGTTGTTAAAGTAAAACTCTAAAAGCTAGATCACACTCACTGACACAGGTGCCTGAGTCAGCATGAGAGCGGTGTGTAATACTAATAACGGGCGCCTGTGATCACACTGTGGATGGCACTATCACACTACAGAGTTGATCACCTCTGGCAATGCAGTTGAACCGGTCACATTTAAAATCCAGTAAACTTGGGCCAGCCGAAGCGAATGCTAACATACAGTTTGAACTTGAATAAGTAGTAATATTTCATCATACAAAGGAACCTGTTTTGTTGTAAATTTAATTATCAATAATTGCAGATGTGTCTCCACGTTGTACTTTTTTGTCTTTCGGTACTATACCAGCCAAAGAGGATATTAAAATGAAATTATACTTGAATAATAATATTCATTATTTTCATCGTACACAGGAAACTGTTTTGTGGTAAACATAGTTATCAATAATTGCACCTGTCTCTCCAGAAAGTTCTATTTCATTAAGTCCTTATTAAGGAAGGTCTTTACAAATACATCTGATCTCTAGATCAAAATTATTCTTGAATAATAATAGTTATTATTTTCATCGTACACAGGAAACTGTTTTGTGGTAAACATAGCTACCTATAACTGCACATGTCTCTCCAGAAAGTTCTATTTCATTGGGTTCTTATTAAGAAAGGTCTTTAAAATATATCTGACCTCTATTTCAAAATGGGAAAAAAAGCGAAAATAAAATGTCGAATTCAGCCACCAACAAAAACAAAAACAAAACAAGAAGAAGAAAGAAAGTTTAAAAAAAGATTATTTGCTTATATATTTATACATATTGCGAAATTGGAATCTTAACGTCATGTCCGAGCGTTTTCTATCAGCATTGTTTGACTGAGCTCTATTGTAAAATAACATGATACAGGCGCACACAAATAAGTGCAGCAAAGAGATCACGCCCACTGATAGCACACGCTGCATGTGCGGTACTCTGGCTATAGGAGGGCCGATGATTCAGTGACCGTGGTCTCAAGAGACGCCTCGTCATGCTCTCTGGAATACCATTGCTTTCTGAAGTGTTTTGGGCGAATTTTCGTACCCTACCTCTTGCTTTGTGAATATATCTTTGGCCTCAATGCTGTGGATTAATAAACTCTTTCTATATGATTATACAAGCTAATGTAGCAGTTAGCCAAATTAACATCAGGCTCACTGTATGAATTTAAATGATAATAATAAGTAATTACAAAAACCATATGCAGATTTTTACTGATGGATCAGTTTTAGATTCTTCGGATAGTGGATCAGCATATATTATTCCTGAAATAAATATCAGAAGGTCATATTATTTAGGAAAGGGATTTTCTATATTTACAGCTGAGCTTTATGCTATTTTAATGGCTTTAAATTTCATCATGACGTCACCTTTAGAATTATTTGGTATATTATTTTGCGTTGATTCAAAAGCGGTTCTGTATGCATTAAAACAGTGGAACTGTAAAGATAGACGGGAGCTTATCTATGAAATTAAACATATGATACACTGTGTGATTTCTAGAGGAAAAAATATTGATTTCTGTTGGGTTCCATCACACTGCGGAATTCATTGGAATGAGGTATGTGACAGATTAGCCAAGGAGGGAGCACAAAGGTCATCAGATTCTATAACTATAACAAATTTGAATATGTGTAATCATGAAATGTTTTCTTTACTAGAAAAGGCAGTGTATCATGAAAATAATATTAAAAATATATCTATACTGAATTGTTCAAGACCACTTTCTAAATTAATATATAAATTAAGAATGAATGCATGGAGCACTAAATACTCAGTAGATGTTAAATGTATATGTAATACAAGTATATCAGTGCATCACCTTCTCTTTGAGTGCTCAGTTTTAAGAGATATATTTAAAGTAAATGGACATAGCATAACTGAATATGGACATTGTGTAAACATGGTTCTATATCATCCAAATGTTACAGACATTGTGAAAGTTATTGTTAAATCTCCTGTTGGTAGACTTTTATAGATTGTTTTGAAATTATGTTTTTAATAGTTAAAGTGTTTTAAAAGTTACATTTTCAATGTCTAATATCACCTAAATGTGTGAACAGACATTAAATTAAAGATTGATTGAATTTAAATGATGTCCATGGTTAGTGATATTGGTGAATATGATTGCTCATAATATCATTATCATTCCTCTGTGTAATTAAATACTATTACATGTTTATGTTCGCACCCTCACATTATTATAATGAATTGGAAACCAATTTAGATGATATAAATGGTTCTGTCAGTCAAATGGAGTTATACACTTGGTATGCGGATGTATGTGGGTTAGTAGTGAGAGAGACCTGGAAGAGAGAGTGTCACGAGCCAATTTCGTATCCGCAAGTACAGTGTATGTTCATTATGCAGTGTGCATAGTTTTGACCGTGTTTGCTATTGTAGGGAACAGGTTCTGTCGAGTTGCACGTGCGTTTTTAGAGTGCGGATTTAGTAGGCCTAATATAATATAATAATGCGGTGAGCGTTATGTTTGGGCGTGCATTTTTGTAAGTTAACTTTTGATTGGATTGTCATAAGGATTTCTAGTTTGTAACATACTCGTATGGTTAGAACGAAAAGTGGGTTAGATGCCAGCTAGCGTTCAAAGGGTGTTGACGGAGAGCATAGACCTTAGTGAAAACTCTATTGTTTTTCTTTGGATGACGATGTGTGTGGTTGCTGGGTTGCGACTCCATCGTGAAAAGCTGTTGCTGCAGTTGTTTCCTCTCTGGCCTCACGAGTTGGGTGAACTCTATTGCATCACTGAGACGCTGGCTTGCTCCGCCATTATTTCTGAAGTGGGTTGTCCATACTGAGGGAAGAAGTCTGGAAGTGGTTTGACCTGGGGGTGTTCCTCTCACCATTGCCACGTCATCGCTTACCTCCCTTGAGCCAGCCTACCATATCCTTTTTGTGTGTATGATTAATTTCAGCAAACAAATGAACTTTCAAGTCGATACTTGCAAAACATACCGTGTTAAAGTTCTGGAGGAGACAATTCTTTGATCAGTGTAACGAGTGCGATACTTGCAATTATCATTCGGACCTTATTGACTCGAGCAAAAAATTAAATACATACTTATGTGCAAGAACTGAGAACGTTTCACCTGGAAGACTCTTTGAGAAAATGCCTTGTGGAGATGACTAGACATTAGCAAGGATTAAAAGAAATTGATACAGTGCAGAGGAATTATTGGATGTTTATTAATATCGTGCTGTAACATATTTACTAAATATTGTTTCCCTTTTCCAATGGACTATCGTTTGAGTTTATCTTTCTCTCATTCCCATGATTATTAGTTTGAGTGTAAATTAGTATAAACGAGTGTCGTATGTAAGCGTGTGTGAGTTGTCTGTCATTGAGCATTAATAAATGTTTAAATGAAAATTGTTTCCAGTGTGTGGTGTTAGTGGGTTAGCTAGTGAGTGTGGGTGTTGGGAGGGACATACACACGCTCCCCCTCTGGGACGTGACAGAGAGACAGAGAAAAAGAGAGTGGGAGAGAGAGTGTGTGTGAGTGTGTGTGTGTGTGTGTGTGTGTGTGTGTGTGTGTATGTGTTAAAGAGTAAAGTTGACAGTATATATTTATGAGTGTTGGGAAAATGTATTTTTAGTACAGGTTATATAGTGAATATAGTGTATTATTCTGTTTGTTATAAAGTTCTCATTTTCTTATTGGCTGAGATGCAATGCGCTGTATGAATTCTCCACTGCGGGTAGTACAGATTGGTTACATTACATTACATGATTATTGCTTTAGGTCCAGCGGACTCTTCCGAGCCAAATCAGGACCGGACAACCCCTAATCCGCATAAAAGATCTGCCGAAACAACTCTAGTGGTAACACAGAATACTCTCCACCAGCCAGTCACTTTACAATAAAGACATCCCACGCAGGGGACGCTGAGGCTATACTCTAATTTATCGAACCCACGTTTACAAAAACAAAATAGAATACAAACATCATTATAAATTATCAACAAAACAAATACATATAAAATGCCAACATTGCTAAATAATAACATCATAGGAAGCCCTTGTGACCACCTGGCAGAAAAGCGTCCAATATTCCCAAGCTGATCAAACAGACCCCACACAAAAATAAGGAGTCTTGTCCCGGAAGAGTTTTCAAGAAAAAGGGTAGGTGACTGGTCTAGCGAAGAAGAAGATAGTATGGCATATTGATAGAACAGAGCAGGAATGAGAAAGAACAAATGAGAAAGACAGCGACAGTGGGAATTTAAAGCACTAAATTTCCAGAAAGTGGGGATACTATTTATACTGAAACCCCCGGCACCCCAACGGGGGAACAGATTGGTTGACTTGACTTGACTTTGCTCAAGCTGAAGATGGTTCTGTCAATTGCCTCACACTGACTGACGCAGCCAAGCGTTGTAACGAAGTACTATACTGTGACGACACGAGTTTCAGTACTAACAGAGAGAGCTATATTTTGTGCGAAGTTGCACTTCTCTATTGTGTAGTGTACATAGATAGCTTGACCGTTTTCTTTATTGGGTACGAAAGATGCAGTAGCTCTAAGTCCACGTGCTTAACGCAGGAAATAGGGGTATGTTGAATTAGAAGTGGGGTACTGAACGAGAGCTCGACCGTTTACCTGTGGCCTGGGTTGCGTTTAGTAAGGCAGAGTCGATGTGGCGCTTTTTGCGAGAGGTCAGCTTTAGTCAGAAAAGTAACCTTGTGACTGTGTGTCAGACAAGAACTAGGTTTTCTTTCTTGAAAGGGTGTAGTCATCGTGTGTTTCGAACCACCCAAGGTCTTACGCCCTTGTCGGGGTAAGAATGTCTAAAGACTGTAGAAGGAGGGATGTAATCGCCATTTATTGGAGACAAACGTAGGATTCTTTCCTAAGGTTGTATAGTCCTCGATTGGGCACCTGCCAAGGCTCAAGGTCTTTTAAAGAATTGAGATGTCCTTGTGAGAATAACTAGCAAATAGCCAGAAACGAATTAACTCTCAGACTAACCAGTGTGTTGTACTGTGTTGTGGTATACTGTGTTGGGGAGGTGTGTCACAGGCCGAGACTTATAAGGTGAGTGAAAACCCTGTAATTCATTTCCTCAGTGGCGAGCGCTTCGAGACTGGGTACGCGAATGAATGATGGTGAATGAGGGGGAAAGGGATGTATTTTGATGAATAATAATTGATTGATGTTGTATGATTTTCCTATCATTTTCTTATTATATACATGAACGGGAAATGTTGTTGCTGTTGTTGCTAAAGTGGGTCAAAGGTGACGATGAGGAATGCATGTTAGAGAGAGAGAGAGAGAGAGAGAGAGAGGGGGGAGGAATGTATGTAAGGGGAGAGAGACAATTGTACTATGCTGGAGAGGAGGTGAAGGAAGTGATGGATATGAGGAGAGCATGTTTATATTATAGTACGATAAGATAGTATGGATGAAGGGAGATAATCATGATGTATTATAACAGTTGAGAGGGGTGATGAGGATGGAGATGAGGGTGGAATGAATTGGGACTGTGTGATTGAAGTGTAGTCGCAATGATCATGTATATTTATATAAACGACTGTGCTTATGAATGAGATATGAATTATTAGTATCAAGAGTTGCATTATATTATTGCAATGTATGTATAGCATCATGTATTATTATCATTGTCGTTATGCATAACCAGGTCAAGATGGCGGACGGCGGACGGCGGAAGGCGTATTATATGAATGTAGTATTTGAGTTGTGTAGGCAAACTGTTAAGACTATATATTTGTCTACAGGTTTGGGCTGTTATCCATTGTTATCTGCTGATATCTACTGTTAACTACTGTTATCTGCCGTTCTCTATTGTTCTACTATGTTGATGCTTCGTTGACGTAGTTATTCTTCAACTACAACTTCACACTCCTACGCCTTGCGCGCCGTTGCTGTACCGTTGGGTAGTGTGTGCATCCGCTCTGGAACCCCTGCTTCTGCGACCGTGAAGGGTAGACGTTTGACGGGACTTTCCGCCACCACCGCCGCCTTTCTTCGGGATTGTGGGCGCCGCCATTGAAGGCCTCTGTTACCACAGGAACTTCACGCACTACACCCCCCCACACACACACAGACTTGCACGACACGCACCTAAAAACATACTTCATTTATTTAGTGTAATCATTTCATCATTTGAGTGAATAACTGCTTAGCTCCTACTGAGCTCTTAACTGACATTTTCATGAACAATGCTTCTGATCTGCAAGCTAGCTTGGTTATTAGTTCGAATATAATAAGATTTGCAGCTCTATTGCTTCAGTTGAAATTTATAGTATTTTGAATTGAGTGTTTATTGATATTTTGTTGTACATTGTTGTGGGAAAATCTGTTGATGTTTAGTTCTGTTGTTTGAGGTTAAACAAGGGAGGTAATTGTTAGTTAATACTGGGGGTGGGGGTCCTGATAGGGGTGGAGGGTGGTTTAGTACCCCATTGTCCTGTGCATGTGTGTTGATTGTCGAATAAAAGAGTGTGAATGTTCATCTGGCATTTTGTGTTAGTTTATTTGTTTGAGTTCTATCCTCCCACTCGTTGTTTTGAGCTGACGTCGCGGAACCCGCTCGGGTGACGTGACACATACAATTGCTGAATTGTGAGGAAAAGAGTAGCTTTAAGACAATACACGCACACTATGGGAGAAAATGAGTAATATTATTACTGCAATAAAATGTTTACCTTAAGAGGAAAATATGCTTTTAGAATAATAAGAAAACTAATAGAAAAAAAACTGTCAAAATCAATCCCCTAGTGACCGAATTAGTTCAAACTCTTTCATTCCGCACACACACACACACACACGCGTGAGCGCACACACACACGCACACACAGACATACACATACACGCACCTTTTCCTCTCTACTCCACTCGACCTCCATCCCCAAAATTCATTAATTTAAATCTCGGGAATGTTTTTTTTTAAAATCTCTTAACCCTCTAAAATTCTTCTTTTTTGCCCAAATCATTTTCACCACACATAATGTATGAGCGCCATGTTTGCTATTTCAATCGATTTTGAGTGGTTGAGTCAGAAAATTCTAAACACTACAAGAAAGAGTGAAATGGTACAGACCGAGACTTTTACATTTAACAGGGCAGTCACCCAGGTCACAAATCTGTATGCTTGACAGGATTTGTATGTCAGCTAACCATATTTCTTTTTGTTTGCATTTGTATACAAATGTCTGCTTTCATGTTAGTGGCAAAGATAGATATAGATTTAGAAAATACAAAAAGAAGGATATTGGTTTAGAATACGTAGAAACGGTGGACCTAGGCATATAAAATACAGGCATTTGTGATTGTAAGATTACTTTGTATACAATTGATATGATTTCGCCCAGCTTATTGCTTACATGTTACAATAACAATATCACCGCTTGTTTCTCGGTACGCTTAACGGACCTTCTGTTCTAAGATACAGACCTACAAATGCGAAACTACATTGCACAGCACAGATCAAAACACACACAAACACACACGCACGCGTGTTATAGCAGATCACACGCACACACACACAAACTCACACACACACAGCCTAACAATGTACCAAATTCCAAACACACAATAGCAAGACTTTTTCCCCTACACCACAGACCATGATACGACAAAGAAACCATTGATTCTACTTTGAAAACCCATCTGTTTAGGAAATACCTACGTGAAGACTGACAGCCACTTTGGCTTCCATGAATTACTTAAACCCTGCTATCTCCTCACGAACGTGTTTTTCCTTTGTCACTGTGTTATTCTCCGCCCCCATCCTCGCTTTTTATAAACCTACATCTTTTATAACGACTCCTCGACCACCCATTTCATGGATTAATTGCTGACTGTTCATGTAGGTTTGATCCCCGCCTCTTCCCATCCCTTCCCTTGTATTTGTTCTGCTTTTTCTTTTTCCTGATCTGTAAAAATGGTTATCATTTCCTATCCTATCGTATCCCGTAACTCGAAGGTCGTAGGAGCACCTCAGATGATCTTTTAACCAGCGTACTCCAGCTTTTTCTGTCCTCAGCAACCCTGATGGCTTCGCTCAGCGTCAAACCAGTCCATTCTCCAATGATGTCATCCCACCTCTTTTTCAGTCTCCCTCTTCATCTACCTCCTTGCACTGTGCCTTGCAGGATAGTCTTTGCAAGGCCTGATGATCTGGTGACGTGGCCACACTGTCGGAGTTTCCGTTTCTTCACCACTGTGAGCAGGTCATCGCGTTGCCCAATGGCTTGCGTGATGGTCTGTCGGACTTTGTCGTTGGTGATGTGCTGGGTATAGGAAATGCTCAGAAGTCTTCTGTAGCACCTCATCTCCATGCTTTGTATTCTTCGTTGTAGATCTGCTGTGGTGGTCCATGTTTCGCAAGCGTATAAGGAGATGGAGATGACAAGGGAGCGCAGCAGTCTTACCTTAAAAATGGTTATAATTTTAAAAAATGGTTATAATTAAAAATGGTAATAATTTCTTTAAAATGGTTATAATTTTTATCTATATATATAAATTGCTTAGCCGGAAGTCCTTCTTCGCCTCTACTATAAAGTTTGTCCGGTATGGACGCTGATCTGGGCAGGTGCTGGGAGCTACGGATCGGCCTGCTGTGTGCTCAAAACCAGCGAAATCGTTATAGCCGATATTTCCTTACCGAACGTTTAACCGTTTCTGAGATAAATAAATAAACAAAATGTCCACAAACTGCAATAGCCTTTTTCCGCGCGCTTCCATTAAAAATCAAATTTAGGTTTCAGCACGTTTTCCCATATAGACCAAAAAATTGATGGTCTTTCTAGGAAGCCTTGGTAGCTTACTGAGTAAAACATCTGCCTACCGTCCAGGGCGACCCAAGTTCAAATCTCACACGGGCCATTTTATTTTTTTACACTACAATATGGATATTTTTCTTTTTAATTTAGGCTTTTTACCTTTAATTTATTATTATTATTATTATTATTATTATTATTATTATTATTATTATTATTATTATTATTATTTATAAACTAATAATAATAATAAATTATTATTATATTTATTATTATATCTTATATCAAATTTTCTTTTAAAACCTTGGTGTTTTTTATTATTTCTATTTGTATTATTCTATATTCAATATTATTATTATTATTATTATTATTATTATTATTATTATTATTATTATTATTATTATTTATAAACTAATAATAATAATTATTATTATTATTATTATAATAACAATAATAATATCTTATATCAAATTTTATTTTAAAACCTTGGTGTTTTTTCTGATTTCTATTTGAATTATTCTATATTCAATATTATTATTATTATTATTATTATTATTATTATTATTACCAAGGATCGGGATGGGGTGGTACGTGTCGGTAAAAGGGGGCTACGGGTAGGTTTAAAGGGGCAGGGTAGGCATAACGGGGATACGGGTATATATAAGGGGGTATGGTGATGGTCGATTCCTTTCATCCATACCTGCGAAACGATCAACGGGGAAGTATCAAGGAGGGTACAGTTAGGAACCAAGGGGGTATGGAAGGAATCAAGGGGGTATGGGGAGGTATCAAGTGGGTTCGGGGAGGTATCCAGGGGGTATGATGAGGCATCATGGGGGGGGGGACGTGGAGATATCAGGAGGGGGTATGGTGAGGTATCAAGGGGGATATGGAGAGGTATCATCGTCCAAATGAAACTCGCAGACAAAAGTTCTCTCTGTCTACATTTTAAACAGCATCATGTGTACCCTGGCTTGCCAGGGTACAAAAACCACTAGTACTATATATTTTACTAATCTCTCATAGAATTTGACGTATTTAAGTACTAATTGTTTTAATGACTAGTGTGTGAAATTACTAGTGTGGGTATTACCGATTGCTATTTTTGTGATTACATGTTTTGGATTTATGTTTCACATTTCCTTATTTTTGCATGTTACATTCTTAATTTAAAAGTTGTAAATCTGCGTCATGTAACGCGCTTGGAGCTTTCCTGTGAGTGACAAACGTGCTTCTTAAATGAATGAAATTATTATTATTGTTGTGATAGTTCTACATGTAAGCACATCACGAACAATTAGCGACATAGACGAAACCCCCGAAGGTGGTGATGTATTTTGTTTGTTTGTTTGTTTGTTTTAATAGTGTTAGAATTTAACTGTTGAAATGGACTTTTATGTGTGTCATTAAAAATAATTTGAATCCTGCATCGTGACCTACTCTGTCAACCCAAGGAATGATCATTATTTTCACTCCTTAAGTTTATCTGTCATCAAAAACATGAGAAACACACACGTAACATACAGAGAGAGAGGGAGAGAGAGAGAGAGAGAGAGAGAGAGAGAGAGAGAGAGAGAGAGAGAGAGAGAGAGAGAGAGAGAGAGAGAGAGAGAGAAACTTTTGAAACTTGAAACTTTTTTTATTAGGGATAAAGATTTTAGACTAATGATACAGTCTAATCTTCCAATCTGTCCAGTAAGAAATTAATATAATATTAATTAACCTTTAACTTTAACTTGGAAATCACATCACTCACACACACACATGCACACACAATCACACCAACATCTTCATCATTATCTTTAAACAATTTTAGGCAACCATCCTTCCTCCCTATATCCTTCACCCTTATAATAATAATAATAATAATAATAATAATAATAATAATAATAATAATAATAATAATAATAATAATAACGTAAATAAATAAATAAATAAATAATTATATGAATGACTGTGTTGTCATATATGTTATTATACATCACTTTTATAATTAATTTTGCAGATGCCTACATATTTTACATTTGAAAGAAAACAGTGTTTCACAATTTTTACACTCCAGAGGGAGAGAGTTCCATACACTAGCTCCATTAAACGATAGGCTATTTTTGTATAAATCAATGCGAGGGAGGGGTAGTTTATAATTATACAGTCTATGCCCATCAACTGGTTTAATAAAAAAATGTATCAAGATATGCAGGTGTTTCTCCATGTGTCCCGGTCCTGATTTGGCTCGGAAGAGTCCGCTGGACCTAAAGCAACAATAAATCAATCAATCAATTCTCCATGTGTGATTTTGAACATAAGGATAGCTGTATTAAATATAAATTGTTTTTGAAGTGGTAATATTCGGAAAATTAAAAGAAGAGAGAGAGAGAGAGAGAGAGAGAGAGAGAGAGAGAGAGAGAGAGAGAGAGAGAGAGAGAGAGAGAGAGAGAGAGAGAGAGAGAGAGATTACATTACATTACATGGTTATTGCTTTAGGTCCAGCGGACTCTTCCGAGCCAAATCAGGACCAGAGAGAGAGAGAGAGAGAGAGAGAGAGAGAGAGAGAGAGAGAGAGAGAGAGAGAGAGAGACAGACAGACAGACAGAGAGAGAGATCTCAAACGAAGTTGTAGGTAATTTCCAGAAGAAATGATGACTAAGACTCAAAAGACCTGAACTGGAAATTCCTTTGAGTTATGCGCAACCCTAAAATCCTTCTACGCTTGATGGAGACAATGGCCCTGTGTAGACAAGATACGTCTTTTCTCTCAGACTACTACACCCCCCCTCCTCCCTTCCATCACCTCTCTCTCTCTCTCTCTCTCTCTCTCTCTCTCTCTCTCTCTCTCTCTCTCTCTCTCTGTCTTAACCCACCACCGTAGCTCAGTGTTGTAGCACTCGCCTGGCACACTAATGATTCAGGTTCGAATCCCGTGGTGGAGTGGCCCTTTTTCACTGTCTCCATCTTTGTCTGTTTATTCTTTGTGCCTAATTTATTTAATTAAGCATTATTAGTTTCAATAAATATATGTTATTTATTTATTTATTTATTTTTGGATAGCAGGGAGGGAGGGTGGGGGGAATTATTTATGAATTTGTTTTAGTTTCGATTGATTATTTTATCATTTTTCTTTTAGTTTGTTTATGGGGAGTGTGGGAGGGAGGGAGGGAGGTGGGGAGGGGGGTAAGGGCCTGGAGGCCTAACTTCAACTTTCTGTAAGGCGCAAAATAACATTTATAAGTACTTCGTTCTTAACAGGTGAAGTTGAAAGTTTTTATGTTGTATTTTTTTCTTTTTCTTTGTGTGTTTCTTAATCAACTCATTGTTACAAGGGAATGAATGTATGTTGTTAAAAGTGTATGTGTATGTTCGTAGCATGATGATTTCTATCGTTTGATTAATTAATTACTGAATTTGGAAAATATCTATGATGTGCGCAGGTTAGATTTTGTAAACTGTTTATGTTACATCAGTACAACTTATGTTAATCTGAGGAATAAAAATTGATGCAACAACAACAACAACAACTTTGCAGTATGATTTGTCTGGTAGTCAGTTCATTGTTAAAGTAGGTTAATTTATAGGGCCCTACCCTACTTCCGTGGGATGGTTTACCCCTCCCTCTCTGCTGTAATGCAAAATGGTGGACGTGGACGTTTAACTTTAATGGTCATTCAACCATTCTCTCGCTCTTTCTCTCTCTCTTTCTCTCTCTCTTAAAACGAAGGCAAAATTTACTTAATAAAGAAGAATATTTTATAATGCGCTAACCTATGTGACCACGGGCACCCTTATCTACATATCATAAGAGAGCGTCTGTCTAAACATGCTTATAATAACAGATCAGAGAGAGAGAGAGAGAGAGAGAGAGAGAGAGAGAGAGAGAGAGAGAGAAGTCGAAACCTTTAATAGGATAATAGCATTAGGTCCTATGGACCTGTTTTTTTTTGTTTTTTTTTTTGTTTTTTTTTGAGTAAATTTACGTCCCCGGACACATTAAGCGTATAGGGGACGGGTGAAACACTACCTGTCTTACAGCTAGTCCTTAATAAACTTGTAAAATAAAAGAAATTAAAAATTCAGAACAAACAACCTAAATAATATAAAATTGATTTGAAACTAACACAAACCTTAACAATTGTAAGAATTAAAAAAAAATTACTAAAAAAAATTAATGTACCGAAATACACATACTCCTTCCCCCCTATCCTCCTTCAATACCCTTTCCCTACTACCACTCTTCCCTCCCCCACCACCACAACCACACACATGCACACGCTAATTCACACCTCAATAAACTAAACTGACGCAAGATAGGAAGAAAAATGTGTACAATCATCCTAAATATTAGAAGCAAGGGAAAATAGGCATTTGTGGAGTCTATTTTTTAACAATGTTAATGATTTAATTTCCTTGATCTCTGGTGGTAGAGAATTCCTTATACTTGGACCAGAATATGACAGAGATGTGACAGAGATATACGACAGAGATGTGACACAGATATGACAGAGATATGTCTAAGCGTGGCTGTGGCAATGTTAACTTATATCTGAAAATTGAATAACGAGATGAAGGTTTGCTAAAATGTTCTTTTAAATAATCAGGAGCTCTATTGTTTAGTATTTTGTACATTAAAACGGCTT
The DNA here is from genome assembly GCA_036898135.1 of Oncomelania hupensis. NCBI lineage: Eukaryota > Metazoa > Mollusca > Gastropoda > Littorinimorpha > Pomatiopsidae > Oncomelania > Oncomelania hupensis. The sequence continues at coordinate 82,644,406 of CM072514.1, read as the reverse complement.
TATTGTAATTAAGGTGTTTTTTAAGTGGAAGCATACCGGCTAGTTTTAATTTTGAATCAGTTTTGATGGAAGTGTTGGAGATAAGTAATTTTGCAGCTTTGCGGTGAATAGAATTAATCTGTTTAAACACATCACTGCAGCCGTCCCATATTGTTGATGCATAATCTATGTGAGGTTTGATATGAGCATTATAAAAAAAAAGCTTCTTAGCAGCTGCAGTTATGATAGATTGAAGCTTAGTCAACACAAATAATTTTGTTGAGAGAGTTTAACAAAGTGTTTCAATATTTGAATGCCAACTGAGTTTGTTGTCTACGAGAATGCCTACAAGTTTATGAGTTTCAACCTGTTTAATATTATTTCCATTCACGACTAGATCAAGAGAAAGCGGAGCCTGCTGATGCCTTTGTCTAGTTGTTATTAACATGGCTTTTGATTTAGCTGGATTCAGTGACATATGATTTAACCTGCACCAATCAGCAACATTGTTAAGGGCACCTTGTAGAGATTGCGAAATTTTACCTATGTTCCTCCCCTGATTGTGCAACGTCGTGGCATCAGCTAACATATGCCATTCAACAGAATTATCTGAGAGGTAAATCATTAATATAAATACAAAATAAAATAGGACCTAGAACCGATCCTTGAGGAACCCCAGAGAGAGAGAGAGAGAGAGAGAGAGAGAGAGAGAGAGAGAGAGAGAGAGAGAGAGAGAGCTCAAACGAAGTTGTAGGTAATTTCCAGAAGGAACGATGACTAAGACTCAAAAGAACAGAGAGAGAGAGAGAGAGAGAGAGAGAGAGAGTGTGTGTGTGTGTGTGTGTGTGTGTGTGTGTGTGTGTCTCAAACGAAGTTGTAGGTAATTTCCAGAAGGAATGATGACTACGACTCAAAAGACCAGAGAGATGAGGAGAACAAAACAAACAGCAACACCCAAGTTGAGGTCCGAGGCAATATTTCGATTTTTATTCAAATCTTTATCAAGCCATGTATTAAAAACATCACATCAAGTCTTTATATACCTATTCAGTAAAACTACAGTTCACTGATGAGAGCAGTTCAAATAACAGGACCTAGTGTCTAAAAGGTTAAAAACCAAAAGATTAAAACTCAAGAACACTGCTCATGAATAATAATTCAAAGCTGAACAATAATATTATAAATATTATTAATTATTATTTACTATTATTAATTATTATTTACTATTATTAATTATTATTTACTATTATTAAAGACCAGAGAGAGAGAGAGAGAGTGTCTCAAACGAAGTTGTAGGTAATTTCCAGAAGGAATGATGACTAAGACTCAAAAGACCAGAGAGAGAGAGAGAGAGAGAGAGAGAGAGAGAGAGAGAGAGAGAGAGAGAGAGAGAGAGAAAGAGAGATGCACTCTATGAAGAGAGGCTGTCGTATCCCAGATACTGGTGTCTGCATGAGTTTCTGGTCTAGGAGCAAGAGGGAGAAGGAGAGTCAGTGTCGTTGTTGAAAGTCAGGTGCCTTTAGAGTTTGAGATTCAGATTAGTAAGTCGTCGCAGCACACACAGAAAAGAAGGTCACCAAATACCGATTGTCTAAACAATCATCATCCTCCTCCTCCTCCTCCTCACGACCATCATCATCATCATCATCATCATTCCTCAAAAGCAGCGTCGCTGGGCTTACTTTGCTTTGTCATCACACGGCAGACCAGACTGTCAGAGACCTAAAGGGCGGTGGAAAAGTAACACCCTATTACTTGTGCAAATAGTACATCATTTGCATGAAACGACATGTATTATATTAGTACAACTTAGGTTAATCTGATGAAATAAAATTAATACAACAACATGCAGTGTGACCCTTACAGTGGTAGAATGTTATAGCTGGTCTCAGATTTCATCTTACAGTAACAGAGCAGCCCAAAATGGCCCGTCGCCTGACACTTGGCCTGATGTCTTATGGCTAGTGTCAGGCGAATTCGCTCAAAGTCAACGTGCGTGCTCACGCAGCCTCTGATAATCGGAGTGATGCTTTACACTGAGATGATTTTAATGGCTAAAATGCGGACTGGCTTTGTGTCAGAGAGAGAGGCAGAGATAGAGAGAGACAGAGACAGAGAGAGAGAGAGAGAGACAGAGAGAGAAATAGAGAGAAAGAGAGACGGAGACAGAGAGAGAGACGGGTTTTAAGAAATTCCACTGCTGTAATAGGGCCTGTTGACAGAGAACTTGACAGCTTGTTATGATTTAGGGAGGAGGTTTAGACAGCTCCAAGTAGGCGCTGGGATTTTCAACCATCGTTGAGCTCGTTGTTATTGCGAGGACTTATTGTGATACCAGTACCGCTACAGCCTACGAGCAATAAGCTTTTCACCTAGCGAACAAGTTATGCTCAAAATTAACAACGATGAGAGCATAAACCCAGACCTAACCTGTGCATGCATATATGCATTTCATCGCACGGATTTTAAAGATCCTGACGCTCATGTCTTATGCCGGTGAGTGCTACACCCAGCAAGCACCAGGTCCCTTTCCCCACTCCCCCCCCTCACCCCCGGTGCTCAGTTGTTGGCGCCATGTATAGATTGAGTTAGATCCTGTATCGGCCAGCGCCTTGAGCAGCTCTTGAGCTGGAACAGCGCTATACGAGAACTATATAAAACAAAACAAGTAAATAACGACAGTTAGCAAGCACAACAAACAGAACTTTGCTTGGACATGTGAATGTAGGGCCAGCTAATTCTTCTACCTTGCTATCACTAAACCAACCACCCTACGAGTACCATCTCTTCTTCTTCATCGTCACCACCACCCACACCACCATCATCATCAGCAGCAGCTTTAATACTGGATGCTATGCGCGCTTAATTCCTACATCAGACCCAAAGCGAGGCGATCTATAATCAACTTACATGATCACATGTTATAGACACACTCCTACATTCACAACAAAACACACATTCATCACTCAAAGTCGAGTAAAGGCAAGTCGCTACTTGCTGACGGACAGAAAATCGAACTTTGTCTTTTGGAAATTTGTTAGATTGATTGTCTCCAACAACATTATTGAAGAGAGGAGGAGATGGAAGACAGGAGGGGGGCAGGGCGGGTGTGGGGGGGGGGAGGGAGCGGAACACCCAGAGAAAACATTCGGTGACCTGACATATACTGCAAGAAGAAGAAAAAGAAGAAGGAGGAGGAAGAGAACGAGGAGGAAGAGAAGAAGAAGAAGAAGAAGAAGAAGAAGAAGAAGAAGAAGAAGAAGGAGAAGAATAAGAAGAAGAAGAAGAAGAAGAAGAAGAAGAAGAAGAAGAAGAAGAAGAAGAAGAAGAAGAAGAAGAAGAAGAAGAAATAGGGGGAGGAAAGAAGAAAAAGAAGATGCAAAAGATGGAGAAGAACAAGAAGGAGCAGAAGAAGAAGAAGAAGGTGGAGGAGGAGGAAGAGGAGGAAGTAGGTAAGTTACAAACATATTGTTTAGTAAGAAATTTATCTGGAAAAGGAATGTTCACATTACCAAAAAGGAAGTGAGCAAGTAAGTTAGTTATTCATTGCTTACAGGGTCCAGCGGATTGCAAAGAGCAAGAACCAGTCGGTTTAGACACAGCTTCTTTCCCGAGATTGCCCTCTTAGTACTGGTGACCTCAGTTGTTCACATAGCATGAGTTTTGCACAATTTCTTGGTGTTTTAATGCACATTATATGATGTTTATGCCTCAGTTTACAAACCCATGCAGAATTGTGTATAAGAGAGAGTGTGTGTGTGTGTGTGTGTGTGTGTGTGTGTGTGTTGTAGTATATTAGTTTTAAATAATAAGACATTAACATTGAATTTGTATAATTAGACATTAGGAACTTCAGGCAACATTGTTCTATAGCCGGCCATGCTAGCAAGACGTGTTCCAACCGGGCGGAAGTATTCCCGGACAAGTTGAACGTTACCCTCTGTGTTTGGAGTGTATTTATATATGTGTTGTGCTGTGAGCATGGACAAACACTACAATGGCGACGAGGATGACCGTACAAAGTTAAATTGGAATGTACGAGGAGCCGAAACAAGAGGAACTGAACCACTCGCGTGCGGACCCGTGTGAGGACCCCGTAGAATCGGCGTGGACGTGAAGACAAGATAGCGTTTCTACCCTGTGTTGCCACTTTCGACCCCAATACTGACCCTTCGTCTACCACAGCGAGATGGAGACGTTGGAGAAAAAGCTTCGAGCTGTACCTTGCCGCAAGGGGTGATGTGAAAGCAGAACAGAAAAAGCCGCTACTACTGCATCTTGCAGGCCAAGAGGTACAAGCCATTTTCGACACTCTTAATACCGGCGGTGACTCCTACGAACAAGCTGTGGAAGCCCTGGATAAGTACTTTCAACCACAAGTCAACGAAACCTTCGAAAGGCATCAATTTCGTCAGATGTGCCAAAAAGACGAATCGTCCGTTTCCTTCATTACAAGACTTAAACAGAAAGCTGTCAATTGTAACTTTGATGACAAAGTGGACGAAAACATCCGTGATCAATTTATCGACAAGTGCAGTGACCGCAGATTTCGAGGAAAACTACTGGAGCAGAAAGGATTAACACTAGACAAACTGATCACCATTGTGCAAGCCCACGAAGCAGCAAAACTTCAAGTCAAAGAGATGGAAGGGATTCAAGGGACTGACCTGGCTGCGGCAGTATCAAGCAGACAACCATGGAAGAAAAGGCAATGCAACAAACCACACAAGAATCAGGGTCCAGTGAGTGCAAATAACGGGCAAGGTAAGAGCATTCAAAAGTTCTTTCGTTGCAGGAAAGGAGGCCATTTTGCCAAGGACTCGGTATGCCCAGCGAAAGGAAAGAAATGTACTAAATGTGGAAAAAAAAACAATCACTTTGCTGTGGTGTGCAAGACAAAAACTAGTCTAAACAATGTACGTGAGCATGATGATGATGATGATGATGATGATGATGATGATGATGATGATGATGATGATGTGTTCGTTGTAAAGCATGCACAAACAAACATAAGCACTAAAATAGGAGGGGTAGGCTTAGACATGCTTATTGATTCTGGTGCAAGTTGTAACATAATAGATAATCAGACATACAACAAGATGAGAGCACAGAACATGAAGCACACGATGCAAAAAGGCCAAAGAACCAAAACGTTGTTTGCTTACGGACAGAATAAACCACTCACAGTAGTACATACGTTTCTAGCTGATGTTCGAATTCAGGGAGTTTCAAAGCGTTGCACATAAGAGTTCATAGTCATTAAAGAAAAGGGAGCAGTTCCTCTCCTGGGGAAAACAACTGCAGAAAAGATGGGTGTTCTTAAGGTAGGAGTACCTACATCTGAAACAGTGCGGTCTGGCTTTGACAAACCAGAAGACAAATTTCCCAAGTTGTTCTCGGGGCTAGGGAAGCTAAAAGACACGCAAATACATCTTCATCAGAAGAATGACGTAAAGCCAGTAGTGCAATCCGCACGAAGAATTCCGTTCAGATTGAGAGAAAAAGTTGAAGAGAAAATAAAAGAGCTAGAAAAGCTGGCTATAATCGAAAGGGCATCGGGACCTACTACTTTCGTGAGTCCGATAGTGGTCGTGCCAAAACCAAACGGTGAAATTCGGTTATGCGTTGACATGCGACAAGCAAATGAGGCGATCGAACGGGAGAGATTCCCAATACCTACCATAGAGGAAACACTAGCAGAGATGAATGGAAGTAAGGTGTTCACAAAACTAGATCTTAAATGGGGATTTCATCAACTAGAGTTGTCCGAAGAGTCGCGATCAATAACGACATTTGCAACACACGTCGGGTTGTTCCGGTATAAACATCTCATGTTCGGTGTTACGTCAGCACCTGAAATTTACCAATACACAATTCAGAACGTGTTGCGCGATTGCCCCGGTGTAGCAGGCCAGATTATACCCCGCCTCAAGTATACCCAGGGTATAAACTGGCCTAGCCCAGACTATGCCCCCGTATAAACTGGCCTAGCCCAGACTATAACCCTGGGTATTATCTGGCCTAGGCTCGTTTAACCCTCTCCTGCCCATTATAACCCCCTCCCCCCACTACGAAAGACCTTATTCTTCACGTTACTCTTTAATTTATGTGTTGTAATTGTTCTGATGCACTCAGATAGATAGATAGATAGATAGATAGATAGATAGATAGATAGATAGATAGATAGATAGATAGATAGATAGATAGATAGATAGATAGATAAGATAGATAGGGTTAGGGTTAGGGTTAGTTTTTTTAGGGTTTTTATTTTTATTTTTTTACACGCAAGATAAAGGCTGTTAGCTGAGTTCACTCAGGTTTGTTTTTTTCTTTACACGAAAGCAAAAGGCTGTTCTTGAGAGTTGGTCACGCAAACGGTCATGTACAACAAACCCATGAGTGAAATCTCTTTAGGTGGGGGTATATTCCGGGCGCGAGGGGTATGACCTGGCCTAGGCTGATCTATACCCAGGGGGTTAAACCCGCCTAGGCTACATTATACCCAGGGTATAAAGTAGCCAGGGGTATATTCCGGCCTGTTACACCGGTCAGAGGAATTTGTCAGATGACATAATCGTGTATGGAGAAACAGTTGATGAACACGATAGACGTTTCCAAAAAGGTCATGAAAACATTGGAAGAAAGCGGTCTGACACTGAACGCACAAAAGTGTGTGTACAGAATGAATGAGATCCAATTCATGGGTTTCCTGCTCTCAGAAAAAGGGATCGGCCCTGCAGTTGCTAAGGTCGAGGCAGTGAAAAATGCTCAAAAGCAACAAAATGCCTCAGAAGTACGCAGTTTTCTGGGATTAGTAAATTTCAATGGGAGGTTTATTTGTGACTTGGCAACAAAATCAGAACCACTGACTCGATTGACTAGGAAAGGTGTTCCATTCAAATGGGGTGAAGAACAAGAAAAAGCTTTCAGTCAGCTAAATGATGATCTGTCAAATGCAGAGACTCCGGGTTACTTTGATCCAAAGGCTGAAGAAACTCGGATTATAGCAGATGCAAGTCCAGTCGGTCTAGGCGCAGTCTTGATCCAGACTCAGAAAGGCACGAAGCGCGCAATCTACTAATGCTACAGAAAAGAAAAACTGATAAATTGTCACCTACATTTGAGCCTGAACCATTCAAAGTGATTGACAAAACAAACACAGAAGTCACAGTTCAGTCACCAGAAGGTGCGACATATAGGCGCAACATTTCACACACTAAACCATACCTGAGACCAGAACCAGAAAAAGAGATAGATACAGGTCAAACAGACAAACAACTAAAGGAGAAAGAAAACATACAACCAAATCTCCCTGAGCACTGCCCTAACACAGAAAATACAAGTAACAATGATGTAAAAAAAGTCCGAAAGGGTGAGAAAAATGCCAGACAAATACAAAGACTTTGTTCTCACAGATGGGAACATTACATTACATAATTGTTGCTTTAGGTCCAGCGGACTCTTCCGAGCCAAATCAGGACCGGACAACCCCCAGTCCGCATAAAAGATCTGCTGAAACAACCCTAGTGGGAAAACTGAATGCCCTCCACCAGCCAGTCACTTTACAATAAAGACATCCCACGCAGGGGACGGCTGAGGCTTCACCCCAACTTATCGAACCCCAGTTTACAAAAACAAAATAGAATACAAACATCATTATAAATTATCAACAAAACACATACATATAAAATGCCTACATTGCTAAATAATAACATCATAGGAAGCCCTAGTGACCACCTGGCAGAAAGCGTCCAATATTCCCAAGCTGATCCAACAGACCTCATACACAAACAAGGAGTCTTGTCCCGGAAGAGTTTTCAAGAAAAAAGGTAGGAGACTGGTCTAGCGAAGAAGACGATAGTATAGCAGATTGATAGAACAGAGCAGGAATGAGAAAGAGCAAATGAGGAAGACAGCGACAGTGGGAATTTAAAGCACTAAATTTCCAGAAAGTGGGGATACTATTTATACTGAAACCCCCGGCACCCCAGCGGGGGTATATGTTTATAACATTTTAACAAGAATTATGGACTTTTGAGAAACTTGACATTAAAGTTTCTATAACAAGGACTTTTTTGACATTTATCATGTATATGTATGTATGTCTATTAGTATTACATTCTAACAAGAAATGTGGATTTTTGAAAAACTTTACCTTAAAGTTTCTATAACATGGACTTTTGATAAATGTATTCATTCTTTCAAGACTGGATAAAGAATGTCATTCAAAAATGACTTTTGAACTTTGAATTTTAATGTGTTTATTTGTGTTAATAATTAAGTGATGTATTGCATTGAATACATGCTTTGAATGATTATTGTTTTATTAAAACAAAACAATAGATAAATACGAAACAAATTTAATTTTTGTACAACTTGAAAAAGAAAAAGAAACCTGATAAATAAATGGATATATCAATATTTTAACTGGAAAAAAAAAAGAATATTATTTCTTTTTGTATTTGAAAAAAAGGAAGGATATGATGATTTTTGTATTTGAATAAAGGAAGGGATGTAGTATATTAGTTTTATATAATAAGACATTAACATTGAATTTGTATAATTAGACATTAGGAACTTCCGGCAACATTGTTCTATAGCCGGCCATGCTAGCAGGACGTGTTCCAACCGGGCGGAATTATTCCCGGACAAGTTGAACGTTACCCTCTGTGTATGGAGTGTATTTATATATGTGTTGTGCTGTGAGCATGGACAAACACTACAAGTGTGTGTGTGTGTGGGCGTGCGTGCATGGTTTACTTCTTAAAACAACCTTTTCTCTTAGATAACTGAATGTTTTAATGTCCATTGTAAGCATTGTTGTTGTAGAGTGACTGAAAGTTTTACTCCTTACCTGAAAGTTTTGCCGCATACCTGAATACTTTACCACATACCAAAACAAAAGTGGTCCTGATTCGACTCTTTGGTGTCCGCTGGACCCTATAACAATAACTAAATAATTAACCAAAACAAAATCCTAAGTATTTTGAAATCATTTTGTAATAAAGTGTCTTGACTCGGCCTGCATCTCCATTCTAAGCATGATTGTCGTCTGCACACATGCATGTTGAGTCATCGCATATTTTTCTTATGATCTTCTGCAGTTTCGCAATCATTATATTCTGTTGGAATTTGCCTATACTAGTTTTTTCCGCAAACGTATTAACAAATAAACAAGACTTGTTTTTATGTGTGCATAATACAAATGTTAATCGATTGTCCTATTTAGAGGATTTTCGGGTTAATTAGTTTCGCACTGCTTTTCTTTTCACCACTAAGACATCGAGAACCCCAAATATAAGGACGTGAACTGTCGAAGGCCAAAATAATAACCCGTGCATTATGCTATGCACTCTGAGAGTTGGCCTAGATTAACTCATACAAAACTGGTATTATAAATTAATCCACCAAAGAAGAAAAAGAAAGCAAGAAATAACAAGGGGAGCAGCTTCTTCGTTGAAAAAAAAAATCATGTACTCCTCGGCGATTACGAGTTTCATCCCTTTCATCAGTAACCAACAAATCAGGCACGTTTCACAGTTACTCGGTATTCTTTAGCATTCAAATTTATCAGGGACAGATTGGTATTAGGCTTATTAATTAGTCTAAAATCTGTATCCCTAATTTACCAAAGTTCAAAAAAAATTTCATAAAGTTTGAAAGGCGTTCCAAACTTACGGATAATTTGTACAGAAGCGTGGTCCTTACTAATGAACAGATAATAATAGACTATGTATAATGACTGTGCCGACATTCTTCAACCTTCGTTCTTGACTCCCGACTTCTCTGGTGTATTGCCATCGTCAATGATATCACCAAAAAATAGCCAACAAATGTATGGCTTATGAATGTGTTTATTGTGTCTGTAACATGTAAACTGTGTATGTTGGTTACAGATCGCCATGCTTTGAGTCTGCTTTTGGAATAAGGCGCGTATAGCATCCATTATTATTATTATTATTATTATTATTATTATTATTATTATTATTACTACTTTTTATTTATTTATTTATTTAAACAGATTGCCGAACGTCAGATTCTAGGCATTAGAGTTGCACATGTCGAGTGGCAAAGTTACTTTAACAGCATTTGAGAGATAGAGAGCGAGAGAGAGAGAGAGAGAGAGCGAGAGAGAGAGAGAGAGAGAGAGAGAGACAGACAGACAGACAGACAGAGAGACAGACAGAGGGACAGACAGAGACAAAAACAGACAGACAGAGAGACACAGAGAGAGAGTGAGCGTGAGAAAGAGAGAGATAATGAGAAAGAGAGAGAGAGAGAGAGAGAGAGAGAGAGAGAGAGAGAGAGAGAGAGAGAGAGAGAGAGAGAGAGATCTGGATCTGGATCTGGATAGCCCGCCTGTAGATGTTGATTGGCGGGTGCGCCACAGAAGCCGATGACGACTATCAACGTGACGTTTTAGGGTGTGCGCATCTAAGAAAAATCTTTAACAGTAATATTTACACTTCAGCTGGTCTTCTTGCTGCTGTACCTAGCGGTTTTAACCGTCCGTTTGCCCAGATGTAGGCAATGGGTACACTGACTGTTTAAAAGGTTATAATCCAAAAGGTTAAAAACTTGATAAAAACACAGGGTTGTTCACACTGGTTTCTGCCGCCCTAACGCTGCTGAGAAGGCGTTGGGCGTGGGCATGGTGACGGTGATATCGTCGAGGTTGTTCCACTCGATCACTGTCTTGACAAAGAACGAGCCTCTGTACTGCTCTGTCTTGGAGGGAGGAGCCTTGAAACAGCGGCTATTGTTGGTTGCCTGTCTCTGTATAATATTCTGGCTCACGTACCCGTCGTAAGCTGTGGGTTTGACTCTACGTCGAGTGCCGCTCACAGGAGTGAGGAAGGAATCAGGGGGTAGGGCGGGGACAAGACCATTGGCGATCTTGTAGAGCATCGTCAGCCGGAGTTGCTGGCGACGTTCCTGGAGTGTGGGAAGTTTGAGGTACTCAAGCATCCTGCCAATGCATCCTGGGTCCCTGGACTTGTAGTCCTTGGTAATGAACCTCGCAGCCAGGCGTTGGATGCGTTCAAGTCTCTCAATGTCTTGTTTGTAGTAGGGATCCCATACCACCGACCCATACTCAAGGGTGGACCTAACAAGAGCGATGTAGGCAAGGCGACGGCACTCTTGTGGGCAGTTCCGAAGGTTCCGGCGTAGGAAGCCAAGTGTAGATCCTGCCCTCTTGCATAGGCTGGTGATGTGTGGTCCCCATTTGAGGTCTGCTGAGATTTGGATGCCAAGGTAGGGGTTCTGCTCAACCTGTTGGAGGATGGTGTCTCCGAGGCTATAGAAGAAGTGAGACTTGGATCGGGTGGAGAGTACGTAGCATTTCTGCGCGTTGAATCTCATCCCCCACTGGGCGGCCCACACTTCTAAGCTATTGAGGTCGACCTGTAGGGCAAGATGGTCTTGGAAGGAGCGGATCTGGCGGTACAGCAGGCAGTCGTCCGCAAACAGTCTGACAGTAGACTTCACGGTGTCCGGCAAGTCGTTAATATGGATGGCATAGGAACAATAACGGCCCGAGCACTGTACCCTGTGGGACGCCGGACTCGACCTCCACCTCTTCAGATGTCTCCCCCTCCAGTACCACCCTCATCGTCCGTTTGGTCAGGAAATTGGTCAGCCAGGTGTGGATAGTGCCCCGCACGCCATAGTGGGCCAGCTTGTGGAGTAGCTTACTGTGCGGTACTGTGTCGAATGCCTTGCTAAAGTCGAGTATGACGACGTCCGTCTGGTGGCCTGCATCATGTGACGACAGGATGTCCTGCATGGTGGTGAGCAGCTGGGTTTCACATGAGTGGCCGGTCCTGAAGCCATGGTTGCGGCTGGACAGCACTCCATGCTGTTCAAAGTGCTTGTGAAGGTGGTGGCAGATGATGTGCTCTAATAGTTTACAGGCGACTGAGGTCAAGGACACTGGGCGATAGTTCTCTGCTTTGTTTCTGTCGCCTTTCTTGTAGATGGAAGATATGTTTGCCGATAGCCAATCCTTTGGTAGTTGTCCTGCCTCGATGGAGGTGTTGAATATAGCAGTCAGGGATGGAGCTATGGAGTCGGCGCACGTCTTCAGGATGCGGTTCGGGATGCCGTCTGGGCCAGATGCTTTGTTGGGCTTGAGGTTCCTTAGGAGTTTTGCAACGCCCTCGGTGGTGATGGTAAGCTTCTCAAGCGATGGGACTGGAGCACCCTTCAGCTCCGGAGGAGGAGAGTCGTCACGTTTCGTGAAGACAGACTGGAACTGCTGCAGTAGTATCTTGGCCTTGGAGGTACTGTCGCTGTGTAGGGAGCCTCCTTTGTAGAGTGGCGAGACTCCAGCGTTGTCCTGTCGGCGTGACTTGACGTATCGCCAGAAGGGTTTGGTGTTGTTTTCCTTCAGACTATCCTCGATGGTTTGGTTAATGTGGTTCCACTCCGCCTGTCGCATCTGGCGTCGACACTCCTTCTGAGCAAATCTGTAGTTTGACCAGTTGCCAGTCTTCTTTGCTTGGTTGTAGAGCCTCTTCTTGCGCTGCAGGATCTTCTTCATCTTGCGGTTGATCCACGGTAAACTGTAGTTGCTTCGCCGGAGTGTGGATGGGATAAAACGCTCCACGGCTGCCATGAGTGACGATTTGAAGCGGGTCCACATGGCCTCTACAGTTTCACCCTTCTCTTTCATGGTGTTGATTTCTTCTGCTAGTTGGTCTAGTTCAGTGGTGATGTTGTCCCATCTGGCTTTCGAGTAGATAAGCTGCTTTCTCGGTTTTTCCTTGATACGGTGGGGGTGGATGTCCACATCGGTGATGACTATGCTATGGTCGGATATGCCCGGAATTGACCTGGAGCTCTTGCAAAGTGATGGGTTGGAGGTGAAGACCAGATCGAGTATGTTGTCTTCACGTGTTGGTTCGTCGTGAATCTGGGTGAGGAAGTTGGCTGAGGTGATGTCAACCAGGTACTGCTGCACTGGCCTCTCAGGAGCTCCTGCCTCTACAGCGCCACTGCCCCAGTTCACGTTCGGGCAGTTGAAGTCGCCCACTAGGAGAACGTGTTCTTGGCGGTCGCCAGCTGTGATCTTGTTTAAGGATGCATCCAGTTCATCGAGGTCATGTTGATTCCGGTGTGCCATGTAGAAACACCCTACTGTTAAGTCCTTGTTTCGTTTCAGGTGAATACGGGTCCAGATCAGTTCACAGTCTGCATCAAGTTCAGGTTGGAGCGATGATACCAGGCTCTTGTGCACTAAAATGAAAACACCACCAGCTAGTGTACTACGATCCTTCCTGTAGCTAATGTATCCGTCAGGAAAGACTTCACTCTGCTGCACGTCCGGCTCCAGCCACGACTCAGTTCCACAGATAACGTCCGGCTTAGTGTAGTTTACAACAGCTGCAAACTCTGCCTTCTTCCCTACGATGCTACGGCAGTTGACTGTCATTATCCGTAGGTTCTGCTTCCTGGGCAGGTCGAAAATGGAGCTGGTGCTCGCAGAGTGGCTTGATGGGGGGTCCTGGGGTGGTGGGGGTGAGGAACGTAAGTCTTCTTCATGAGGACCGGTGTTCCGGCTGTCTGTTGATGCTGTTGCAGACCGACGCTTACTTGCCGTGGGGGAGGTGGGGTGGGGGTAAGCACCATGGGGGCTGCTGGTCTTCAGTGGGCTAAATCTGCTACTCTGGTTCAGTGAAGGGATACTACCATCCAGACAATGGAGGGGGGAATAGTAGTTCTCCGAGTCAAGGGAGTAACTTCTGAATGTGAATGAGCTACAGTTTAGGCTGTCACATTTCGGGCAGATCCAAACTGCACTGGACTTCTGAAGGGCTTCAAAAACAGGTGTAGAGAGTTCGATACATGATTTATGGTACCAGATGTCACAGTCATCACACTGAATGCAGTCGCAACACTCAACGTCTCTATCGCACAGACCACAAGGGTAATAGGTCTTTCCACGTGGGCCGGGGTTGAGATGAACATCTCCAGCTAGCAGCAAAGAGAGCAAAGCAAGAGCACTGGCTTGACGGCGTGGCTGCTTTGAGTCTATATTTATAACTTTCCTGATGTTTCTCCCAGAAAACTGACCCGGTGTTTTTAGGTTGGAGTGTGATGATCGCTGAGTGCCAATGTGGCAACAAAACAAAAACAAACTAAAGAGCCCGAGGGCGAGTCTGAATGAACACATTCTGGTCTAATCCGTTGTCAGATTTCAGCTGCACTAATTTTAGTGTCTACAAAAGTGGAGGCCTACGAGTGGCAGTGGGCTAGATGTCATATATGCCTGTCACTGTGCCAGGGAGGCAGACCGCATCGATCGTAATTGTTCAAAGGCTAGTCTATGCAAACACATCCTGCACTAAAACAATAGTAGCAATGGCTACATAGTCTCTAAGTATATCAACAGAGAGAGAGAGAGAGAGAGAGAGAGAGAGAGAGAGAGAGAGAGAGAGAGAGAGAGAGAGAGCAGTAAGTCATACTCACAAATCAAAATTGTTATACATGTTCAGAGTTGCCATTTATTTTATTTATATACTTTTTTGCTTATTTATTTATTTATTTTACATTATTATTATTATTATTATTATTATTATTATTATTATTATTATTATTATTATTATTATTATTATTATTATTGACAACTGACTTTCCGATTTGTCATTATTATTATTATTATTATTATTATTATTATTATTATTATTATTATTATTATTATTATTATTATTATTATTATTATAGAGACTTGACTTTCTCGTATATTTCTTTGTAATGGGCTTATACACAGAGCAGCAAAACAATTAAAGACGACTAGAGGGGAAAATGACAATATTTAATAGTAACTATTACCCAGGGTCAAAATAAAGTTTGTGTTTGTTGTTGAAACTGCTAGAATCTTCCTGACAGCACACAACAAAAGTTGAGGAGCAAAATTGCCCGGGCAAAAGTAAGATCTTATTAATCTATATATTGCTCAATTGCCTTTGAACACAAATGATCATGCAGTTGTTTAGCACACGACTCGGCCGTAGGACAGCAATACCCGCCATCGCAGTAGTTTTTTTGCTGTCGAGTTAGAACACAGTCTTAGAACGATAACCAACCATCGAGCATTTGAAAATAACAAGGTGCACATAAGCAACCAAAAGAAGAAAACAAAATTTATATATATGCGCGCGTGTGTGTGTGTGTGTGGGTGTGTGTGTGTCTTACCGGCAATTTGAGTATTCAGTCAATACGTGTATTGTCTAAAAAAAATCAGTCTATTCGTGTTTTCACTGTGAACACTAGCCCATACATGTACTGACTAAAATTTCCAGTCAATTCGTGTATTGTCTTAAAAAATGCTCTGGTCAATACACGAATTGACTGAACTGTCATTCGGCATTTAAATTACAACTGGTTGTAAACATTAATAAAATAATGATCACACAATCATTTGTTGCTCTTTTACTTCAATACGCACACTCATAGTGACACATCTACACAAACTACTGTAAACCATGTTAAGTTAATCAATTTTACAAATAAGCCTAAAATGTACACACTGAAATTTAAAACTCTCTCTCTCTCTCTCTTTCTCTCTTTGTTTCACTGTCAATTATGTCAATTACATCTCATTCTTGAATGTAGTCGGGGAGGCCATACCATTATTGACGAGAGAGAGAGAGAGAGAGAGAGAGAGAGAGAGAGAGAGAGAGAGAGAGAGAGAGAGAAATCTGTGTCGTTGTTGAGACGCGCAATATAGTTTCGAACGTTTTATTTTGCAAAGCATGCAATGATAGCGTGTATTTACCTTTGATTTGATTCTGTGCTGTTGCTAGAAAACCTTTGTTTAATGTTGATAATTTTCGTCGGTTGATATTGTTGTAGTATCGTTGAGAATTTTCTGGAATTACTTGTTTATTATCGATCGAACGTTCTAGACCTATCTGTTAGCAAATCTTCTAAACTGAAGAATGTTCTATGCCCTAAGGCAGTTCCGTTGATTAGTTTTATTTCGATAGGGTGTTATGGCGTCATTCTGGAATGTTCTAAGCTTTAATGGATTGCAGAGAGGCTATATAAGTATTGCAATGTCTGCTTGTAAAATAGTGTTTTTTTGTAGTGATTTTCTCAAAGCGATCTTGTATGCAGTTGTTGGTGTTTGCTGAATTAAGTTGGAAAACCTTATACGACGACCCCTGCCTTGCTGCTGAGTGAACAGGCTGCGTTGATAAACCAATTCGAGTTACACATATCAAGATTCAAGCATCGGGGCTGAATCGACTGTAGATAAACACGTGAAACAGTCGTAATATTTCGCCTTGGTCAACAGGCAATTGGAATTTTTCGTCGCTAGAATTTCGGCCAGCTTGTTTAAAAACGTTTGTTCTTTTTCATTCATATCCCTCATTTTGGGTGAGGAGCTGGCAAAGCAAGTCTGTAATAAATGATCGACCGTGGTTTTGTCGCGGTTTGAAATCGCAATCATCATCACGAGAATTTCGCTGATGTCGTAGTGATTTATTTTCAAACAAAACGCTGAACATTATCAGTTACGTACCCATTACTAGTACTGACTACACCTTGAGGGCTTATGATCTGAGCTCATCACATTTCTATATATTAATCGAGCAGCCTTTTCAGATCACGAGGGGCCGTTTTAGCCAACCAGCGGCTTTGTTGTGAAGTTAATTTCGAGCTTCAGTTGGCTCCAAGTTTTACAGATTACAGCTGAACTGTCCATATAATTGCTTCCACGCGAGTTTTGCCATTCGGCGCTCGATCACCCGCTGCCGATACAACGAAACTTAACATTCTTTTCGATCGCAAAACGGCTTTAGTTTGCATTTTACTGCGTCCAAAAACACTGTAAAAACACATGTGTGAGACGGTATTTTTAGAACCAATCATTTTTGTCCATAGCCCTGCCATCATTTCCGCATACCATTTCTACCAAGGATTTCGTATTTTATTCCAAATCGCTTTTAATCGATCGGCGTTCGCTATATTGTCGTTTAATCCAGTTTCAAGTTTATAACACTATTAAAATCGAGGGGTTCAACATGTTTTATGATCCTATCCTATCCTATCCCATAACCCGAAGGTCGTAGGGGCACCACAAATGATCGTTTAACCAGCATACTCCATCTTTCTCTGTCCTCAGCAGCCCTCATGGCTTCGCTCAGTGTCAAACCAGTCCATTCTCGAATGCTGTCCTCCCACCTCTTTTTCGGTCTCCCCCTTCTTCTACCTCCTTGCACTGTGCCTTGCAGAATGGTCTTTGCAAGGCCTGATGATCTGGTGACGTGGCCATACCATCGGAGTTTCCGTTTCTTCACCACTGTGAGCAGGTCATCGTGTTGTCCAATGGCTTGTGTGATGGTCTGTCGGACTTCGTCGTTGGTGATGTGTTGGGTATAGGAAATGCACAGAAGTCTTCTGTAGCACCTCATCTCCATGCTTTGTATTCTTCGTTGGAGATCTGCTGTGAGGGTCCATGCTTCGCAAGCATATAGGAAGATGGAGATGACCAGAGAGCGCAGCAGTCTTACTTTGGAATGTAGACTGATGGTTCTGTCTTTCCAAATGGGCTTCAACCTTGTCAGGGCAGCAGTTGTTTGTGCGATCCTGGAGAGGACTTCCTGTCGAGACCCATTGTCTAACACAATGGCTCCTAAATATTTGAAGCTGTGCACTGTGTTGAGGGATTGGCCTTGTACTTTGATGTCCGTGTTGATGCCATTGGTGTTGTTGGTCATCATTTTGGTCTTCTCTGCACTTATTTCCATTCCATAAGCTCTGGAGGTGGTGTCAAGCCTCTGTACAAGCTGTTCAAGTTCTTGTTCCTCTCCAGCCAATCCATCAATATCATCCGCAAAACGAAGATTGGAGATTGCTCTGCCCCCTATGCTGACTGTGCCTTCGTGATCTGCAAGAGCATCTGACATGATGCGCTCTAGGAAGATGTTGAAGAGTGTTGGAGAGAGTAGGCATCCTTGACGCACACCGATTGTTGTTCTGAACCAGTTCCCGATGACGCTGTTATGGAGGACTGCACTGGTAGCCTTGTCATACAGGCTTTTGATGACTTCTATAATTTTAGGGCTGATGTTGTACACTTTCATGGTTGCCCATAGAGCTGCATGCCAGACTCGGTCAAATGCCTTCTTGAAGTCTATGAACACATGATATAGATGTTGTTGGTGCTGTAGGTATTTCTCACAGATTATTCTGAGGTTGAAAATCTGTTCAGTGGTACTTCGCCCTGCCATGAATCCTGCTTGTTCTTCAGCTATAATTTGTTCAGCTTGTGGTTTCAACCTGTTGAGTATTATTTTCAGGAGGACCTTGCTTTTATGATATGGGACCTAAAATCAGTTTAGAGAATTATAGCATCCCGTGGTTCACTGAATAAGGCGTTTGACTGTCAATAAAGAGACCCGGGTTCGAATCTCGCTTGGTCCTTTTTTTTTTTTTTAATAAAATTTAATAATACAGAGCGAGACAGATATAAGAGAGATATAGATAATAAAGAAAAAGAGCGGAACAGAGGCAACTGAAAAACAAAACGAGGTGCAAGTAAAATGCTAAAAAAAATTAAAAAAATAAAAATATAAATAAAAATAAAATCATAGCACGGGTATTAATAAATGCTTCATATTCTTTTTTTCATTTATCCATGATGCGTGTACTTCTTAGAACACTTAACATCTTATGCTTTTTAAAAAAAAATAGGTATAGGTAGGTCTGTTTTAAAAAAAAAACATTTAGAAAATAACATTATAGTTTTATTGTAAATTTCATAGCATAATTAATTGTCATTCGATTCATCAGAAAAAAATATTAAATTAAGAGCAAACTTTACATTAAAAATAAATATTTAGAATCTAAATTAAAACTGAATTGTTCCCAAATAAATATCTGTAGGGACTAAAGGTCCATATTTACATTTACATGGCTTGGTGCTTTTTTTATGATTGCCTCAATTTGGTATTTCATTGGTATGTATTATAAGGAAAAAAGTTCTGTGCATGCAGTGATAGCATTGCCTTATTGTTTTAATCACATGCATGTGCAATAAATCAGTAATGCTGTTCTCCTCAAATAAATGATTATTGTGTTTTATTACAATTATAAGTTTATTTTTAATCTATGTCTCTTTTTAGTGATTCACCACTGACAGTGTACTTCAGCCTTTCACTTCCAGAATCATAAACACAACAAAGATTATTATATCAAAGATACTTTTATACAATGTGAATTAATTTTCGAGCTAATGTTAATTAAAAGTATCTTTGATATACTGTATATCTTAGTTGTGTTTATGATTCTGGAAGTGGAAGGCTGAAGTGCACTGTCAGTGGTGAATCACTAAAAAGAGACATAGATTAAAGATAAACATATAATTGTATTTTACTTTCAAAATACTTAGCAGTTCCTGTTGTGTTTACAATTTCTTCCACTTTCAGGCAATTGATATTTCCTACATGTAGTTATTGTACCAACACCACAACATAAACTATACACTATGTAGGCTACAATGGAACATTATAGTCTCAAATAAATTTGACTTCACTCAGTGGCTGACAGCTTGGACACCCAAAGATAACCTATAACGGGCATAAAATCAGCAACACAACAACAAAATATAATAGATACTTTTAATTATACAACAATACAAGACAAATGAATTTTCGTGCTTTGCTCTTCTTCAGATTAAAAACAAACATAAAATGACAAAATGCTGCAGAATGCACAAAAAAAGTCACTTCCAGGAAAATTTTTGAAACGGGCATATAACATCGGGCACAGCAATTGGGTCATCAAAAATTTATTTGGACGGGTAATAACTGCTAGTCTGTGTAATATAAATAATGCTATACGTTCGCATGTGCTCTGAAACATTGTCAGAAGACTTGACTGAGCAAAACATGCATTGACTAAAATGAACAGTCAGTCAATGCGTGTTTTGAAGCGGTTCAAAATTAAGAGAATACACGAATTGACTAAAACTTTTAGTCATTACATGTAGCGGCTAGTGGTCACAGATAAAACACGAATTTACATCTTTCTTTTTTTTAAAAGAAAATACACGTATTTCCGGTAACATATATATATATATATTAATTTATTACATTAATTAATACATTTTTTAACACGGGTATTTCTTAAGCGCGGTACCATACTTTAAGTGCGCTCACCGCGCTTGACATCCTTAAAGCAATTGGTACTTAAAAACATAATGGATAAGTAAAATGAAATGATCCTATCCTATCCTATTCTACCCTATCCTATCCCGTGACTCGAAAGTCGTTGGGAAACAACAGATGCTCGTTTAACCAGCGTACTCCATCTTTCTCCGTCCTTAGCAACCCTCATGGCTTCGTTTAGCGACAAGCCAGTTCATTCTCGAATGTTGTCCTCCAATCTCTTCTGTCCCCCTCTTCTTCTGCCTACTTGGACCGTGCCTTGCAGGATCAGTAAACACTATTTACAAGCACATTGACACCGACAATAAACCCAGCCACACCTGCAGAGGTTAATAAGACCACAGTAACAGAACAACACTATCAGTCAACAGAAACATTATACAAGTATAGCAGTCTAATTTAACAATATTTAAAGATGACACCATAACTCCCTCTCAGAACCGAAATTGAATATTCAAACTTTATCTGTTGGTAGGAGCAACGGAATCCCACTTTATCATCGTTTAATATAAAAACAATGTGAATGTTAAACCCATTTTTGCCGGAAGTAAACAAATCATCGAATTTGGGGCCTTTTAAACCAACAAAGCGTGATGGTGACTGGTATATTTCCAGTAGGAGGAGAGAGGGAGGGAGGAAATGGGTGACGGGGAAAGAGGAGGTGCACAGTAGGAGTCAAAGGCTTCCTGGCTACTCTGGTGAACACGAAACACTGACTCTACATCTTCTGCCATATCTACCACGGGGTTATAGTGTTATTCAAATGTGGTTCCAAAAATGACTCTTGTAACTAAAACTTACAGTGTTCGGACAACACATTCCATCAGCAACGCAGTGTTCCTGGAGGAAGAAAAACACATAACAAAAAAATCTATTAAAAATGTAACATTTTAAAATTAAGTACTCAAATTGAGGATTTGTGTGTTTAGTGCTTCCGCCTCATCATAAAGTTAACTTTTCATTCCTTTCTTTTAATGTATGTGTATTCTTTGGATATTTAAAGACGTTGTTATGCTGGGTAGTTTGGAACTCTTTAGTCTTGTTGTAGGCTTCAAATACCTATCTTGCTTTAAAGTTGGCATTGTGGAATTTATGTATTTTTTTGTCATTAGTTGTAAATATTTTGCACTCTTTGTTGATTTGAATACGAGTTTTGCAACCCTGAACAGTCATCACTTACCCGTTTCGTGCAGCATTTGTCTTTAGTATAGTTGTTCTCGCAGCAAGAATCATTTGAACAACAGCCATCTGAAAAGCTTGTCAAACATATAGAAAGGCTAGGTAATTAGTCATTAAAAGAAAGCGTTTATTCATGGATGTCAAAAGAACGAAACAAAGACAGACGACAAGGAAAGACAAGCAAGCTTGATTTGCTGAATAATAATGGTAATATCAGAGACGATAAAATGACAGATCAACCCGGCCACCCCTCTTTATTCCCTTCTGTTCTCAATAAACATGGCCTTTACCACACCCCCTTCACTCTCTCTTCACTTACCTTATATAGGCTAGTTTCCTATCCTATCCCATCGGACCTAAAGCAATAATCATGTAATGTAATCCTATCTCGTAACTCGGAGGTCGTAGGGGCACCACAGATGATCGTTTAAAAAGCGTACTCCATCTTTCTCTGTCCTCAGCAACCCTGATGGCTTCGCTTAGGGTCAAACCAGTCCATTCTCGAATGTTGTCCTCCCACCTCTTTTTCGGTCTCCCTCTTCTTCTACCTCCTTGCACTGTGCCTTGCAGGATGGTCTTTAGAAGGCCTGATGATGTGGTGACATGGCCATACCATCGGAGTTTCAGTTTCTTCACCACTGTGAGCAGGTCATCGTGTTGTCTAATGGCTTGTGTGATGGTCTGTCGGACTTCGTCGTTGGTGATGTGCTGGGTATAGGAAATTAATGCCCAGAAGTCTTCTGTAGCACCTCATCTCCATGCTTTGTATTCTTTGTTGTAGATTTGCTTTAAAGGTCCATGTTTCGCAAGCCTATAGGAAGATGGAGATGACAAGGGAGAGCAGCTGTCTTTCCAAATGGGCTTCAACCTTGTCAGGGCAGCAGTTGGTTGCGCGATCCTGGAGAGGACTTCCTGTCGGGACCCATTCTGCCGTGATTTGACAAAACCGAGTAAGTCCACCTAAGGTCGAAAATGAGTTTTTTGCGCCATCAAACTTGCAAGAGAATGACGCATCTTACCTGTAAAAATCAAATCCGAACTATGTTTAGATTTGGAGATATCATAGAGTAAGTCCTTGTTAAAAAACATTTAAGTGGGGGAATAAACTAACAAAACCAAGCAAGTCCACTGCGATTTTGTTTCGGCGATCCTCTGGCTGATGCTCGAGTTGGCATGATGACGTCATCTTCAATAATAAACTGACAAAAAAAAGTAAGTCCTCCCGACCAATGAGAAAGTGCCTTACGATGAAGTGGACCAGTGAGAATCCATGTTATTGCTGCTGTGCAGTATTATTTTCCTGTGAAAAAGATGACGAAATTTCAGTCAGCAAATGACGTGTTCGGCTTTTTGAAAAAGAGTTTTCTTCATGTACTTTCCTGCCCACCATGAAGGATCCTGTGGCTCTTCCGCCTATGCGGCAACTTCCACGAGGTGTGGAAACAAACAAACTATCCTATCCTACCCTACCCTGTCCCGTAACCCTGAGGTCGTAGGGGCACCACAGATGATCGTTTAACCAACATACTCCATCTTTCCCTGTCCTCAGCAGCCCTGATGGCTTCGCTCAGTGTCAAACCAGTCCATTCTCGAATGTTGTCCTCCCACCTCTTTTTCGGTCTCTCTCTTCTTCTACCTCCTTGCACTGTGCCTTGCAGAATAGTCTTTGCAAGGTCTGATGATCTGGTGACGTGGCCATACCATCGGAGTTTCCGTTTCTTCACCACTGTGAGCAGGTCATCGTGTTGTCCAATAGCTTGTGTGATGGTCTCTCGGACTTCGTCGTTGGTGATGTGTTGGGTATAGGAAAAGCCCAGAAGTCTTCTGTATCACCTCATCTCCATGCTTTGTATTCTTGGTTGGAGATCTGCTGTGAGGGTCAATGCTTCGCAAGCATATAGGAAGATGGAGATGACAAGGGAGCGCAGCAGTCTTACTTTGGAATGGACTGATGGTCCTGTCTTTCCAAATGGCTTAAACCTTGTCAGTGCAGCAGTTGTTCGTGCAAACCTGGAGAGGACTTTCTGTCGGGCCCATTGTCTGATACAATGGCTCCTAAATATTTGAAGCTATGCACTGTGTTGATGGATTGACCTTGGACTCTGATGTCCGTGTTGATGCCATTGGTGTTGTTGGTCATCATTTTGGTCTTCTGTGCACTTATTTCCATTCCATAGGCTTTGGAGGTGGTGTCATGCCTCTGTACCAGCTGTTAAAGTTCTTGTTCCTCTCCAGCCAATCCATCAATGTCATCCGCAAAACGAAGATTGGAGATTGCTCTACCCCCTATGCTGACTGTGCCTTCGTGATCTGCAAGAGCATCTGACATGATGCGCTCTAGGAAGATGTTGAAGGGTGTTGGAGAGAGTAGGCATCCTTGACGCACACCGATTGTTGTTCTGAACCAGTTTCCGATGGCGCTGTTGTGGAGGACTGCACTTGTAGCCTTGTCATACAGGCGTTTGATGGCTTCAATAATTTTAGGGCTAATATTGTATACTTTCATTGTTGCCCATAGAGCTACATGCCAGACTCAGTCAAACGTTTTCTTGAAGTCTATGAACACTTGATATAGATGTTGTTGGTGCTGTAGGTATTTCTCACAGATTATTCTGAGGTTGAAAATCTGTTCAGTGGTACTTCGCCCTGCCCTGAATCCTGCTTGTTCTTCAGCTATGATTTGTTCAGCTTGGGGTTTCAACCTGTTGAGTATTATTTTCAGGAGGACCTTGCTGGGATGGCTGATGAGGCTGACGGTGCGGTAATTTTCACACTCCTGAAGGTTACCTTTTTTTGGGAAGAGCGATGACAAGCGACTGGGCCCATGGTATAGGCCACTCTCCACTCTGCCAGATCTTGTTACAGATAATAGTGAGGGCATCAATCATCGCTTCTCCTCCTGCTTGTAGCAGTTCCGCGGGTATGTTGTCCACTCCCGCTGACTTACTTTTCTTTAGCGATAGCACTGCTGCCTCAACTTCTTCCCGGAGAAATGGGAGGATTTGTTCTTCTCTGTTCTCGGGACATGCTAGAACTCCATTTGGTGTATGGTTGTAAAGGTCAGAGCAGTACTCTGTCCATCTGTCCAAGACTTCTTGTTCTTCTGTAAGGCATATGCCAGACTTGCTTTGGATCGTGGAGACTTAGGGCTGTTTGACATTTGTCAGCCGCTTTACAGTCTGGTAGGCCTTCTTGCTGTTGTTTCTGTTCAGACTGTTCTCTATTTCATGGCATTGATCTTCTATCCAGTTCTCCTTTGCTGTGCGCATGCCTTTTCGGGTATCATTGTTGATTTTTCGGTAGACATCAGCTCACTGTGAGGTGTTCTTTTTTCTTTTTTTTTAATCTCTCTTCGTTTATCACACACATCCAAAAGTTCAGGTGTGATCCACGGCTTTTTCTTTGGTCGGTGCTTGCCAAGGATCTCAGTGGCGGCATCCATCACGGCTGAGTTGAAGGTGGTGGTCATGGTGTTGACATCTATTTCACCAGTCCCCAAAATGAGCAGTGGTGCAAATTTCCCTCCAATTGTGGCCTGAAATAGTTCTGCCACCTCCGGGTCTTGCAGTTTGTCCAGGTCGAACTTCAGTCTAGTGCACTTTGCTGTATTTACTCTCTTCAAGTGGAGCCGGAAAGACATCATCAAGAGATCGTGGTCACTTCCGATGTCTGCTCCTGGAAAAGTGCGTGTCCTGCCAATGTTGATGCTTAATCTGAAGCGTTTCTTGACCATGATGTAGTCTATTTGGTTGTGATGCTCCCCGCCGGGAATGTGCCATGTCCATCGTATGGAGTTTTTGTGGAGACCAAGCTTGTTTGCCAGTACCAAATTGTTGTGTCTGGCAAGCTCCAAGAATCTCAGATCCCTGTCATTTGTCTCGTTGTTACAGTGGGGTGCACATGTGTCTCCCCAGTTGTGGTGCGCATCTTGGCCAACCTTGGCATTCCAGTCGCCTTGCACTATGACTATATCCTTCTTCGGCACTTGGTCAAGGACCGCCTGTAGATTTTCATAAAATCCTCCACTTCGCTGTCGTCATAGTCCGATGTTGTGGCATAGGCCTGGATGATGGTGATGTTGAAAAGGGCTGCTCTCAGGGGGATGGTAATGAGTCTACTGGAGACTGGGCGGCAACCCATGACAGTGGCTAGAATGTTCTTGTGGACCAAGAATCCAACGCCGTGTTCGTTCCTTTAATTTCTAACGCTGAAATAGAGCTTGTGGCCTTTGTCGGTCGTTGTTTCACATAGGCCTTTCCAGCGCAGTTCGCTGATGCCTAGAACGTTCCATCGATAGTGGTCCAACTCGTGGACCAGTTCTTCTAATTTTCCTTCCGCAGTTAGGGTCCTGACATTCCAGGTTTCTATGACGATGTTGTTTCTCGTGCGGATCTTGCTAAATTGTCCATCAGTAGCATACTTAACACCTCCGTCCTGGTGGCCAACGGAAGGCGCGGTCCTTGAGCCGTGCGACGACCGATCCGGTATGGAATTAGTGGATAGTGTCATCATGTAGTGTGTCTTGGGCAAAAAAAGACTTGACGGTGCCCATTCCTCTCCAGGCTGTTGGCCACAGCCGAAATCCACGAATACAGTGTGGCTCGCCTTGGCCTTGAGCACGTGGTCGTTGAACCTGTAGTAACGTGAGGTTCCTCGCCCTGGCAGGTGACTTCTGTGTAGAAGACTTTCGCCCAGTGATGCC
Source organism: Oncomelania hupensis (assembly GCA_036898135.1). Lineage (NCBI taxonomy): Eukaryota > Metazoa > Mollusca > Gastropoda > Littorinimorpha > Pomatiopsidae > Oncomelania > Oncomelania hupensis. The sequence goes on along the minus strand of CM072514.1, from coordinate 82,618,366 downwards.
GTGTTAACATTACCCTGTTAGTCGCCTCTTTCGACTCGCCGGGAAACGTTGGGTCTATTCTATTCTGTGCTCGAACCCACAAACAAACAGCAACAAATATATTACAGACACACAACAAGGGCAACAAAATACAAGACATACACGTGGTGTAAAGGCAGGAAGATCGCTACAATAGAAAACTGAAAGGAAAATAGTTTTGTATTTTTAAAATTAAATTGGCTGCATCTAATATTATTTTGAAGGGAGGGAGGAAACCGGAGTACCCGGAGAGAACCCTCGGTGACCCGTAAAGTCTCATAAGAATCCTAAAGTTTTGCCCCGTGCGGAGCTCGAACCCGCGACCATCGGCATTGAACACCGGCGCCTACCCACTGCGCTACGGGCTACCCCATAACCATGACTCTTGCATACCAACCGAGGAATATTAAGTGAAGAATGGCTAAAAACAATAACAAACACGCACACACATACATACACTTTAACTGCCGCACCCACATTTTACAAAACCGAACTTATGTGACTCATCTCGTCAGACTTTTTAACAAAGAAACGGCCTATGGGACTTACTTGGTTTGGTGAATTTTGAAAACAAGGATTTACTTAATAATAAACTGACAAAACCAAGCGGATTTGACTTACTTGTTTTTGTGAATTTTTTTAACAAGGATTTAATTCAATAATAAACTGACAAAACCAAGTGGGTGACTTGCTTGGTTTTGTCATGTTCTCAACAAAGACCTATCTCAAGAATAATCTGACAAAACAAAGCAAGTCCACAAATAGTCTTAAAACATCAAATCTATCAAACATTTCTTTAACATTCAAGGTATGCACTCTTAAATCGAGGAATTGCATTATAATATGCCCTTAAACTTCCAGAAACGATCGCGTAATATAGCGCAACACAAAACGTCGATTTTCTCGAAAGTAGGTTTTGTGGACTTGCTCGGTTTTGTCAGTTCACGGCAGCATTGTCTGATGCAATGGCTCCTACATATTTGAAGCTATTCACTGTGTTGAGGAATTGGCCTTGGACTTTGATGTCCGTGTTGATGCCATTGGTGTTTTTGGTCATCATTTTGGTCTTCTCTGCACTTATTTCCATTCCATAGGCTCTGGAGGTGGTGCCAAGCCTCTGTACCAGCTGTTCAAGTACTTGTTCCTCTCCAGCCAATCCATCAATGTCATCCGCAAAACGAAGGTTGGAGATTGCTCTTCCCCCTATGCTGACTGTGCCTTCGTGATCTGCAAGGGCATCTGACATGATGCGCTCTAGGAAGATGTTGAAGAGTGTTGGAAAGAGTAGGCATCCTTTCTAGTTTAAAGCATAAATCTTGTCTTGAATTAGGCCTTTTATTTCTCAAAATACATCTAGTTTTCACTTTTCTCATTAAATAAACTCTTTTTTTATTACAGTTATTTTTGTTTCTTATATTATCGGGTAATTTGCATTGATTTTGAGAATTTTGTGTGCTACATTTGAAATATGAAAACATTATTTACTGATAATATTACTTCCTTTTAAAACAAAATCAACTGGTAAGCCAGGTTTTAATTAAACAGAATAGGTTAGATGTGGTCAAAGATCAAAGGTTAGATGTGGAGGTCTGGTGGAAGTAAGTTTTGGCTTAACGAGGTAATCTTTTGTTGCTATATATACTGTTGAAATTCCAACAAGCTTAACAATGTTTGAGAGATTAATTTTCTTTAATTCAACGAGCTTCATTTAAAACAGAGATTTTGATATCATTGAGTATGTTGTATTCAGTACAACTAAAATACCACTGTGGTAGGCGAGATTCACGATGGTCTGTTCATATGGCACGTTTATTTTTATATATTAAAAATTAAATTGGAAAAATTATTACTGCATTGAAAAAACATCTAATGATGGCTTTGCTTTTAATAATGGAGATGATTCAATGGTTTCTTTTTCTGAATGTGTTTTCGGAGGATTCTGTTTTTGCTTGTTACCTTTTTAATATTTATACATCAAGTAGTTCTGTAGTTTTTAAAGCTGTGATTATGTCATATTAGTTTTGGATCCGCATGCTCCTCGTGTGTTGCTGTGGCAGGTGACGGATGCTGTGGTTTGTTGCAAAAGGGACTCGTGTTTATTGCAGACAGCTCCTCCCTCTGCTCTAGGCTAAACATAGCTTTCCGCATGCCGAACATACTATTCCCTTATCTCCTATGCCAGGCCGCCTCTTCTTTCTTCTCTGTATCCAATGTCAGTGTATCCAGGGTCAGTGCACTCCAACAGTGTAGTTTTTATTCCTTCAGAATCTCAGTTTGTCGAATTTATCGTATATATTCAGTTCTCTGCCCATTGCCTCAAGCACATGTTGACACATGTTTTGTAGTGAGAGCCAGTAACTTTGTGTCAGGGCTAGTTTCGTACAAGTAGGTCTATTCTCTGTGCATAGGCGTGCTAATGTTAAAGTAACATGAGGTCGAATGGACAGGGGCGTCGCACACGGGGGGGCAGGAAGGGGGCACCTGCCCCCCCAATAATTTGGCCAAAAAAAAAAGAAAGAGAGAGAGAAAGAAGAAAAGAAGAAGAAGAAGAAGAAGAAGAAGAAGAAGAAGAAGAAGAAGAAGAAGATTTCAAACGATAGAGGAAGGCAGGAAGAATCAATAATTTAAAAAAATCACCATATTTTTAAACCGTAGTGTAAAGGGCTAACGTACGAAATAATATTACAATAATCTATTAGCATGTGCCTGTGTTTCACAACAAAATATTTCGTGGTGCTAACGCAATCACCGGGCAGCAGAGCTGGCTTTCGCTGTTTGAAAGAAGTGTCATTTCATCACGCAAAGAGCAAAATTAACAAAACAATGGAATCGTCTGTTTTCCAGGTTTGTTGATATCAATTATTTACTTTAGTCTGTAAAATGAGTAAGGCAAGGGTGAATGTGCAAGTGTCAATAAATAGTTGAGGTGCGCGATATTTTTTTAATTTAGATTTAATTTGTTGATAGGCCTACACGTGCACGTGCTTTGATCGCAAAAGGGGAAAAAAAAGGACCCGTTCGCTTTTCTGTGGACAGATAACGTGGGCTTGACTGCTTTGATTATTACACCACCACCCCCACCCCCCATTATAGGTTTCACTTGGTTTGTTTGTTTGTTTGTTTGTTTTGTTTGTTTATGTGTCCGCGAATAGATCTCCGATGTTTGTGGACTGAACTAGCTGAGATTTTGTTCATGGACTACTAGTAAGATCATCTGTGATCACCAAGACAAAAGGCACTCAGACAGACAGTATTTTGCTTTAGAGAAACTGCGAGTAATATACGCCCTAGTAAAACAAATTGATCAATTGACTGATTTTCTGAAACTGGTAGTGGAAGTGTTTGGTCATTATATGTATGCAATATGCAAAACGACTTGTGATTTATAGAGAAGACACAATTTCAACCTAGATGATCTTGCGGCAGGTAATTAATGTTCGTGTTTCCTGGTTTTAATCATTATCACATATCGCTAATCATGTATTTGTAGTTTCTGGAAATGAATCTTGTATTTTCAGTAAAGAAGAACATAAATAATTAAATGTTTTTACTCTCAGTCTTTCAGTTGGATGAAGGTACGAGGATATATTACAGGGTGCGTCCCGCTTGTCAGCCCCCACTCCCTCACCTCCCCGTCGACAGGGTTGCCCCCCCCCCCCCCCAATATTTTGGACCGTGCGACGCCCCTGATGGAGGAAGTGTGAAAACTGGATGGTTAGAATTTAGCAATATGTGTGTATGTTTGTGTATGTGTATGTGTGGTATAGGTGTGGGTGGGTGTGTGTGGTGTAGGTGTGTGTGTATGTGTGTGTGTGTGTGTGTGTGTTGACTAAGAACTATATATTTGCCCTTTTGTAAAGTTCATCTGTTTTATGACGTAATCTTCTTTTTTTTTTATTGTGATTTGCTGTCAGCTTGTTCACTATGTTTTATTTGTGCTTTTGTGTGTGGTGCTGCAGCATTGACCAAATGCATTCCTTGTGTATTATTCACTTGGCAATAAGTTATCTTGAATCTTAAATCTTGAAAAGTAACCGGAAGCTCCCAGAACAGCCGCTGCAACAAAATAATAAACTTGTTAGCTGGAAGAAGAATTTGGCTCTATTAATTCTTCAGGTTTTGTTGCTAATAATTGTTATTGCATTATATATATATATATATATATATATATATATATATATATATATATATATATATATATATATATATATATATATATATATATATATATATATATTTTAATATGTTGTATTTGACTGTTCCATCACTGCATTTTATATCTTGCAAATAAGTTATACAGTTGGGCATTGAGTGAACCTTTACAGGTTTCAGATTTTAAATTACTTGTTAATCCAAACCCTGCAAGCCTATCGCGTTTAGAAGGGCTTTTAAAACACCCTAAAGATCACCCAATAGAGTTTATTGTTGAAGTTGATCTCGAATACCCTGAATCATTACACAATCTTCATAAGGATTACCCATTAGCACTGGAAAGTAAACAAGGAACAGACAAGCAACTTAAACTTATTCCTAATCTTTTTAACAAATCTAATTACGTCTGTCACTACAGAAACCTTCAGTTCTACGTCAGTCATGATGGGTTGAAGGCCACGGCGAGTCATAAGCGTTTACATTTCTAACAAACGGTGGTCTTGGCTGGGTACATCAATAAAACACTGAGCTAAGAAAACAAGCACATTCTACGTTTGAAAAAGATTTCATTAAGTTCCTGAATAACAGCTGTTTTGGTAAAACGTTTGAGAACCCTTACAAGCCAAAGACGTTAGGCTAATTACAACATCTAATAAGGCAATTAGGTTAACATCTAAGCCTCAATACCTCGGTTACCAAGAGTTTCATGACTCACTGTATGCTGTTACCATGAAAACCACCAAAGCTAATCTAGACAAACCAGTGTTTATGAAGATGACCATCTTAGACCTTTCTAATTTGCTAATGTTCGAATTTACACGGCTGCATCATTTTAATTGCACGTATACTGCAAACATATGTAGACGAATCGGCAATAGTCGAACTGACCTATAGGCAAACCGACCGTTATTCAAAACGACTTAGTCGAACCGACCTCAGTTGAACCGACCCTAGTCGAATCAACCGGAAATCAGAACAAGTACAGTATTATTGTTTTGTTATCGGTCTTACAAAACAAGTGTCACTAAATTTGATTAAATTTATAAAACTAAGAAAAGGCGTATAGGCCTACTAATGATTATAACAAAAGTGGTAGAATGTTACCGTTTTAAATGTTTAACTTGGAATTTAATGTTATTATTATTTTTTTAATAACTGAATTAGGATTGTTATGCTTATGTTTTCGTATCCAAATCATCCCGGAAGGTAAGAGTAATAGGATTAAATCTTGAATCTTGTTTTGTTTTTTATTTCAATATTGTGTAGTATAATTTTTATTTTTTATTTAAGAGTTCTGAATTTAACATACATACAATAACACTATTTTAATACTGTAATTGTTGCGTGTTGCTCTTGGATCTCTGTAAAAGAAGCATCTCATGCAGTTTCACAGCCTGTAAAAGTCGTGAATTAAAACAGAAACAAACATCATTGGTAATGGCGTTGTGCATTCAAGTTTTATATCACAGCGGAGTGTCCACACGAATACATTTAGTCAGTTCGTATTCGTAATTCCTTTATTTTTCCCATGGAGTTAAAACGTCTAAAGTTAACGCAACAAAGCGCCTTTACTCAGGGTGCTGACCATTGTGGATCACGTACTCCTCCACCACCATTTTTCTAAAAGTTAATGCCATTTTAAAATGACGCTATGTCTTCAGCATTCGAAAACTATTAATAGTGCATCTCATCAACTTACCAAATCAGAAAAAGAATTCCGCAAAGAGTTAGCACAAGGAGCTTGAGCTTGTCCATGGCTTCCTTTCACCAAACCAATAGTAGGCTAAGCAAGTACAGCGACAAGGTGATTCTTGACCCTCAAAAAGCGCAAATAAGCAGTAGTACAGTCGTGCTGTGCGTCCTAGAACCCAAGTTAAATGCGTGTAAGGCCGCTGCAAACTACAACTACATTGACTTTATTTAGATAGGTTATTACGTAGCTTAATGATCTATCACCTTGAGAGGGCGTTTTTTTTTTTTAAATATCTGTAGATGTGGTTGACCATATCACGTCTGACAACATCGTTGTTACAGACGTGTCACAGTCCTCATTGTGCAGCTGTAGTAAGTGTTTGTGTGTGTGCACTTGTGTATGTGTGTGTGCATGTGTGTGTGTGTGGGTGTGTGTGTACATGTGAGTGTTTTCTAAAAACATTGTTAACCAACTGCAACGTACGAAACTTCACACTGGTTTAAATTATATTATTAGTAGGTGTCAGGTAAACCAGTTAGTACTGCTTATTGTTATTCTTAGTATTCTTATAAAAATATGGTCATTTCCACGGGAATACAGAAGAGAAGAAACCAAATTAAGGTTCATATAAATAATTATTTATGTATTACTGTTATTATTGTAGCAGAAAGGGAGACGACTGGTTGAGGCTTGGGAGAGAAATTATCTACCTTGAATTTCTTGGTTAGACTAACCTTGGTCAAGGTCATGGCCGAGAGACGGGAGTCTAATACTCCGCTCGGCTACAAGTGGTGCAAACGACCGGGAACAGGATGATGCTGGACCGTGGTAACTGCTGAATGCAGTGCTTTGTGGACTAACTTGGCGTAGTCAGTGTCGGTTCCAGACATACCTGTTGCGAACGGGGAAACCATGAGGACATGGTTCGATTTGAGCTGTGGGATCTGTAGCGGTAAGGGGGGAGGCGACTGGTTGAGGCTTGGGAGAGAAATTGTCTACCTTGAGTTCCTTGGTTAGACTAGCCTTGGGTGGCTCCTGCTTTGCAGAATCCGTTGGGGATGCCATTGGGTTATGCAGGACAAGGCGACACGACATTTGTTCTCCCCAGCTGACCATTCGCCTTCTGCTTTTGGTGGTGAGCGGGACTACATTGTCGGCAGGCATTTTATGCAGGTCGGTGGCGGCGACTTTGCAGAAGAGTGCGTGGCACTAGTAGCCGGCAACCCGGTACTACCAACCACGCTTCACCACCTTGCAGGGCAAATATTTTTATGTCCCTCTTTTGAGGGATAACATGAAAATAACAGCTCGGGTGGAGCAATGTTTTCAAGGTCGTGACAGAGAGACGGGAGTCAAATACTCCGCTCGGCTACATTATTATTATTATTAGTAGTAGTAGTAGTATTAATTATTATTATTATTATTATTATTATTATTATTATTATTATTATTATTATTATTATTATTATTATTAATGTAATAATAATAATAATAATAATAATAATAATAATAATAATAATTATTATTATTATTATTATTATTATTATTATTATTATTATTATTATTATTACGTAGCCGAGCGGAGTATCTGACTCCTGTCTCTAGGCCACACCTTGAGAACACAGCCCAACCCAAGCTGTTATTGTCATTTATCCCTCGTAAGAGGGACATAAGGCGGTGAAGCGTGGTTGGTGGTACCGGGTTGCCGGCTGCTAGTGCCACGACACTCTTCTGCAAAGTCGCTGCCACCGATTTGCAAAAATGCCTGCCGACAATGTAGTCCAGCTCACCCCCAAAAGCAGAGGACGAATGGTCAGCCGGGGAGAACAAATGTCGTGTCGCCTTATCCTGCATAACCCAATGGCCACACCAAAGGATTCTGCACAGCAGGAGCCAACCAAGGCTAGTCTACCCAAAAAATGTAAGGTAGACAACTTCTCTCCCGAGCCCGAACCAGTCGCCTCCCACTCTGCCATAATTATGATTATTATTATTATCATCATCATCCTCATTATTATTATTATTATTATTATTATTATTATTATTATTATTATTATTATTATTATTTAATGTATTTATTGTTTTTTTTAAAGAAAATGGCCTGCAACTTTCTGTTCGGAGTCAGGGAAGGAGAATCAAAGTTCTCTGCCTTTTCGTGAATTAAAATAATAATAATAATAATAATAATAATAATAATAATAATAATAATAATAGTAATAATAATACTAATAACAACAACAATAATAAATTAAAAAAAATAAAACTAATAATAAATACATTTATTTATTTATTTATTTATTTATTTATTAAAACTAAATAAAAAATACCTTGACATTATGCCCCTACTTTTTCGGATGAGTATAAACAGAGATCTAGTCTGTGCACGCACGCATTCCATCGCATGGACTTTAAAGATCCTGCCGCTCAAGTCCTAGACGGGTGAGTGCCGGCTACACAAATACGCCCAGCATACACTAGGTTCCTTTCTCCCCATCCCAGGAAGTGCTCAGTCGTCTGGGCGTCACACTATGCGTCCAAAGATTGCAGATGAGCACCTCAGGGGGCAGGAGTTATGTCCTGTATCCACCAGGGCCTTGAGTAGCTCCTGAGCGCTACATAAATGTGATAACATAAACACAAAAATGTAGGTGTGACGGTGGGTCTATTGTTGCTGGGCTCTGCACAATGGAATGCTATGACCTACTTGTCTTTCGTCTGCGGGGATCGGCTAGTTAAATCGCCCTATGACTAATCTTAATACATTTATATGTTTGGCCCGGTCTGTGTGAGGATGGGATTACAGATATAGGGAGAAAAGTGTAAAGATTCACTGACACGCTAGCTCTCGCACGGCTATGAAACATAGGTAGTCCAGCCACTTGTTAACAGTAAATATCACTTTTAATTCCTCTATTCTTTACATAATTCTCTAATCACTACACTAACTTAAATGTACAAAACGTAATATAACTAGGATTAACTTAACAGTCCAAAGTTCACTTCGAGTAGTTCGCTCCTTGATGGGTCTATGCTGCTACTGTTCTCGATATTTGCTACTGTCTCAGCATTGAGCTATTTGTTCTTTTTGTCATACTGTTCTTTTTCCTGGAAGAGTGGACTACCGCACAGTCCCTATAGATCAGTGTTCGTGCACGTGTTCTATGGACTTAGCTTCGGCTTCGAGGTGCGGTGTTGTGGTCTCCTCGTCTTGTGTGTTGACTACTGAGCTATGGAGCAAAATCAGGGTGGAGAAACCATACGTCGTAGTTTTGGGCATCATCGTTCGACAGTCTGATGTAAACTTCGAGTGCTTGCCCGGCAACCCGGTACTCCCAACCACGCTTCATCGCCTTGCAGGGTAAATATTTTTATGTCCCTACTTTGAGGGGCAAAATGAAAATAACAGCTCGGGTGGAGCAATGTTTGCAGGGTCGTGGCCGAGAGACGGGAGTCAAATCCTCTGCTCAGCTACAAGTGGTGCAAACGACCTGGAACCGGATGATGCTGGACCGTGGTAAGGACTGGCTTGGCGTAGTCAGTGTCGGTTCCAGACATACCTGTTGCGAACGGGGAAACCATGGGGACATGGTTCTATTTGAGCTGTGGGATCTGTAGCGGAAAGGGAGGCGACTGGTTGAGGCTTGGGAGAGAAATTGTCTACCTTGAGTTTCTTGGTTAGACTAGCCTTGGGTGGCTCCTGCTTTGCAGAATCCTTTGGGTATGCCATTGGGTTAGCAGGACAAGGCGACACGACATTTGTTCTCCCCGGCTGACCATTCGCCTGCTGCTTTTGGTGGCGAGCGCGACCACATTGTCGGCAGGCATTTTATGCAGGTCGGTGGCAGCGACCTTGCAGTAGAGTGCGTGGCACTAGTAGCCGGCAACCCGGTACTCCAAACCACACTTCACCGCCTTGCAGGGCAAATATTTGTATGTCCCTCTTTTGAGTGGCAAAATGAAAATAACAGCTCGGGTGGAGCAATGTTCGCAGGGTCGTGGCCGAGAGACGGGAGTCAAATCCTCCGCTCGGCTACATATATATATATATATATATATATATATATATATATATATATATATACTAGTGGTTTTGTACCCTGGCGAGCCAGGGTACACAGGTTGCTGTTTAAAATGTAGACAGAGAGACAACTGTTGTCTGCGAGTTTCATTTGGACGATGATACCTCCCCATATCCCCCTTGATACCTCCCCATACCGCCCCCCCTGATATCTCCCCGTCCCCCCCCATGATGCCTCATCATACCCCCTTGATACCTCCCTGAACCCACTTGATACCTCCCTATACCCCCTTGATACCTTCCGTACCCCCCTTGTAACCTACCTGTACCCTCCTTGATCAGAGATGAGAATCCTCAAATGACAAAAAGGAGGACAAATTCCAAAGTCTGTCGAGTGGCGAAGCCACGAGTGCGCGTACCTGCAAAGCAGGTACGCGATGCTAGGGGGGTCCGGGGGCATGCCCCCCCGGTAAATTTTTGAAAAGATGGTTAAAATCTATGCATTCTGAGCCTTATTTTATGGGGTCAGATCAGTTGTTTTTGTGGTACTAAAATGCTGTTGTTATCTCTCCACAGTTCAACACATAGGCCTAATGAATTTATTTCAAACATCAGTTAAGCCTTGTATTAAACAAACATTCCTTTTGACTGCAGACAAGAATGGTTTAAATAACAATGACAAGACAAGGCTTTACCAATGCACATAATTACTGTCGAAAACAGAGTTGTACATTTATACATAGAATCAGTATGAAGCCTCACTGACACTCTTACGGTCACACCAAACAATAAAATCATAAATACCTCGATTGACTGTTCAAACAAGGTTTACAATTTCAAGATAATGTCTTGGAAAAACCACAACAAGGAAAGCAGAAATACGGATGGTTTCAGGCAGTAGTTCCTAAAACAGTTCTGATGCTATAATCATATACATTATGAACAACTTCAGCCTTGAAGTCGTAGTCAGGCACTGAAGTCAGGCTGAAGTTTACAATTACGTCATGCACTAGGATTACAGTTCTTTGTGTATACAACATTCTCATGTTTTTTTGAAGAATTGTTAAAAGTATAAATAAAAACTGGCAGGTACCAACATGCTATACACAGTCTGCACACACACAATTATTGAATGAACTATGTACATGTGCATGTATTTTATAACTGAAGCCAGGCAACTATCCAGTTCTTGTTTTCTTGGCTGGTGGCTTTTGACTTCTAATCTCACTTCTCTTCCTCACCAACACCTGAAGTCGGGCAGTCAGAGCTTTCTTATGAGCCAGTCTGGCTTGTTTCTCTGCCTCTGCATTCAACTCCACATTTCTTTCGATCTTTTTGTCCTTCAAACGAACTAAGACTGTTGTGTTCAACTTTTCTTCTAACCACTTAAAAAAGTTCCACTTGTTTTTTACACCACTGTAGATATGGGTAGCAAGAGCCTTTTCTCCAGGATTTAGTTTTCGAAGCATTTTACAAGTCACGCTTTGTTCTAGACAATGGCTGATCAACCACGTGATGTTTTGGCTGTTCCATCGTTCGCACTACAACTCAGCGCATGAGAAAGGGCTTCAAGCGCCTATTTGAGTGACGTCACTATCAGCGGGAGTGTCTGGGAACAGCCGGAATCTTATTACGCAGAAAAACGGGAGGCTTAGATACGCAACGTCACTTCCGTAATGCGATGGCTAGTATCTAAGAGAGCCCCACGTACGTTTACCAGGACACACGGAAGAAAGAAATCGGTTTATCTCGGCTTTTTACGGCAGCTTGGTGGATCGACGAAAACGAAGTGAGAGCGAACCAAATGACAACAATCCGCATGGGAATAACGAGTGGGAATAAGCTGCGAGATCGAAAATCAACAACTCACCCTAATCATATACACTAAAATTTTCTCACCGGATTTAAACCGATCTCAAAAATGACCCTGGGACCTTCCGAAAGAGCGGATTTCCGCTAAAAAGCGGAAGATTCTCATCTCTGCTTGATACTTCCCCGTTGATCGTTTCGCAGGTATGGATGAAAGGAATCGACCATCACCATACCCCCTTATATATACCCGTATCCCCGTTATGCCTACCCACGACCCCTTTAAACCTACCCGTAGCCCCCTTTTACCTCCACGTACCACCCCATCCCGATCCTTGGTAATAATAATAATAATAATAATAATAATAATATAATAATAATAATATTGAATATAGAATAATACAAATAGAAATCATAAAAAACACCAAGGTTTTAAAAGAAAATTTGATATAAGATATAATAATAATACTAATAATACTAATACTACTACTAATAATAATACTAATAATAACAATGTATTATTATTATTAGTTTATAAATAATAATAATAATAATAATAATAATAATAATAATAATAATAATAATAATAATAATAATAATAATAATAATAATAATAAAATTAAAGGTAAAAAGCCTAAATTAAAAAGAAAAATATCCATATTGTAGTGTAAAAAAAAAAAAACACACACAAAAAAAAAGCCCCGCGTAAGGTTTGAACTTGGGTCTCCCTGCACGGTAGGCGGAAGTTTTACAAATAAGCTACCAAGGCTTCATAGAGAAACCATAAATTTTTTGGTCTATATGGGAAAACATCCTGAAACCTCAATTTGATTTTTAATGGAAGCGCGCGGAATGAGGCTATTGCAGTTTGTGGACATTTTGTTTATTTATTTATCTCAGAAACGGTTAAACGTTCGGTAAGGAAATGTCGGCTATAACGATTTCGCTGGTTTTGAACGTACAGCAGGCCGATCCGCGGGGCCCAGCACCTGCCCAGATCAGCGTCCATACCGGACAAACTTTATAGTAGAGGCGAAGAAGGACTTCCAGCTAAGCTATATATATATATATATGTAGCCGACTGCTGTTCGCTACTGGTGCGGTATTTCTATCCCTAAACCTTACTAGTCATGTAGTATGCTATCTTGACCGTTTTCGTGTAACGTGTTTAGCCGACGCGTCGTCTGCTACACGCACAGCCTTTGTTTAAACTTACTGCCAAATGCGACACCTTGTCAGAGCCGTACACTAGCCCCCTTTTATTTCTGTCCATCAAATAATTATTATGTAGCTAGTCTTAGATATTATTCTTATGGAATGTTGTATGAATTTAGTTTATATTAGAGTAGTTAAGGCCGAGATCGCTAGTCCCAGTGATGTAACCTGCGATAACACTGTGTTTGTAGCTTGTGTTAGTGTGTACATAGAGATTCATGATTTGTAAGAGTTACAGATAAGTCATGCATTTTATTTGTATATAGTTAGCCAGATTGGACATTAAGCTTTTAGAGCATGTAATACGTATGGGTTTTTGGTATGTCCTAAATGTATCATTTGTATCTTTTTGTGAACTTGTGTGCTTAAGGTCGTACTTTGAGTCGCGTATTTTCGAAGTTTATTATTTATCTGTACCTTGTATGAATAATTCATGTACATATTTGGGAAGCTTGTTTTATGCCCTTTCTGGTGATGTGTATTATGTTATGTTTTGATTTGTATTAGGCCAAAGGCGAGCGGGATTTGTAAATTGAAAATAACACAAACTTGGCCCACAGGCACTTACTTAAGGCTCCGCGAGTGGCTCGCGCATGTGCGTCTCCGCTAAGGCTGGCGCTGTATGATAAAAACCGACTGACCCCCCAGTTGGAGGGGCAGTGAGACGGCAGACACGGGCCGACACAGAATGTACATACTACTGTAAATGACTGTCTGTTCCGTGGCTCAAAATTATTCACTCAGAAATAAATGCTGGAAATAGAACCACATCTTCGATTGGTGTGCGAGTGTGAAAGAAAAGGAAAAGAGAGTCTTCTTCTTCTGTACTCCTACTACCAGCCTCCTCTAGAGCGCTCCGCTCTTCTTCCTACTTCTACCACCTACCCTCCACTCCGCTACATCGATCTGGCACTGCGAGCAGGATCCCAGCTAACACGGAGCAGCAGTCATTGAAAGACCAAGACCAAGACTAACAACGGCGACCTCAAGAATTTTAACCAGAAGCCAAACAAGGATGGCGGAGCAGGACAGCAGTGTGCAACTCCCAGCTAGCACTGGACCGTCGGTTGCTGTGGCCACAGCTAACAACAGTCAACCTCCCTCCCAGGTGGACGGCAGCGGACCATCGAGTGACCGAGTGAGCGGCGTCCAAGACGTCAACGGCCCACCAGCCCTCACGCCACGCCTCTACGTGATGCCGCCTCCCAAGCTACCTTCTTTTTCGGGTGAGGACGGGCAGGACTTCGAAGATTTTCAAATGGAGGCCACCCGAATCCTGAAGAACTGTCACCTAGACACTGGCGCGGCGGTGGAGTGGCTGCTGCAAGCACTGACGGGGTGTGCCCGACAGGAAGTTCTGCGGAGAGCAGACACCGCTGTTACGGCAGACGGCATCATGGAAGTCCTGACTGCGGCGTTTAGCGACCAACGGGGCACGTCAACCCTCCTGACTTCCTTCCACAACAGGCGGCAAGGACCAACTGAAAGCATACTCGAGTATGCCCAACATCTTCAGTTGCTGACGCAAAGGATCAACGGGAAAAAGGCAGGACATCTGGGACTAAAGATCTAGCGTCCCAAGTGTCGACACCACGCCCGGGTCCTGCGCCAAGAAGATCACTGCGTCTAGCACAGAAAACAGTCTCCGATACCTAGCCTCTGGTATGTACATAATGACACTGTAAAGTAGTATGGGAATGCTCTCAGATACGGACTTTTATTTTAATGAGACAACTAAACAATTCTGTGTAGATATGATTTTTTTTTTAATTGTCTGTGTAAATACTGTTTTTTTTGGTGCTATTTTAATAATGTATCATGCGTTAGTTATGTCCATCGATTTTGAGCATTGTTGCTAAACATATGCAGTTTTGTAGAAATTAACATGTGTACGGTGTACGTGTAGAATAGAATAGATATTAGGGAAATAGTACTGTTTAGAGCTTTGATGTTTACGGCAGGATGTTTTGTAAAGGCAGGTAAACTGTACATGATTCGCATTTTGTTATGATGTTAAATATGGACCTTTTTGAGATACTGGACTCCCTGTCAAATACATAGTCAGTCATCCCATTAGGCGATGCCAAGTTCATATTTTAACGTTTTCTGGTTAGGTCAGATTCGTGTCGTAAAGGACGAGTCATAGGGATTGTTGTTGTTATCCTGACTTAAGATGTCGGATGGTTTCCACGGGCAAGTTAATGCCTTGGCCCAGTGATGCTATTCAAGTAGCAGCACATCTGCTCTTGAGTACAGTTTCTCAGCGCGGACGCTGAGTGGTTAAAAAGCCGGTGCGAATGTAGCCGACTGCTGTTCGCTACTGGTGCGGTATTTCTATCCCTAAACCTTACTAGTCATGTAGTATGCTATCTTGACCGTTTTCGTGTAACGTGTTTAGCCGACGCGTCGTCTGCTACACGCACAGCCTTTGTTTAAACTTACTGCCAAATGCGACACCTTGTCAGAGCCGTACACTAGCCCCCTTTTATTTCTGTCCATCAAATAATTATTATGTAGCTAGTCTTAGATATTATTCTTATGGAATGTTGTATGAATTTAGTTTATATTAGAGTAGTTAAGGCCGAGATCGCTAGTCCCAGTGATGTAACCTGCGATAACACTGTGTTTGTAGCTTGTGTTAGTGTGTACATAGAGATTCATGATTTGTAAGAGTTACAGATAAGTCATGCATTTTATTTGTATATAGTTAGCCAGATTGGACATTAAGCTTTTAGAGCATGTAATACGTATGGGTTTTTGGTATGTCCTAAATGTATCATTTGTATCTTTTTGTGAACTTGTGTGCTTAAGGTCGTACTTTGAGTCGCGTATTTTCGAAGTTTATTATTTATCTGTACCTTGTATGAATAATTCATGTACATATTTGGGAAGCTTGTTTTATGCCCTTTCTGGTGATGTGTATTATGTTATGTTTTGATTTGTATTAGGCCAAAGGCGAGCGGGATTTGTAAATTGAAAATAACACAAACTTGGCCCACAGGCACTTACTTAAGGCTCCGCGAGTGGCTCGCGCATGTGCGTCTCCGCTAAGGCTGGCGCTGTATGATAAAAACCGACTGACCCCCCAGTTGGAGGGGCAGTGAGACGGCAGACACGGGCCGACACAGAATGTACATACTACTGTAAATGACTGTCTGTTCCGTGGCTCAAAATTATTCACTCAGAAATAAATGCTGGAAATAGAACCACATCTTCGATTGGTGTGCGAGTGTGAAAGAAAAGGAAAAGAGAGTCTTCTTCTTCTGTACTCCTACTACCAGCCTCCTCTAGAGCGCTCCGCTCTTCTTCCTACTTCTACCACCTACCCTCCACTCCGCTACATATATATATATATATATATATATATATATATATATATATATATATATATATATATATATAAAGATGATGATGACGATGATGACGATGATGATGATGATGACAAGCCATTCAAATGTATTTCCAGACACACCCACACACATTTGCATCTGTACAATAAATTTTTGTTGTGTTGTGGTTTGGTTTAGTTGACACTTGAGACAGATGATAGTAAACTTTTCATTGTGCAAACGAGGTGAAGTAGGTTACTCTGTTTAACGCGATAATGAACGATTGACTTTGGATCAAGGTGTAATCTTCAATCAGTCTACGAGTATAATGGGGGGAAAATGGTCATCTTAACTTATGGCGACCGACGACTTCTACTACTAATTTCTAATTTATTTTCTAAAGCGCAAAACCCAGCTTACAGCCTCTTCTAAGCGCTTGCGCGCGCGGGCGCCAACGCACACATACACACACAAGCACACACACACCCACACACAGAAGCACACACACACACAGACACACCCACACATATTTAAATATTATGAGATAAAACACGTTAAAAATCATAAGAAATAATAATGGATATCACACCTAAGTATAAAAAAGCAGGTATAAAGAGAAGAACGCACACACGCACACACGCACACACAAACATCACATAAATGAAGATGTCAACATTAAGAATACATAATGATGCAATTATTTAAAACAATAGTTTTCAGTTAAAAGCACTACACAGTGAAACAAAATAATATATAATAATAATATTCACAAAATGTAGCCCAGCAGAGTATTTAACTCCCGTCTCCCGGCCACTACTTCGAGAACACGGCCCCACCCGAACTGTTATTTTCATTATCCCTCTGTTACACTCGTTGTTGGCTTTTTTTTTAAACCAGTAGTTGATTCAGCCCTACGATCATAGTAGTGCTTTCCACAGTCCTGGGTCTTCTTCAGGTTTTCTCTGGCTATCTGGAGAGTCTGCTCCAGCTTCTCCCGTAGCTCAAACACGTACTGGTACTGGTAGCTGTTCTTCACCTCTGGGGTCTCTACTTCTTTCATCCACAGTTCTTTCAGGATGTGCATCGGCCCTCGGATGGTTCTTCCGTACAACAGCTCGAACGGAGAAAAGCCGGTGGACTCCTGCGGTACTTCTCTGTAGGCGAAAAGCAAGGCGTTGATGTACATGTAGCGACCTTCAATGGCGTAGACGTCTTGTCTCTCTTGGCCTGGGCCCTAGTAGTAACGGCACCGACGATCTCTGGTCGGCAGGGCTGAGCCGGAGTAGACACATTGTCCCGTGGCAGCTCTGTAAGGTCTCCATCGGAAAATGGCAATGGAACCTCCTCCGCAACTTCAACGCGCTGGGTTGAGGCAGGACTCCATTCTGAATCGGGGTCGTCGGGTCGTCTCGCGCCGTCGATGTTCCCGATCATCAAATCGTATAACGGCTTCTTCGGGCAAACCGCTTCTACTTCGCCTATGTAGAAAGGGGTGCTGACTTGAATCTTCTCAATTGGCGCTTTCACACATTTGCTGTCGGTCATGAGTGTACATTTAGAATAGCCAGTGAACTGTTCTTTAGCGATTAGATCTTCTCTCACGATGACCCCACTGCAGCCCGAGTCTCTTAGGACAGTCACTTCATGATTTCCGACGCGTCCCTTGGAAACAGGCATGTTCTGGACGGTCACAGCTGCGCTGGCGACGACGAGGATGGATTTCCCGTTGACAAGGAGAAGTTGGCCATCTGTCATGCACTCTTGCACGTCCGCAGGAGTAGCTGTGCGCTCGGTCTCATTCGGAAGAATGACGATCCCGCCGCACACTTGATGGTCAGAGCTACTGGTTTGCCGTCGATTGGAGAAACGCCTCTGCCGGTTGCCCGCCGCTTTATTGTCCGTATTGTTCTGCTGTCCGCTACTTTTGTTTTGAAGACAGTTAGCAGCTCTGTGGTCTGTAGCGTTGCAGGTGAAACAGCCTCCTGAATGCCCTTCTCTGAGAGGTGGCGTGGAGTCCCTGTGTCTCTGGCTCGTCTGACTCCCCTGGATCTGGTTCCCATGGTTTCCAGTCTTCTGAAAATGTTTCATCGCCTTGGGTGGCCCCAGTGTCTTCCAGTGAGCGATGAGATATCTTTCAGCAGCCTCAGTCACATCTTTAAGCGTCTGCAGCTTTTGTAATTCTAAGTGGGTCGCCAGGTCCTTGTGACAGGTATTGAGAAATTGCTTCTTCACAATCAGGTCATGGAGAGTGTCGTAAGACTTCCCTTCGCCTGATACTTCCACCCACTTGTGTAAGTATGACGACAGGCGCTCCACAAATCGGTTTTGTGTCTCGTCTGACAAAGGCCGGCATTCACGAAAGCGTTTAGGGTAGCCCTTCTCAGTAAAGTTGTAGGAATGCAATATGGCTTATTTCAAGACGTCGTAGTTTTTGGCATCATCAGTAACTTGAACCATGTCCTCATGGTTTCTCCCTTGCAGTCAACCCGAATCTATCGGGGATGTAATCCCAGTATGTTGGCCCCTCCCGACACAACTCGTTGGCGGCTACCCTCGATGACTGCCTATCGCAACACGACATTTGTTCTCCCCGGCTGACCATTCGTCTTCTGCTTTTGGTGGTGAGTAGGACTACATTGTCGGCAGGCATTTTATGCAAGTTAGTGGCAGTGACTTTGCAGAGTGTGTCGTTGAACTAGTAGCCGGAAAACAGGTTTACAAGCAACACGCTTCGCCGCCTTGCAGGGCAAATATTTTTCATGTCTCTCTTGCGATGGATAAATGAAAATGCCAGTTGGGGTCGGGCCGTGTTCTCAAGGTGGTGGCCGAGAGACGGGAGTCAAATACTCCGCTCAGCTACAAAACAATACAAAACATGTATTTTATAAAACAGAGTAACATTTAACTAAAAACTACTAAAACCCATTAGAAACAATACAGTACCAACCCAAACAAACACTAAAAAAAGATGTACCGGCAGCAAAGTATTCAAATCAGAATATTACACAAAAGACATTTATCGAACACACCAACACACACACGCACGCACCACACACACACACATATATATTCAATCACTCTCTCGCACAATGATTGTTCTGGATCAAACGTATTTGGAGAAGAGGTAGCTTTGAGGTCGTTTTTGAACACGGCCAGAGACCGGAGCTGCCGAAGGTTGAAGGGAAGATAGTTCCCGAGAGTTCGGGCACTCAAAGATTATTAATCTGGACTAAGGTGTAAAGTTTACACCTGATACTCTACAGAGTATTGTAAATTTACACCTGCTAAGCTTTTGCGCAGCCTTGACAGTTACAACAGGTTTTAAAGTGATAATGACATTACCTTTGAAACCATTATCATTACAATGGCTTCTTTCAACGCCTGGGTATGAACACGGGTGAAATATATTGCATGACGCACTGTCTATATATTAAATTATGTTATGTTATGTTATGTTATTTGATTTCAATTATTTGGTGTGGGTGTGGAGAGAGAAGTTCAAACAAGAGGCAGGTTCCGCAACACCATTTGTAATTAACTGGTTAATGACTGATATTAAATACGCTCACAGGGATAAAAATTATTTTTAAAAATACACTTTTATCCGGAGATTAAAACTATGTGCTTTTGAAATATTCTTATATTAATTTGTCGGCGATGATTGCCTACAACATGAAGAGAATTTATTTCATTTATTTATGTCTTTTCCATCGAAGTGATACGCAACAACAAACACACACACACACACACACACACACACACACACACAACACACACACACAAGTGCACCCGCGCCAACACACACATCCGTGTAGGAACGCCGTTGTGATGACTGTCATGAAACCCTACTTACACTATTTTGACACTTTTAACATTAATTTGACATTTTTCCAATTTTTTAAACCTATCCCTAACCCTAACCCAAACCCTACCATAAGCCTAACACATCCCTAACCATAACGGAACATTGTTTTGACGTCAACATAACGGGGCCGTCAAATGAAAGTACGTAGAGTTTCAAGTGTATGTCAGAGTAACGGCGTTTCTACCTAGCCCCTTACTTACTACAGCTACTTACTGAGGACTGTGACACAGCTAGGGGTCTGTAACAACGATGCTGTCAGACGTGAGATATGGCCAACCACAAGGTGATAGATCATTAAGCTACGTTACAACCTATTTAAATAAAGTCCATTTAAAAAGATGAGTTGTAATTTGCAGCGGCCTTACACACACCTAACTTGGGTCCTAGGGCGCCAGCACGACTGTACTACTGCTTATTTGCGCTTCTTGAGGGTCAAGAATCACCTTGTCGCTGTACTTGCTTAGCCTGGTTGGTGAAAGGAAGCCATGGACAAGCTCAAGCTCCTTGTGCTAACACTTTGCGGAATTTGTTTTCTGATTTGGTAAGTTGATGAGATGCACTATTGATTGTTTTAGAATGCTGAAGACAGCGTCATTTTAAAATGGCATTAACTTTTAGAAAAATGGTGGTGGAGGAGTACGTGATCCACAATGGTCAGCACGCTGGGTAAAGGCGCTTTGTTCCGTTAACTTCAGACGTTTTAACTCCCATGGGAAAAATAAAGGAACTACAAATACGAACTGACTAAATGTATTCGTGTGGACACTCCGCGGTGATATAAAACTTGAATGCACAACACCATTACCAATTATGCTTGTTTCTGTTTTAATTCACGACTCTTACAGGCTGTGAAACTGCATGAGATGTTTCTTTTACGGAATGGATGAGATGTAAAAGCAACATGCAACAATTACAGTATTAAAATATTGTTATTTTAAGTATGCTAAAAGCAGAACTCTTAAATAAAAAAAATAAAAATTATAGTACACAATATCAAAATAAAAAAAGAAACAAGATTCAAGATTTAATCCCATTACTCTTAGGCTGCTGGGCCATAGAACTTCACTCTACATGCTTCACGCGTGAAGAGGAAAAAGAACAGACATGGTTTCTCTTGGCGTGGGCCATATAACTTCATACACGCTACACGCTTCACGCTGCACGCTACACGCGTGAAGAGAAAAGTGAACATGCCCACTTTTTTCGATGCGTGAAGTTCACGTTCTAGCTTACCATAGTGATCAGACACAAGAAATTAGATGGATGACTATAGAGTACATTTAATCGAGTTGGTCCGGGCAAGGCCCCTTCTCTGGGACCCACATGTGTCGGATTATAAAGACAAAGACCAAAAAACCAAGTTTGGGATGAGTTGAAAAAACTTCTCAATACACCCAAAGGTAACTTTTATACGATTTATTTATTTATTTACTGTAATTCAAAGCACAGTAATCCAAAAGGTGGCAGACTTATCTCAAGGCTTGTACACATGTATCTAATTTTCTAGATCTAATGTCAACAACACAAAATTCAAAACAACTTGTCTTTTCCATTTCTTTTATTCTCATTTGTCAATCTCAATTAATCTCAATCAATCTCATTTCCAATGACATTTCGGAATACACGTTCGTGTTGCCAATGAACTCTTCCCTGCGGGTCATTGAAAAATGTCTTTACACTGTCCCGTGACGCCATTGCTTCAGCAGTAGGTCGTCCTTCATGGGTGGAAACTTCCAGGGGAAGCATGCCTCTGCCTTCTCCCTCCACCACCTCGTAGGTCACGTCAGAAGTCCTGTCAATGATTCTACCGTCGCGCCGGCGGATGAAATTGTGTAGTACCGCGGCAGCATTCGTCAACAAGATCGCTTGGTCAGGTTCAACTCTCATTGGCCTTTGAAATATTTCATATTTCTTTGCAAGGATGCCGAAGGCGCATTCAACCGTTCGTCGTGCCCGTGATTGCCGGTAATTGTAAATCCTCTTTTCCTGATCCAGAGTCTTTGCTGCATATGGCTTCAATAAATACGGTTTCAAAGGAAATGCCTCGTCTCCTACAATAAGAGGTCTTCTTCGTCGGAAGAATTCATCTTCTCAAGAAGTCACAAACCACAAATATTGTGTGTGGTCAGTTGAGGAAACAGCAATGCGTGAAGCGTGCAGCGTGTAGCGTGAAGTCCTATGGCCCAGAGCACGAAACGTGAAGCATGAAGCGTGCAGCGTGAAGCGTGTAGCGTGAAGTTGTATGGCCCAGCAGCCTTACCTTCCAGGGTGTGAAGGATTCGAAACCATAGGCAAAACAATCATAATTCAGTTATAAAAGAAATAATAATAACATTACATTCCAACTTTAACATTAAAAACGGCAACAGTCTACTAATATTGTGAAGGATATTCAGCAAGAAGTAAAGCAAGAGAGGCCGTTTTTTCAAATGAAGAGCAAAATGCAAGACACTGAACACCGGCTGCTGTACAAGGCGCAATTGCAAGAGACTTGGCTGAAGATGTTCTGATGGCACTTCCGGATCGATCAGTGATTATCAGGAGTTTGAGACGCATCAGAACGAAAATATAAGCAAGGAAGGAGGCGAAATTCTACTACCTCCGCCCTCAGATATGACATTCAACTTACCACAGCGTTTTAGTCATCTGGTACTGTTCGATTCGTTTGATGAACAGCGTGACAATCTGAACGACCGTATTATCATGGGAAAAGACGCAGTTCTGAGAGGACTAGAGAGAAGCAATGTTTGTTTGGCCGATGGGACATTCAAAATGGTGCCATCAATCTTCTTTCAGCTTTATTCTATCCATTTTGAGCAGAATAGTAACATAAATCCAACAGCTCTTTACTGTCTACTGCCCAACAAGACAGAGACCACATAGTACTACACAGGCTTGCTAGACTACGTCAATCGTCTACTATCACATGCTCAACTTTGGAAGATCGATTTTGAAATTGCTGCGATGGAGTTTTTTCGACGACACTATCCGAATGCCCGTGTGACTGAATGCTACTTCCATCCCAGCCAGAGTGTGGTGCAAAACGTTTCTGAGATAGGAATGCGCCCATCATATGAAGCAGATGATGCAATTAGAATTGGTGTCCGTTACCCCGCCGCTGTAACACATGTTCATATTGACGACGTGCAGACCAGCTTTGAAGAACTGGCAATGCATGAACATCCCCAGATGGACGAATTATTGAGTTATTTTAAACATACATATGTAAGGGGTTGTCGGCTTCCAGCTCGTGGTGATCACTACATACAAGCGTTGATTCCTCCTGCAATATGGAACCAGCTCGACGCTGCTACTGAAGGGATCGACCATCCAACGCTTTTTGCTATATCTGACACATTATAGCTAGCGGCATTGTCAGAACTAATTATTACTTGCCAGTTATCATTGAAAATAATTTCATAAGATAACCTGTCATTAAATGATCCTTGGTGGAATGGCAAATGACCGTGTAACAGTTCAAAATCCAGTGGAAAATAAAACCTGTTTTTGTACACCCCAGCTAATACATTTTCCTTTTGTTCATCAGAAGCACAACCAGCTTTGCGTCAAAGTTTTGCCACATTTGGGATTTGAATCCCCTGACCAATTAAATATTCACTTTCATTTTTACTGCATACCACCACTGTTTAGCCATTGGTTAGCTAAAAAATCATTTGTTAGGTCTGGGTTAAAGTAATGATTAAAAATATTAATAGGGTTAGTTTCAAAATGAACTTTAGGGGTCACAGCTATAGTAAGTTTGGTTAGATTAACTGATGTTTCATAATACCAAGGTCCCGTAATGTGCTTTGCAGCCTTGTTATATTTATAAGGCGCATACATTTTATACAAATATATATAATATAAAATTATGTTTGTAACTGTTGAATCTGTAAAATCCGGTATACCAATTTAACTACGCCATCCTATTGACAATACAAATAGCGATCTTAAAGTAATCCTACACGAAATATTATCCACGGTAAAATGGGTTAATATGAGTCAAGATCTAAACAATAACTGGATACAGATTAATTTTAAAAAAACAACCCACGACATCGCATACAAGAGGGCTATTATGTCTTCTGTAGACTGAAGAACAATTTAAACCTCATTCGATCGATGCAAAAATGAACCCTGCTAACTTCAGAGTAACTTTAATTTTCAATAAAACCCAGCATAAAGAGATTACTAGGGTTACACTCGCAGAGGTGCCAACCCCCTAATCTTCTTGTCAGTATTTCCGGACCCGTTTGTCAGTATTTTTTAACACTTGTCAGTATTTTGTTTTCTCGCAAAACCTAGCCTATGACACTATAAAGTAACGACAGGCTTCCCTCTGAAACAGAAGGCTATTTTCAATCCTCTAAAATCACGATAAAAATCAGCTTGTTGAACACCACACTTGTTTTACTCTAAAATCACCATGAAAATCAGCTTGTTGAACACAGCGACGTTCAGTGAGTGCAGGAGTACTATTATGAGACCAGAAACCGGTACACAAGCACCGCTGGCAAAGATAAACGATCGGCAACTTTTCCTCTGTATTTTTATAAAAGCTACCGTATTTCCGTATTTAATTCACTTCGCCGGAATTAAATACGGTCAATCCGTACTGGTTGGTACCTCTGCACTCGCGCCAAAGCTGGCAGAAATACTAGGTTTCACTGCTAATTAATCAATTCTGACATGTTCCTAGAACCATTAATTCCTAGAGCGCATCATGTCAGATGCCCATGCAGATCACTAAGGCACAGTCAGCATAGGGGGTAGAGCAATCTCCAACCTCTGCTTTGCGGCTGACATTGATGGATTGGCTGGAGAGGTACAAGAACTTGAACAGCTGGTACAGAGGCTTGACAGCACCCCCAGAGCCTGTGGAATGGAACTAAGTGCAGAGAAGACCAAAATGATGACCAACACCAACAATGGCATCAACATGGATATCACAGTCCAAGGCAAACCCTCAACACAGTGCATAGCTTCAAATATTTAGGAGCCATTGTATCAGACAATGGGTCCTGACAGGAAGTCCTCTCCAGGATCGCACAAACAACTGCTTCCCTGACAAGATTGAAGCCCATTTGGAAAGACAGGACTATCAATCTACATTCCAAGGTAAGGCTGCTGCGCTCCCTTGTCATCTCCATCTTCCTATACGCTTCAAAACATGGACCCTCACAGCAGATCTACAACGAAGAATACAAAGCATGGAGATGAAGTGCTACAGAAGACTTCTGGGGATTTCCTGTACCCAGCACATCAACAACAACGAAGTCCGACAGACCATCACATGAGCCATTGGACAACACGATGACAAGCTCACAGTGGTGAAAAAACGGAAACTCCGATGGTATGACCACATCACCAGAGCATCAGGCCTTGCAAAGATCACCCTGCAAGGCACGGTGCAATGAGGCAGAAAAAAGGGGGACAGAAAAAGAGGTGGGAGGACAACATTCGAGAATGGACTGGCTTGACACTGAGCGAAGCCATGAGGGTTTGCTGATGACAGAGAAAGATAGAGTATGATGGATAAACGATCATCTGTGGTGCCCCTTTTCAATTCAATAATTTTATTTAACGTCTATTCACAGTTTGTGATATTAGACCATACATGCAAGCATACACACAATAGCACGCAAAAGACAAAAAGCACATCCAAGGATCAGGCATAATAATTACAAACATTTGCTCACTGGAGACTGGCTAATAATTGTTGGATACTGCAGCAGTAGAATGTTCACTTGTTTTAACATTTTTGTTTAAATATTGTGAAGTTAATATCGTGTTATGGTATGATATTAATATGGTTAATATGTGGCGCCCCTACGACCTTCGAGTTACTGGATAGGATAGGATAGGATAGGAATTAATTCTGACATTCGACTCTAGTGGCAGTAATTTAAATGTATTGGAACAAAACCTATGAACTTGTTAATTAATAAAAGATTGTTTGTGTACCTCCATCAACTAAAGACCTCTGAACACATACTACACGGAACTCCAAGTACATTGTTAAGAATAATTTCAACTCAAAGAGAATCGTACTGCGATCCAGTCAATAACAAATTTTGCCTCAAAAACGTAGTCTTGACTATCATACCAGTATTTGCTTCAAAATAACAAACCAAAGCAACCAAATTGTAGACTTTGGTGATCTTACAATTATTCTCGAGATAACAAAATAAAAGGATAATTTTAAAAAAAAAATCCAGTAACTTGCCCTACCATTGAACTCAAATACCTAGCAGACATAATTGACTTTGATGCAGATGCAAATGCTGGGGATATTTACGGTCTCGAATTTACACCAACTGGTTATTATAAGCAAGCTTTAGTATCGCCAGTACCGATACACGAAACCAAACCTTCTATCGACCAGCTAAAGGACTTTAATGCTGGCGCACTAGATCATGATTTATGTTATAATCAAACATGAAAATATCTGGTCTTTAACACTGGTGGAAGCGGAAATAGATTGGCTTATTAAATATTAAATTTCAGTGATGTCGTTTTCGTCGGCAAATCGGCCATTCACAACTAAAATTCCACAATGTCCGAAAGAGTCATGTTCTGATCGGCCCGCTGTCCTACGCCTCAATCGGCCACCCTTTGTCCGTTTTTTGTTTGCTTTTCTCATGTCTGTTTCGTTGTTATTGCTTCTGGCCATATTAATTTCCTATCGGATAAATAAAGGTGTAATGAGTTATTGTAAAACATCGCGTATCGGAAACGCCAAGCAGACGACACATGCATCAGCAGAGAGAGTTAGAGTAACTCCCCTTGTTGCGAAAGGCGTGCTTCCGGCAATAAAACTTTTCGTTTTCGAAATGTCGCCGAAAAATAAACCGAAACTTATCAGTTTTCTCTCGTTTGGTGTTAGAAAGAAGTCAAAATGATAGCCGACATATTTTTAAAATGTCCTAAAGGGTTTGTGACTGTATCGACCAAATGGCCTATGCTGAACATTTCTATCAACATCACTGAATTTAAGTGTCAAAGCCCTTACACGTGCATAGGACCAGACGATAAATTTAAGAAGATTGTAAACGCTGGGCCTCTAGGTCGTACAGCTACGATAGTCCTCCACATACCTGCTTGCAGACCTATGCAGAAAGGTCGTACAGCTTTTAAGAAAAAAGTTAGGTGACTGATCTAGCAAAGAAGATAGTACATATAGTAGATTGATAGAACAGATTAGGAATGAGAATGAACAAAGGAGAAAGACAGTGAAAATGAGCATTTAAAGCACTAAATTTCCAGAAAGTGGGGATAGTACTTATACAGAGACTCCGGCACTCCCATGGGGGACTACAGGAGATTCCAATGAACACAGTACAAAGAGTGACTTAAGTTAAAGAAAAGTCCCCGACGAATAACAGCTGGAAAAAAATATTAGCCAAATATAATAAAATACACCGATGGAACAGACAAACAAAAGCAAATATAAAACAAACAACAGTAAAAAGAAGAACCAATAATGCAACAACAATCAATAGGCACAAAACCTGAAGAATTAGTAGAGCCAGATTCTTCTTCTAGCAAACAAGTTTATTATTTTGTTGCAGCGGCTGGTCTGGGAGCTTATGGTTACTTGATGCATAAATATTAAACAGGTTACAAGCAAAAACAGAAGCCTCCAAATACACATCCCAGAAAAAAACAAACATTGAATCATCTCCATTATCAAAAGCAAAGCAAGCATTAGATGTATTTTCAATGCAGTAATAAGTTTTCAAAATTAATTTTTCATATATAAAAATGAACGTGCCATATGCAGAGACCATTGTGAATCTCACCTACCACAGTGGTATTCTTTTTGTACTGAATACAACATACTCAATGATCTCAAAATCTGTTTAAAATGAAGCCCATTGACTTAAGGAAAATGAATCTTGCAAGCATTGGTAAGCTTGTTGGAATTGCAACATTATCTATGGCAACAAAAGATTATCTCGTTAAGCAACAAACTACTTTCACCAGACCTCCACATTTAACCTACGACTTAGTATTCTGTTCAATTAAAACCTGGCTTGCAAGTTACTTTTTTTTTTTTTTTTTAAAGTAATATGATCAGTAAAAAATTCTTTTTAATGTTTCCATTATAACACACAAAGTTCTCAAAATCATTGCAAATTACCTGCTAATATAAAGAAACCAAAATAACTGTAATTAAAAAAAAAACTTATTTAATGAGAAAAGTGAAAGCTAGATGTATTTTGAGAAATAAAAGGCCTAATTCAAGACAAGATTTAAGACGTTTTAACCTAGCCTATATATTAAAGAAATAGGGTAAGGGAGTGTGGTACAGGGAATATTTATTGAGAAAAGAAGGGAATAAAGAGCTGGAGGGGTGACGTGGTTTGTCTGTCATTTTATCATTCTCTGATATTGTCATTATTATTCAGGAAATTAAACTTATCCATCTTTTCTTATCGTCTGTCTTTGTTTGGTTCTTTTGATATCAATGAAGAAACGCATTCTTTTAATGACTTATTACATATTCTTTCTATATGTTTGACAAGCTTTTCAGATGGCTGTTGCCCATCTGCCTCATGCTGCCAAGGCCACCGGGGTCACGACATTTGCTGCGCGGAACAGGTAAGTGATGATTGTACAGTGCTGCAAAAAGCGTATACAAATCAACAAAGAATGCAAAGCATTTACAACTAATGACATACAATACATAAAATCCACAATGCCAACTGTAAAGCAAGATAGGTATTTGAAGTCTAAAACAAGAATAAAGAGTTACCAACTACAGAGCATAACAGAATGTAAATATCAACAGAAGACACATACATTAAAAGAAAGGAATGAAAAGTTAACTTTATCATGAGGCGAAAGCACTACACACACAAAACTCGATTTGACAACTTAATTTTACATCTTTAATAGATTATGATTGTTATGTGTTTTTCTTCCTTCAGGATACCTGCATTGAAGGTGGATGGTGCTGTCCAAAAGATGTAAGTTTTAGTAGCAAGGGGCATTTTGAACAACATTTGAGTACAACTATAACACAATAGTAGATGTGTTCACCAGAGTAGCCAGGAAGAATTTGACTCCTACTGTGCACCTCCTCTTTCCCCGCCACCATTTACTCCCTTCTTACCCCCTCCCTCCCTCTCTCCTCCTACTGGAAATATAGCCAGTCACTATCAAACATGGTTGCTATAAAATTCGATGATTTGTTTACTTCCGGCAAAAAATGGGTTTAACATTCACATTGTTTTGACATTAAACGATGATAAAGCGGGATTTCGTTGCTCCCACCAAAAGCTAAAGTTTGATTAATTTGGGTTGTGACAGGGAGTTATAATGTCATCTTTAAATATTTTAAAATTATATTGCTATTATTGTATAATGGTTCTGTTGACTGATAGCGTTGTTCTGTTACTGTTGTCTTATTAACCCCTGTAGGTGTGACCGGGTTTATTGTCAGTGTCATTATGCTTGTAAATAGTGTAATGATCCTGCAAGGCACGGTGCAAGGAGGCAGAAAAAGAGGGAGACAGAAAAAGAGATTGGAGGACAACATTCGAGAATGATTTGGCTTGTCACTAAACGGAGCCACGAGGGTTGCTAAGGACGGAGAAAGATGGAGTACGCTGGTTAAACGAGATCCGTGGTGTACTTATCCAATATGTTTTTAAGTACCAATTATTTTAAAGACGTCAAGCGCGGTGAGCGCACTTCAAGTGTAATACCGCGCTTAAGAAATACTTTGTAAAAAAAATACAAAAATTAATGTAGATATATATATATATAATTTAATTAAGTTTTGTTTCTTTGTTTGTTTTTGTGCACCTTGTTATTTTTTTAAATGCTGGATGGTTGGTTATCGTTCTAAGACTGTGTTCTAATTCGACAGAAACAGGTCCTCTGCGATCCCGCCAAAGGGTACTGCTGTCCTAAGTCGCCCAAGGTGTGTGAAAGACAACCAAATGACTTAGTGTGTTCAAAGGCAACTAAACAATATACATGTCACCGGGAATCTGTTTTCTTCGTCAATCCGTGTATTGTCTAAAAAAATCAGTCAATTCGTGTTTTGACTGTGACCACTAGCCAATACATGTAATGACTAAAATTTCCAGTCAATACGTGTATTGTCTTAGTTTTGACCCACTTCAAAACACACAATTTTATGACATGCTCAGACAGAATGATCATAGAGGCAGAAGACAGACAGAATAAGAATAAAGATTCCCTTAAACTCTAACTAATAAACAAGCCAGTCCAGTGTACAATTAACAAGAATTATGAAATCTAAAACAAATAAACAAATAAACAATAATCACCCACTAGCTAATACCTGGCACCTAAATTCAACGCCTTCCTCTACTCCCACCATTCCCCTTTTAACTATCCCGTACCCAAAACTGTAATAAACAGCAATGAAGTTTAGGACGAGTCAACAAATATAAAACGTATCACATCACACAAGACAACGGTTCACATCCTCGAGAACAGCTAGTGTACAGAGTTAAAGGACCAATGTAGGATCCAACACAGTTCGGGTTGCGCTATGCCCAGTGGGTAATTTCCGTCATTAAGTATAACACTTAACTGATAGGGTTGGTTCGAGTCCTCAAATCACTGCCGCGGAACGTGCGGTAGTTTAACGCAGGACGTCCTCGCTTGCGCAGCGTTGCCTCGATGGACTGATGATTGACGACGTCGATGCGATCCGGCACGGCCTAACCTTTGGATCGGATCGAGTGGTATCAGCTGAGCTTAATCTGATCTGGCACGGCCTAGCCCTTAGATCAGATCAATAGGATGGTCTTAGATGGGCGCCTCCTTACATCTTCAGCAGTTGCACCAAGGATCCAGTTGTCTCTCCGACAACCCATACATCAGCGTCACCTCCAAAGAATAAAACAGGGAAGCCTACACGGCCAAGTTAATGCCAAGTAAGGATGAACTCAAAAATTAGTCCCAAACCCTCGACTGTGTAGAATTTACCCAACCAGGCTTACAGAAACACTACTCAATGCAACATTACATACAGCTCGGCAAAAGCAAACATAAAAAATTTTACTCAAGTTATCCTACAACCGTCTGGAAAAAAATGTAACAATAACAACCACACAAGCCACCCATGATAAGGTGTATACATCTATTTACAAATGAAAAGAAAAAGCTGCAGCATAAAACCCATCCGCCCTCTACCAACCCCCCCCCCTCTACCCAAAACTAACCAACGAGCAAGACAACAGAAAGACAGAAAAAATAAAGACAAGCACAACACAACAGATATAATGGATGGTTCTTCCTCCCTTACCTCCTCTGAGACTCAAGACAGGCACCTAGACTAGGAAAACCTCTCCTACGCAAGCCTCCTCATTTCACACTTGCTAGGATAGACACTGATCGCCAACGATCAGAACTCGGCAAAAGACTAAGTCTTTCCTCTTCGAAATTTCAATTACCACTGCTCTACGAATTCTCCGCTGAACCCAGAAAGCGGTAGAAAAATATAAAACAACCGTTCACACACTCCGTCTCAGGTCAGAGTACACAGCGCTTGCTGCACGTGTCGCACGCTTTAGAAAAGAAATTCCATCAACAACAAAACAACTCAGATACAAACACCAACAATTGACTGTGTGAAGGAAAAGCTTAATCAGAGAAAACGTTTCGGCTATAACTACAATCATTGTGACAATACACAATTATAAGATTTTACTTTCGCCCGGGTAATTTTGTTTCTCAACTTGTATTGTGTGCTGTCTGGAAGATTCAAGCAGTTTTGACAACAAACACAAACTTTATTTTGACCGTGGTCTCTCTCTCTCTCTCTCTCTCTCTCTCTCTCTCTCTCTCTCTCTCTCTCTCTCCCTCTCTCTCTCTCTCTCTCTCTCTCTCTCTCTCTCTCTCTCTCTCTCTCTCTCTCTCTCTCTCTCTATCTCTCTCTCTGGATTCGCTTGCCAACCGTCGAAGGGTAAAGACGTGTCTGGCAGGAGCTCCCGGAAACCTGAGCACTGTTACCATGCACTGTTGTGGAAAAATGACTGACTGAAAATTTCAAACTATATCGCTGCAGCAAATGGACGGTTTTAGTATAGTCTATGAAAAGGTATGGTAATACAATTTTGTAACCACTTCTACAATGGTCTAAACTGACCAACTGTCTGGACATAGCTGCGGATTGGACTTCGTTTTAACTTCTGTTATCGTTATTGTAATGAATGGATATTTAGTGTAAGTGCAAAATATATATATTTGACTCCTAAAGGGAAATTATGCGTGCGTGCACGTTCTCTGTTTACGGACACACCCACAAACGTACGGATTCTTCCCAACACAGACAAACACCAACACCAGATATCCGTTCCACGTTCTCAAAACGTTCTTAAAATTTATATAAATAATCAACAATTTTTTATATCACACTTTCACTCCAATCCTTTCATACAATTAATCTAACACGTTTCACTTTATACACCAATCCCCACACTGGTTTGACAATGCCGCACTAGAGCGACCGAGCCTGGATAAACGACGTCAGGCAATTTCTTGTCCTGGCCAAAACGATAAGTACAAGACACACAGTACCTTTTTTTTAGCTGACTTCACGCAAGCTGGCACTAGATGCCAGAGATGATTCACACGAATGAGCGTCGACGGGCGGAGGAGCGATCGTGACCTCCAGTCCACCCGAAGTAGACACCGTAGTCTTTGGTCAAGCGAAGGGCGTAAGTCTGACCCTCTCCGATGTCCCTCACACGTGGCCTCCGATCTCTCCCTCTGTCCCCACTTGGACAGCACGGAGCCACAGCCGCTCCTGAGTAGGCCAGTAACCCCAACAGGCTCCTAGTCTCCAGTTGGTCTCTCGGCTCCAAGTAGGCCGCTATACGACATATATATATACAAATGTCAATTCTCTGACTCGGATAAATTATTTACTCTTCTTTAGTTTCACTCTTTGCTCACCTCCTTTTGTTCCATCACTGTTTACTTCCGTTTCGTATGCGATCACCACTTTCCTTCTCCACCACTATTATTCATATCCAGATAATCACTTCATGAATGAAAATTACTACAAGTAAACATGCTCACGCCTTTCATTCATATTTCATTATCTACTACTCTACAACTATCGCCCCATGTAATTAATAATATTATTACATCATTGAAAAATTATATTCCGTCCTAGTGGACAACAGCTCACCACCTTCCAATACAACAAATGCAATTTCAAAATATACTTATCAGAATCCGACAATCATGGAAACATAGATACCTGTAATTTTTACAGCACAAAAAATACAACTTCCACTTCCAGATAGAAAGTCCCACCGAACCTATACACCTTGACAAGTTCACAGTGCTTTCTTCATCCTTTAGTTATTCCACAATTTAACTTTTTTTTCTTTCCTCTCTTTTTTAACTTTCTTGGCCTACACACACACACTGCTCGACGGCACACCAGCCTGACACAGAATTTCTGAGTGAGTGAACAATTTTTCCTCTAATTCAAACTTTGATTAATTCAAACCTTCATATCATTGGCTCCCGAATCATAGCCAATCAAAAACACCGTACAATAATCGAATTATAAAAAACCCGGAAAAATCCCGTTCTCTACAGTTATCACTACATTTTTTTTTCAATATGACAGCTGCACTAACAACAGCAAGATAATGTGGTTGCGGTTTATTGTGTTGGTGATGTTGTTTGCTTGTGCTGGTCTTTGGTCAAGTTAGAAATGGACAACGTCATCAGTAGATCAGATACCCCCCAAAAAACATTGTTAGTGCAAGAAAACCAACAAAAGTACATTTGAACTTAGATTGCATAAACTGCAAGTTGCTTTGGTTGGAGTACTCTTACACACGCAGTAATTATTAACTTTAACTGAAGAAAAGTGCTTTGCTGAACTGACACTCATATTAATTGATAATTGAATCACGTGCAACAATGGGCTGTTCATTGGAGTTACACAGATGTAGAATTAGTAGTAGTCGTAGTAGTAGTAGTCGTAGTAGTAGTAGTAGTAGTAGTAATAGGGACAGATGTAGGCCGTGGAGCCTTTCTGAACGTCCCTTCTTTTATATTTATTTACAGTGGTCTCTTCGTGGGTGTACTTAATAACATTCTCACGAGGAAAGCAAAAATAGCTGCTGCAAGAGTGCGTGGCCTAAAAATACAAAATTATAATATTTCGTCTCTGCTGGCGGTGAGCTGTTTGTTGTTGATGTTGCAAATTGGCGGAGTAGAACCAAATCCAGGCCCACCACAACCATCGGCATCGGTGACAACGCAAACTGAAAAAAGACAGTATCTCAGACAGGCGAAGCACAAAGAAGGTTCAGAACAGCAACCAGGATTAGAGACGATGGAGACGGCTCAGGTGATAAACGGACTGTCGGAGTCAGTGCAGTCTTTGACGGAGGTGATACAGCGACTGGAGGCGGGACAGCGACAGCTTGCACACAGCATGAATGAGAAACTCGGCAGGATAGAGAGCACTATTGGCGACAAGCTTTGTCAGTTGAGTGGAGAACAGGAAGTGCTACGTCTTGACGTGGATGAGCTGGCCAGCAAGCAGAAAAGGGTGGAAAAAGATACATCGACACTCAAGGAGAAGGTGCAGGAGTTGACGTCGAAAATTGAATGGCTTGACACAGACAGAAGAAAATCTAACCTTATCTTCTTTGGCGTGGCTAAGCGCGTAGGCACATCGTGCGAGCAGCTAATCACGGAGGTTCTGCAAGACCAGCTACACATGACGACGGACATTACGATTGAACATGCCTACTGGACCGGCAAAGCTATTCTGGTGCGTTTCCAGTCTCTGAAACAGCGCACAATGGTGCTAACACAGGCCAAGCAACTGAGGGTGAACGATAGAATCTCTATCAGAGAGGATCTCCCCAAGGCAGTTAACAACAGACGTAAAGGCCTTGTACACATGTACAGACAACTCCGTAAGGACGGCAAGAGGGCGACGCTCAAGGCAGACAAACTACACACTGATGAAAGGGTCTTCACATACGACGAGGAGCGACAGGAAATCGTCACACTGGACACGCCTGGACGTCTGAACAGGAAGCAAGGTATGCCTGGCGTTGGGGGCAATTGTGACGTAGCTGCCGGTGCCGCCATCAACAACGCCAAAAATGTTGGTAAGCAGAGGAACGACCGGAGAACGGAAGTGACAGGCCAAGCGGATAGTAACGGCACTGGCGGCGGCGTCCTACGGCCCTCGGCGTCTGGTGATCGGAGATCTGCAACCTGGAACGACGTCTCACGGTCATCAACGCAGCTGAAGTCGGCATCTTCCAGCGATCGTCATCACGCGGATCAACACGAACCCAGCAGTCACATCAACATGTATTCACACACACAGCACACACACACAAATAAGCCTACTCCTCAACCTGATGAACCAGCTTCAAAAAACGAGTGACAGGGGAATGCACAAACCAACGACGTGAGAGTAGACAAAGGCCACCCGATCATAACAACCTCTGTCAGGCGGTGTCGGTAGCAGCACAGTAAGACATAGCACAGTGGATAACAATGCAGACGCTAACGACGGAGAGAGCACAGACGAGAAAGTCACATTGTCCTTGCTTTCCTGGAACATCGAAGGTCTACATAGTAAAATTAGTGATGGTGATTGTAAGAATTTTATAGGATCTTTTGATATTGCAATCCTCGTAGAGACTTTTGTAGAAAGCTCATATGACTTAACGCTTCATTTCCCAGACCACATTAAGAATGCATGCTCTGCGGTGAAACTGTCCCACCAGGGCAGGCGATCCGGAGGTGTTGTCACGAACTGGCTAGTATTAACTCTGCTTATTTTAATATTTAGCTTGGTTAGTATATATAATATTAGAATTTCAAAGTTAGGAGCAGACGATGAAAGTAATCAAGCGTAGCGGTAGCATACTGCCGATCATACACACAGTGATAGTTGACGCTGGCTGAGGCCATGACATCATCGTAATTACGAGAGTCGTAAACATTTTAACCAATGGGAGCTTACGCAAAGCGGTTCGAGCCAGTTTGACTGGGTCCAAACCTAGCTTATCTTTGGTCAGTTGGGAGGAATACACCGAAGTGTTAACAGCTAGAAAGCTGACAGAGAAATCTCTTCACTCATAGACCAGGAAGCAGGACGTTAGAATCTTAGAATTCTATCAAGCCACCACGGGCCTGAACTTGTCAAACAGGTAAATGAACACCCTTCTGTTTCATCGTGATATATTTATATTATTGTTGAAATTATGTTTGAAGAATTTGCTATGCATAAATGTGAATTGTTAATCCGAATTTGCGTGACCATGTGGAAACGCCGAACACGAGGTGAAACACGACCGGTTGCGCCGCCATGTTGTATCCCGTACGGAACCACTGTTGTTTAACTTATATGTATGTTTGCAGACCAGTGGCTGTACCACTGAATGTTTATAATATTATTAATTCTGGATGTGTATAGTTAGCCACGATTTATATTTATGTATGTATAGGAATTTAGAGTGAGATTCCAGTGGAACCCGGAAGTAGCAGAATGTTCGTCGCTTATGTATAGAGATGTGGAGCTATCACTGAGGGCTACTTTGGCTTTCAGTGAGACGCTCTGCACAAACCGATTATTCAGGGTTGTGCAGAATTTCGTCTCTTATATTACAGACGAGCAGGCGAGCTATCCCGAGCTATCCCGAGCTATCCTGTGCACCCCACTCCACAGAAACGACTAGTTGGGTGAGGATCCTCTACCGCACAAGACGGAAAGAGCGACCCGGAAAACTCCCTGTCAGACCCCACAGCGTGGCAAGGGAACCCAACTACACAACGACACAGGTGGACCAGAAGCTACCTCACAGAAGGACTTCGAACCCCCACTCATGAGTTAAGTGCATAACACGAAGGTGCACTTAAACTGATCATAACAGGACCACAGTAGTCCAACTCTTCAGAAACTGTAAAACGGACCACAGTAGTCCAAATCTACATAAACTTATAGCAAGTGCCCGAGGAAGATATAACAGCTGCCTAGACTATCAGCGATCGAACTATTAGCATTGACTGAGACATTTTAAGTTAGATTAGTACTTAGAGAATCGTGTATAGAGTAGAAGAAATAAATGTGTGATTTTAACTGTTATCAAGTGGCTGGACTACATATGATTCATAGCCGTGTGAAAGCTAGTGTGACAGTATTCTTTTACCATTTTTCTATCTATTTCTGTACCCCAACCTTAACACAGAACGAGCTAAACAAATAAATTTATTAAAGTAATTCATAGGGTGACTTACTAGCAGTTCCCACCGAATAAACGTGAGGGTCCATAATTCCATTGTGCAGAGCCCATAAACCCCACGTGACACTTTAATTGGCGAGCCTAGCTAGGATCTGTGTATAATAGGAAGGGTATAACACTGATCAGTTTTGGTGCACTATTCTTTAGTTAAAAACTTGTTTGCTTCAAATATTTTTGTGTCTGTAGGTTGCATTGTTCTTTTGCAGGTTTTGCTTAAGTAACTGTTGTATGCCATTTGACTCTGGTTTTATTCTATTATTGATTACGAATTTGATTGTCTTTTCATTGTTTTTATTGACTTGCAATATTGCTAGTGGTTTGGTATTCCACGTGATTCAGAGGTTGTTCATAGACACTTTTGACAATGTCGGACCCAGTGGCCTTGAGATTGCGCTTCAAGGAATTAGGGGAAGCTTTACACTTAGCAGGGGGAGACCTAATTGCGTATATCAATGCAGAGGTAGAGAAACAGGAGGCTAAGGCAGAGAGAGCAGCAGAGAGGGAGGCGAAGAAACTAGCCTTAGAAGCAGAGCAAAAGAAATTAGAATTAGAAGCAGAACAGAAGAAACTGGCATTAGAAGCAGAGCAGAAGAAGGTAGCAGCAGAGAGAGAAGCAGAAATTAGGAGGTGGGATTATGAGCGGGCAGAAAAAGAAAAAGAGCGAGCAGAAAAAGAAAAAGAGCGGGCAGAAAAAGAAAAAGAGAGGGAAGAAAAGGAAAAAGAAAGACAGCATGAGTTAGAGCTAAGAAGATTGGGATCAGGAGCTTCAAGTTCTTCCTCAACCCCTTCCCACTCAGATCAGCTAGAGGTAGCATCCAACCCTGTACAAGGAATGTCATTTCCACTGGGAACATTCAATGAGAGAGAAGAAGGTCTAGATCTCTATCTGACTAGGTTTGAGCGTCTAGCAACAGAGTATAAACTAGATCCCACTCATTGGTCTTTTAAGCTTAGTCAAGGGCTTAGAGGAAAGGCTTATGACATCTACAGTAAGCTACCGACTGACAGAGTGACGGACTATCACAAAGTAAAAGAGGCACTCCTAACGGGATTCGAACTAACAGGAGAATGCTATCGGCAAAAATTCCGCACCAATCGGAGAGTGAAAGGAGAGAGCTATGCGCAGTTCGCGGATCGGTTGTCCACAATGATGGATAAGTGGATTAGCCAGTCAGCCACGGCTAAGACGTATGATGGACTGACAGAACTGTTAGTATGGGAACAGCTACGGGAAACCATGACCCCCGAGCTGAGAACATTCTCAGTAGAACAGGGCGCGGAAAGACTGGAAGATCTGGTCAAGGTCGCAGATAGGTACGTGGCCGCACACGGAGAAGCCAAGAGCTTCAGGCGAGACCTAAAGCCTAACGGGAAAGAGGCACAGAAACGAAGCCCTAACCGGGAAGAGCGCACCGCGAATAAGCCGAATAATCCCAGACCTGGGCAAAATAAAGGACCCAACACGGAATTCGGGAAAAGAGGTCCCGCAGAACAGAGACGGTATTGTTCGTTCTGCAACAGAAACAATCACTCCACCGCAGAATGTTTCAAGTTGGCCGCACAACGTAGGGAGGAGCGCGAAAGCCGGCCAGCGCACAGAGTTCTAACTCAAAGCAGCGGTAACAAGCCACACACTATCGGAGATCACCCATCGGTGACAGACACGGTCAAGGTCAACGGTAAAGAAGCGAGCTGTCTGTATGACACAGGTCTATCATACGACGCGATAGTTAGCGAATCTCTTGTATCGCGCGCGGAATTGACAGACAAGACAGTCGACTTACAAGGAGCAGACTTGACGAAACCGACGACTACTTGCCCAATAGCTTGGATAGAAGTAGAGAGTAGGAAGTCACCGGCCAGGGCGGAGGAACCTCACGTTACTACAGGTTCAACGACCACGTGCTCAGGGCCAAGGCGAGCCACACTGTATTCGTGGATTTCGGCTGTGGCCAACAGCCTGGAGAGGATTGGGCCCTGCCAGGTCTTTTTTGCCCAAGACACACTACATGATGACACAATCCACTAATTCCATACCGGATCGGTCGTCGCCCGGGCCGTCACCCGGCACAAGGACCGCGCCTTCCGTTGGCCACCAGGACGGAGGTGTTAAGTATGCTACTGATGGACAATATAGCAAGATCCGCACGAGAAACAACATCGTCATAGGAACCTGGAACGTCAGGACCCTAACTGCGGAAGGAAAATTAGAAGAACTGGCCCACGAGCTGGACCACTATCGATGGAACGTTCTAGGTATCAGCGAACTGCGCTGGAAAGGCCTAGGTGAAACAACGACTGACAAAGGCCACAAGCTCTATTTCAGCGGTAGAGATGACAGGCACGAACACGGCGTTGGATTCTTGGTCCACAAGAACATTCTAGCCACTGTCATGGGTTGCCGCCCAGTCTCCAGTAGACTCATTACCATCCGTCTGAGAGCAACCCCTTTCAACATTACCATCATCCAGGCCTATGCCCCAACATCAGACTATGAAGACAGCGAAGTGGAGGATTTTTATGAAAATATACAGGCGGTCCTTGACCAAGTGCCGAAGAAGGACATAGTCATAGTGCAAGGCGACTGGAATGCCAAGGTTGGCCAAGATGCGCACCGCAACTGGGGAGACACATGCGGACCCCACTGCAACAACGAGACAAATGACAGGGGTCTGAGGCTATTGGAGTTTGCCAGATACAACAATCTGGTACTGGCAAACACGCTTGGTCTCCACAAAAAATCCAGACGATGGACATGGCACAGTCCCGGCGGGGAACATCACAACCAGATCGACTACATCATGGTCAAGAAACGCTTCAGATCAAGCATCAACATTGGCAGGACACGCACTTTTCCAGGAGCAGACATTGGAAGTGACCACGATC
This sequence comes from Oncomelania hupensis, assembly GCA_036898135.1. Lineage (NCBI taxonomy): Eukaryota > Metazoa > Mollusca > Gastropoda > Littorinimorpha > Pomatiopsidae > Oncomelania > Oncomelania hupensis. The sequence continues at coordinate 82,578,096 of CM072514.1, read as the reverse complement.
TCGTGATGATGTCTTTCCGGCTCCATTTGAAGAGAGTAAATACAGCAAAGTGCACTAGGCTGAAGTTCGACCTGGACAAACTGCAAGACCCGGAGGTGGCAAAAATATTTCAGGCCACAATTGGAGGGAAATTTGCACCACTGCTTATTTTGGGGGCAGGCGAAGTAGATGTCAACACCATGACCAATACCTTCAACTCAGCTGTAACAGATGCCGCCACTGAGATCCTTGGCAAGCACCGACCAAAGAAGAAGCCGTGGATCACACCTGAACTTTTGGATCTGTGTGATAAACGAAGAGAGTTAAAAAAGAAAAAGAACACCTCACAGGGAGCTGATGTCTACCGAAAAATCAACAATGACATCCGAAAAGGCATGCGCACAGCAAAGGAGAACTGGATAGAAGATCAATGCCAGGAAATAGAGAACAATCTGAACAAGAACAACAGCAAGAAGGCCTACCAGACTGTGAAGCGGCTGACAAGTGTTAAACAGCCCAAAGTCTCCACTATCCAAAGCAAGTCTGGCATTTGCCTTACAGAAGAACAAGAAGTCTTGGACAGATGGACAGAGTACTGCTCTGACCTTTACAACCATACACCAAATGGAGACCCATCAGTTCTAGCATGTCCCGAGAGCAGAGAAGAAGAAGAAATCCTCCCAATTCTCCGGGAAGAAGTTGAGGCAGCAGTGCAATCGCTGAAGAAAGGGAAGTCAGCGGGAGTGGACAACATACCAGCGGAACTGCTACAAGCAGGAGGAGAAGCGATGACTGATGCTCTCACCACTATCTGTAACAAGATCTGGCAGAGTGGGGAATGGCCTACACCATGGACCCAGTCGCTTGTCATCACTCTTCCTAAAAAAGGTAACCTTCAGGAGTGTGAAAACTACCGCACCATCAGCCTCATCAGCCATCCCAGCAAGGTCCTCCTGAAAATAATACTCAACAGGTTGAAACCACAAGCTGAACAAATCATAGCTGAAGAACAAGCAGGATTCATGGCAGGGCGAAGTACCACTGAACAGATTTTCAACCTCAGAATAATCTGTGAGAAATACCTACAGCACCAACAACATCTATATCATGTGTTCATAGACTTCAAGAAGGCATTTGACCGAGTCTGGCATGCAGCTCTATGGGCAACCATGAAAGTGTACAACATCAGCCCTAAAATCATAGAAGTCATCAAAAGCCTGTATGACAAGGCTACCAGTGCAGTCCTCCATAACAGCGTCATCGGGAACTGGTTCAGAACAACAATCGGTGTGCGTCAAGGATGCCTACTCTCTCCAACACTCTTCAACATCTTCCTAGAGCGCATCATGTCAGATGCTCTTGCAGATCACGAAGGCACAGTCAGCATAGGGGGCAGAGCAATCTCCAATCTTCGTTTTGCGGATGATATTGATGGATTGGCTGGAGAGGAACAAGAACTTGAACAGCTTGTACAGAGGCTTGACACCACCTCCAGAGCTTATGGAATGGAAATAAGTGCAGAGAAGACCAAAATGATGACCAACAACACCAATGGCATCAACACGGACATCAAAGTACAAGGCCAATCCCTCAACACAGTGCACAGCTTCAAATATTTAGGAGCCATTGTGTCAGACAATGGGTCTCGACAGGAAGTCCTCTCCAGGATCGCACAAACAACTGCTGCCCTGACAAGGTTGAAGCCCATTTGGAAAGACAGAACCATCAGTCTACATTCCAAAGTAAGACTGCTGCGATCTCTGGTCATCTCCATCTTCCTATATGCTTGCGAAGCATGGACCCTCACAGCAGATCTCCAACGAAGAATACAAAGCATGGAGATGAGGTGCTACAGAAGACTTCTGTGCATTTCCTATACCCAACACATCACCAACGTTGAAGTCCGACAGACCATCACACAAGCCATTGGACAACACGATGACCTGCTCACAGTGGTGAAGAAACGGAAACTCCGATGGTATGGCCACGTCACCAGATCATCAGGCCTTGCAAAGACCATTCTGCAAGGCACAGTGCAAGGAGGTAGAAGAAGGGGGAGACCGAAAAAGAGGTGGGAGGACAACATTCGAGAATGGACTGGTTTGACACTGAGCGAAGCCATGAGGGCTGCTGAGGACAGAGAAAGATGGAGTATGCTGGTTAAGCGATCATCTGTGGTGCCCCTACGACCTTCGGGTTATGGGACAGGATAGGATAGGATAGGATAGGACGTCACAGGACGAATCCAAGCAGCTGTTTTACAGAAACTCCTGTATGATCTAGTGCTAGGTTGTAGGTATGTGTTCTTAGGCACGCCCCCCAAAACTGTAGAGATAGCTGCAGTGCAAACCAGGGCCCAAGCTAAAACCCAACCACCCCAGCCCGAGTTCGCTCCGAATCCAGGACTCGAAGAGATCAAAACAGCACAGAAAGAAGACACCTCGATAGCGAAGTGCTTCCAGAAGCTACCCAAGGCGCACACACCCCCGCACAAGGGAGACTTCTACATGGAAGAGGGAGTTCTACATCGACAAGGAGATGGAGATCACACCCAACTAGTACTACCAGCCACCCTTCGAGCCCAAGTACTAGAGTTAGGCCACAGCATGCCACTCAGCGGACACATGGGAATTGGAGCCACAGTGCAGAGAATCAGCGCACACTACTATTGGCCAGGAATCACGGAGGATGTCAAGCGCTACGTGAAATCTTGCCACCAATGTCAACGATATTCCCCGCGACATCACACCGTACCAGTTACCTTAGGACCATCGGTAGTAGTCGGCGTGCCATTCCAGCAAGTCTCAGTAGACATAGTAGGACCACTGCCCATGACCAAGAAGAGGAACAGATTTCTACTCACACTCGTCGACGCATGTACGATGTGGTGCGAAGCAGTCCCGTTGCAAGCGATCGACACCAAGAAGATTGCAGATGCACTCATCGCCATCTTTACCAGAGTCGGATTCCCGGACAGCATTAGAACGGACAACGGATCTCAGTTCACCGGCCGCCTGATGCAAGACGTGTTCGAGTTGATACAAGTCCATCACATTCGCACACCACCATACCACCCAGCCAGCAACGGACAAGTAGAAAGACTGAATGGAACCCTTCTCACCATACTCAGGAAAGTCGCCGACGACAATCCAGAAGCGTGGGACACCTACGTGAATGCGGCACTGTTCGCATACCGAGAAACACCCCATGCAGCCACAGGCTACACCCCGTCAACATTGCTATTCGGCAGACCTCTAGCCGGACCGCTAGAAGCCCTACGCAGAAGTTGGACGGAGGCCAAGATAGACGACACACCAAGAGGTGCCACCAAGTACGTCGCAGACCTGCAGGAAACCCTCAAAGCAACGTGGAAGAAAGCTGGTGAAGCACTGAAGAAGGCAAGAGCCCGTCAGCGAAGTACTACAACCGCCACGCGAAGGACAGAGAACTGCAAGTCGGCGATCAAGTGCTACTCTTACTTCCAAGTGGAACCAACAAGCTGGACATCGCTTGGAGAGGACCGTACCGGGTGACTGCCAAGAAATCCAAGACAGTCTACCAAGTAGAGGTGAACGGGAGAGCCCGATACCACCACATCAATCTCCTCAAGAAGTACACGGACCGACTAGCGACCCCCAGCACACACACATGGATGGCCATCGCCATCGCGGAAGAAGCTCATCCCCAACTACAACAGCATCGCCGTACCACTGACAAATGGAACCCGGAAAATCGCCCCGGACAAAGTCGTATGGACAGCCGAATGCGAGACAGCATTCCAAACACTCAAGGACAGAATGACATCGGCGCCAGTACTCCACCTACCCGATTTGACTCAGCCATTCGTTCTTCGCACCGACGCAAGCGACTTAGGCCTCGGAGCAGTACTGCTACAGCGCGACCCCAAGAATGCAGAGACGCTATTCCCTGTCGCCTACGCCAGCAGAAAATTGAGACCCGCCGAGACCCACTACGCCACGTCGGAGAAAGAATGCCTTGGACTAGTCTGGGCCATACAGAAGTTTCAACTCTACCTGTATGGGACCCACTTCACAGTTCAGGTGGACCATCAACCACTATCGTTCCTGGCAGCCTCCAAGTCTTTGAACTCTCGCCTGATGCGATGGGCACTCACCCTTCAGGCATACTCATTCCAAATCGAGTACATCCCCGGCAAAGAGAACCACGGAGCCGACTACCTCAGTCGCCATCTCGTGGAGGACACAGCAGCTGTCGCCCACCCAACACAACTAAGGGCCACAGCACCAGAATTCGTCCCCGCCCAGTAATACCCTGTCACTAGTGTCCATAGCTACCTGGCACAGCATTGCAGCTCAGGTAGAGCAACTTACTTAGTTTGTAAATAGGACCCTAGGATAGTGCAGCGTTAAACTAGGCACTGTAGTAGAAAAAGGTCGAATCCAGTAGTCATCGCCTTTTTTCAGTTGAGGGAGCCTGTCACGAACTGGCTAGTATTAACTCTGCTTATTTTAATATTTAGCTTGGTTAGTATATATAATATTAGAATTTCAAAGTTAGGAGCAGACGATGAAAGTAATCAAGCGTAGCGGTAGCATACTGCCGATCATACACACAGTGATAGTTGACGCTGGCTGAGGCCATGACATCATCGTAATTACGAGAGTCGTAAACATTTTAACCAATGGGAGCTTACGCAAAGCGGTTCGAGCCAGTTTGACTGGGTCCAAACCTAGCTTATCTTTGGTCAGTTGGGAGGAATACACCGAAGTGTTAACAGCTAGAAAGCTGACAGAGAAATCTCTTCACTCATAGACCAGGAAGCAGGACGTTAGAATCTTAGAATTCTATCAAGCCACCACGGGCCTGAACTTGTCAAACAGGTAAATGAACACCCTTCTGTTTCATCGTGATATATTTATATTATTGTTGAAATTATGTTTGAAGAATTTGCTATGCATAAATGTGAATTGTTAATCCGAATTTGCGTGACCATGTGGAAACGCCGAACACGAGGTGAAACACGACCGGTTGCGCCGCCATGTTGTATCCCGTACGGAACCACTGTTGTTTAACTTATATGTATGTTTGCAGACCAGTGGCTGTACCACTGAATGTTTATAATATTATTAATTCTGGATGTGTATAGTTAGCCACGATTTATATTTATGTATGTATAGGAATTTAGAGTGAGATTCCAGTGGAACCCGGAAGTAGCAGAATGTTCGTCGCTTATGTATAGAGATGTGGAGCTATCACTGAGGGCTACTTTGGCTTTCAGTGAGACGCTCTGCACAAACCGATTATTCAGGGTTGTGCAGAATTTCGTCTCTTATATTACAGACGAGCAGGCGAGCTATCCCGAGCTATCCCGAGCTATCCTGTGCACCCCACTCCACAGAAACGACTAGTTGGGTGAGGATCCTCTACCGCACAAGACGGAAAGAGCGACCCGGAAAACTCCCTGTCAGACCCCACAGCGTGGCAAGGGAACCCAACTACACAACGACACAGGTGGACCAGAAGCTACCTCACAGAAGGACTTCGAACCCCCACTCATGAGTTAAGTGCATAACACGAAGGTGCACTTAAACTGATCATAACAGGACCACAGTAGTCCAACTCTTCAGAAACTGTAAAACGGACCACAGTAGTCCAAATCTACATAAACTTATAGCAAGTGCCCGAGGAAGATATAACAGCTGCCTAGACTATCAGCGATCGAACTATTAGCATTGACTGAGACATTTTAAGTTAGATTAGTACTTAGAGAATCGTGTATAGAGTAGAAGAAATAAATGTGTGATTTTAACTGTTATCAAGTGGCTGGACTACATATGATTCATAGCCGTGTGAAAGCTAGTGTGACAGTATTCTTTTACCATTTTTCTATCTATTTCTGTACCCCAACCTTAACACAGAACGAGCTAAACAAATAAATTTATTAAAGTAATTCATAGGGTGACTTACTAGCAGTTCCCACCGAATAAACGTGAGGGTCCATAATTCCATTGTGCAGAGCCCATAAACCCCACGTGACAGGTGTGGTGGTGTTAACTAAAAAATGGTTATCACGTTACCAAGAGAAAATAGACACGGAGTTTGATCATATTATTGTTATAAAAATTGCAAAGCAGCCTGGATGATGGTGATGTTGAAAGGGGCTGCTCTCAGACCGATGGTAATGAGTCTACTGGAGACTGGGCGGCAACCCATGACAGTGGCTAGAATGTTCCTGTGGACCAAGAATCCAACGCCGTGTTCGTGCCTGTTATCGCTACCGCTGAAATAGAGCTTGTGGCCTTTGTCGGTCGTTGTTTCACCTAGGCCTTACCAGCGCAGTTCGCTGATATCTAGAATGTTCCATCGATATTGGTCCAGCTCGTGGGCCAGTTCTTCTAATTTTCCAGTTAGGGTCCTGACATTCCAGGTTCCTATGACGATGTTGTTTCTCGTGCGGATCTTGCTAATTTGTCCATCAGTAGCATACTTATCACCTCCGTCCTGGTGGCCAACGGAATGCGAGGTCCTTGTGCCGGGCGACGACCGATCCGGTATGGCATTAGTGGATAGCTTCATCATGTAGTGTGTTTTGGGCAAAAAAGACCTGGAGGTGCCCAATCCTCTCCAGGCTGTTGGCCACAGCCGAAATCCACGAATACAGTGTGGCTCGCCTTGGCCTTGAGCACGTGGTCGTTGAACCTGTAGTAACGTGAGGTTCCTCCGCCCTGGCCGGTGACTTCTGTGTAGAAGACTTTCGCCCAGTGATGCCGTGCTAACATCACCCCTGTTAGTCGCCTCTTACGACACGCCGGGAAACGTTGGGTCTATTCTATTTAATGCCCGAACCCACAGAGCAGAATAATAATACTAATAATAATAGTACTAATAATAATAATAATAATAATAATAATAATAATAATAATAATAATAATAATAATAATAATAATAATAATAATAATGGATGCTATACGCACCTTAGTCCAAAAGCAGACTCAAAGAGCGGCGATCTGTAAACAACATACACAGTTTACATGTTACAGACACTTCTACGTACACAATAAACAAACATTCATAAGCCATACATTTTTGGGCTATTTTTGGTAGATTCATTGACGATGGCAATACACCAAAGAAGTCGGAGTTAAGAACGAAGGTTGAAGAAAGTCGGCACAGTCATCATACATAGTCGATTATTATCTGTTCATTAGTAAGGACCACGCTTGTGTATACGTTATCCGTGACTGTAGGAAAGTGAAATGGTATGAAACATTTTTGAAACTGTTTAAAATTAGGGATTAAGATTTTAGACTAATTAATAAATCTAATATTCCCATCTGTCTCTGAACAATTTGATTGCTTAAGCGTACAAGCATACTAACTCTGAAACTTGCTTGATTTGACGGTTGCTGATGAAAGGGACGAAACTTGTTTTCGCCAAAAAGTATACAATTTTTAAAAAAAAAAAAAAAAAGAAGAAGAAAAAAAAAGAAGTTGTTCCTCTTGTTATTTCTTGCTTTCTTTTTCTTCCTTGATGGATTAATTTATAACAACATTTTTGTATGAGTTAATCTCGACCAACTCTCAGAGTGCATTGCATAATGCATGGAGTAATATCAGTTCTATTATTTTGGCCTTAGAAAGTTCACGTCTTTATGCGTATAATTGGGGGTTCTCGATGTCTTAGTGGTGAAAAGTAAGCAGTGCGAAACTAATAAACCCGAAATCCTCTAAATACGATAGTCGATTAAAACATTTAATATGCACAAGTTAAAAAAAAGGTCTTGTTTATTTGTTTATACATTTGCGGGAAAACTAGTATAGGCAAATTTCAACGGAATATAACGATTGCGAAACTGCAGAAGGGTAAAAAAAAAAAGGTAGCAGACAGCAATCATGCTTAGAATGGAGATGCACGCCGAGTCAAGACACTTTATTACAAAATGATTTCAAAATACATAGGATTTTGTTTTGGTTAATTAATTATTAATTGTTTATATGGTTCAGCGGGCTGCAAAGATTCGAATCAGGACCACTTTTGTTTTGGTGTGCGGTCAAGCATTCAGGTATGCTCCAAAACTTTTTAGTCATTCTACAACAACAATGCTTTCACTGGACATTAAGAAATTCAGTGATCTAAGAGAAAAAGTTGTTTTAAGAAGTATACCACGCATACACACCCCCTCTCCTTTCCCCCCTTCATTCCCCCCTCCACACACACACTCATTTGTACACAATTCTACATGGGGATATAAATTGAGGCATAAACATCAAATGATGTGCATAAAAACATCCAGAAATGGTGCGAAACTCGTGCACTGTGAACAACTGAGGTCAGTGGTACTGAGAGGGCAGCCTCGGGAAAGACGCTGTGCCTAATCAGTCAGTGGGTAGATTAACGTCCCCGGACACATAAGCGTATAGGGGACTAATTGTGCCTAATCCGACTGGTTCTAGCTTTTATTGCTCTGAAGCGTTTGCCTGACGTGAGGAGTTCAAATAGGTGGGTTGGCTGGATGAGATGAATCGCCAGTGATGTTGCTGGCCCTTCTAACCAAACGCTTACAGTATATCGACGCGAGGGGTGGTAAATCGCAACCCATTATTGTTGCCGCGCGTTTTACAATTCTTTCAAGGTGAACTTTTCGCCCGAAGTGACGCCTCCAAACCAAACCTTGATGCCGAAGCACATGATACTCTCAATCAGGATACTCCCACAGGATACTCTTAATCAAGGAGCGATAGAAGTGGGCGAGTATCGTCTGATTGTCCGAGCATTTTGAGCTGTCTCAAGAAGTGGAGGTGCTGCTGGCACTTTTTGATGATGGACATGTTGTTTTTATCGACAAGTTGCTAGAAATGAAGGCTGGAGTTTTGTGAATCAAAGTGAGAAGGAATTCGACGTTGCTAGAGGTCTTCTTCGCTCCGTAGCATACTGGTAAGTTGGAACTCACCAGTCAGTAAGCATTGCCGTTGTCAGATAGGATAGAATTTTGTCTAAAATCTAGATCTGTGGAGTATGGTTGTTCCGTAACGTCATAAGCCTCCGTGCGTTATTGACTATTTATGCATCTGATATCACTTTATTACCAGAAGATTCATACAAGCCTCACACGACTTTGCTAACAGTTCTTAAACTTTTCAATTCTACACATACACGCACACAAATATATTTCTTACCTCCTCGTTCACTCAAGTTAAGCGAGAGAGAAATGCCATAACACTTAGAAACATACAAGTAGCAGAAGAAAGTCATAATAACACGAATATGCTTTTCGATATTTTAATGTCTCTCTCTTTTATACATTGTACTAACGGTGAATAAATATAATTCAATACATTAAATTCACCCTAAGTAATTTAACCAGCAAAGTTAATCGGAAACAAAGTAAACATTATCAAATGATTTAGTCCCTAATAGTTCAACTGATCATTCAATCTTTTTCTTTACCATTACATGTAGATATAAAACTGTTTTCAAATGCACAAACAGCAATATTCCTTTTACCTTATATTTTCAATCAACCACAACTAACACATTATTTTCACCTAACACCACAACTATATAATTCACACTTTTTGTTAGACATACTCTCTCCATCCACCACTACACCTATAGTTCATTCACCCTTCTAGCACTCAGTCACAATCACCCAGAGAGACAACTTTATTTCTCCCGGACACCTGGTTTAATTTATTTTTTTGTGTTGACTCATCACATCCAAAGAGTCTGTCACAAGAGGCTAGTTTAGACCCTGCACTAAGGCTTCTTGCCTCCAACGTTCATTCTGCTTTGGCCTTTATAACTTAAAGTCGCTGCCTAACAGACGACAGAAGTTAAGGTTGTTCTCAGTATGTGTAGGTTAAATCTTCACTAGATAAGCCGTGACATCATCCCGCTGACCTATACCCAGCAGACAACCGTGCGCCTGCCCAAAGCATCTTGGGATATCGCGCTCTTTAGTGGGCCACAGCGTTAAGATAGGGCAGTTTTGTTAGAACCTCACCGGAGAAAGACGCACTCGCTGAACGATCTCTCAGACGACTACGCAGGTGACGGGTGAAATTCATTCATCACAGTATAGCCAGAGCCTGACATTGTCAATAAGGTAAATGATCGATCTTTTGTCTCACTGCGATTTATGATATTATTATTGGATTATGTTTGTGAAGTATTGCCATGTTTTATCATTATTGTGAATGTCAGTAAAACTTTGCTTCACCATGTGGCTGACCCACGCAACCGGTTTTCAAAATCACGAGGTAGCCCCACTGACCAACTGTTGTTTCTCCTCTTTGAAGACGCATCTTTTTAGAGAGGCCTTTTCTTAGGCGCCATGAGTGAGTGTTGTTTGCTATTTTCGGTGATGGGATGTGTATGTGGTTGCGTGTTATTGACCAATGTAGGCATGTTGTGTTTACATTTGTTTGTGTAAAGCGCTTTGTGATTTTGGAAAGCGTTGTATCAATTGCCTGTTATTATTATTATTATTATTATTAGTCGTAGTAGTAGTAGTAGTAGTAGTAGTAGTAGTATTGCAGACCAGTGGCTGTACCAAGAAAGTGTATATTATTAATTACTTCTCCCTGTGTTTATTTTAGCCATGATATATATTTATATATGAATTATGTTGGAGATTCCAGTGGACCTCGGACTTAGAAGAATTGCTTGTCTCTTATCTGTATAAGTGGAAATGATCTCACTGAGGGCTGTTTCTGCCAACAGTGAGACGCTCTGCACACCCTTTGTAAACAAGGCGTTGCAGAAACTCGTCTTATGTTTTGCAGACGATCAGGATTGGTCCGCTGCAGGAAAAAGACCACACAGAGAAACAACCCTGACAGGTGGCCTGTACTTGAGCAGAGAGCATGGTGCTCCAATAGCTCAGTAGTCAACAAACAAGACGAAGAGACAGCAGCACCGCACATCGACGATAAAGCTAAGTCCATAGAACACGTGCATGAACACTGATCTATAGGGACTGTGCGGTAGTCCACTCTTCCAGAAAAACGAACAGTAGGACAAAAAGAACAAATAGCCCAATGATGAGACAGTAGCAAATATCGAGAACAGTAGCAGCATAAACCCATCAAGGAGCGAACTACTCGAAGTGAATTTGGACTGATAAGTTAATCCTAGTTATATTACGTTTTGGACATTTAGTTTAATGTAGTGATTAGAGAATTAGGTATAGAGTAAAGGAAATAAATGTGTGATATTTACTGTTAACAAGTGGCTGGACTACCTATGTTTTATAGCTGTGCGAGAGCTAGTGCGTCAGTGAATCTTTACACTTTTCTCCTTATTTCTGTAATCCCGTCCTCACACAGACCGGGCCAAACATATAAATGTATTAAGATTAGTCATAGGGCGATTTAACTAGCCGATCTCCGCAGACGAAAGACGAGTGGGTAATAGCATTCCATTGTGCAAAGCACAGCAACAATAGACCCACCGTCACAGAGTCCGCTAGTTAAAAGAAGAAGTTCGCTAGTAACCAAAAATAATTCATAGTTCCCATTCTTACGCCCAAGCTTTGACTGGGCCACGCGCCCTTGTAGAAAACGGCCCAACCCGAACTTTTAGTTTAATGTATCCCTATTAAGAGCCATAAAAATTGTTGCCCTGGAAGGCGGGGAAGCGTGTTGATAGTAAACCGGATTGCCGGCTACTAGTGCCACGACACTCTCTGCAGGCCACTGCCACTAACCTGCATAAAATGCCTGCCGACAATGTAGTCCCGCTCACCAAAAGCAGAAGACCAATGGTCAGGCGGGGAAAACATAATTATGTCGTGTCGCCTTGTCCTGCATAACCCAATGGCCTTGTCCTGCATAACCCAATGGCCACCTCAAAGGAATCTGCACAGCAGGAGCCAGCCAAGGCTAGGCTAACCAACAACTGGAGGGTAGACAATCTCTCCCCAGCGTGAACAGTCACCTCCCAGTCCGCCACATAAACAATTCACTTCATGACATTTAACTAGTATGGAAACGCGACCCCATTCCTCTCTCATTCTCTCTCTTTCCAATTCTCTCTTTGCTTCTGATGTGGCTCGGAAGAGTCCGCTGGATTTAAAGCAATAACTATGTAATGTAATGTAATGTTCTCTCTCTCTCTCTCTCATTAGTTTTGCTTTTGAGGCTTTTGTAATTCAATTTATTTATTTCAATTGATTGACATGTAATGTCTGTACCTGCTATTGAAGTGGATTCATCCTTGTCTCAGCTGTCTGAAAGCGCGCGTGTGTGTGTAAAGTCACACTATCTTTATTCATAAAAATACTGTGAAAATTTGGCGTGTAGCTTTTAAATTACAATATGAATAACCTACATACACACACACACACACACGCACACACAAATACAACGTGCAGGCACACTCATAAACAAACAATTACAATATAATTGTACACAGAACAGTGACAACTACAAGCAAAATAGAAATTATTGCAGACATATAATAAAATAAAGATTTCGATTTACGAAAACAAGAATTTGAAAATATATTTATGTATAAGATAAGATAAGATAAGATAAGATATTACTTTATTAATCCAAAAGCATGGAAATTACATTGTCTGTCAATTAAACATGTCCATTCATTCTTCTTTTACACACACATAAATATTTAGACATTATTAATGATCTTCAAACACATGGACATATTTTCATAATGCAGATATTTCAATTAAGCAGTAAAACGGATTAACGTAAGAACAGATAAATATGAGAATTTAAAACTTATTAGTGTGTAAACATATAAACTAACTAAGCTGCATGAGAGTTGTAGAGTATGTTTAGTAAGACCTACCGACTTGTTTGTTATGTGCTTGAATGGCAAGTGGTATGAATGAGTTCCTGTACCTATTTGATGTTCCCGCTGGTGCCCTAAAATGTCCACTCCTGTCTATCCTTCGAGAGTCAAATTCCAAGAAAAGTGGACGGTCACTGTCAGCCAAAATTGCAGTCAGCTTTTTTGTTACTTGTCTGCTATGTATCGTCGCTATGTCATCCTGTTCCCTCCCAACCACCCCACTAGCCCTTTTTATCTGTTTGTCCAATCTTCGTTTTTCTGTTTGTGATACGTTTCCTCCCCAACATGAGATTCCAAAAGAAATGATGCTTCCTATTACAGCTGTATAAAACAATTGTAAAATTTCCTGTTTTACATTAAAGGATCTCAGTTTTCTTAAACAAAACATTATACTTTGCAGTCGCTTGTAAATGTATTTTGTGTTATCTTTCCAAGTAAATCTATCATCGATAACCACACCTAAATACTTATATGCATGCACTCTCTCTACTTCTTCTCCTTTGATAAAGATAGGATTAAAATCAAACTTGTTTCCCTTCCTAAAATCAATTATCATTTCTTTTGTTTTGCTTACATTAAGATCTAGAAAATTTGAATCACACCAGTTGACAAAGCTATCTATTTCATCTCTGTACATGTTGTCCATGTTGTTGGTAATAAGACCAGAGAGTGCCGTGTCGTCTGCAAATTTTATCAGGGGACAGGATTCGTGCTTTTGTCTATGGTCTGCAGTGTACAAAGAAAACAAAAAAGGTGCTAGAACAGTTGAGGGGCTCCTGTATTAGTCAACACAATATTAGAATTGTATACTATAGAATTGGAATTGTTTTGAACTCTGACAAACTGAGGTCTATTTGTAAGATAGTCAAAAATCCATAGAATAGTTCTAATATCAACATTCATGCCTGCTAGTTTTTGAACAAGTGAATGGCATTGCATAGTATTAAAAGCACTACTAAAATCAAAGAACATAAGCCTGACATAAGAATTTGCATTTTCTAAATGTGAGTACATTTTGTTGAGGACAAAAAGAACAGCGTCTTCAACATTTCTCTTGCTTCTATAGGCAAACTGCAGTGGGTCAATAAAATCTGATACTAAAACATATAACTTATTAAGAACAAATTTTTCAAAAACTTTCATCGTGACAGAGGTTAAAGCAACAGGGCGAAGATCATTAAAAACTTTGACTGGATTCTTTTTAGGAACAGGTACTATGCATGACATCTTCCAAAGAGTAGGTACAACAGACTGAGTAAAAGACATGTTAAACAGAACAGTAAAAATACCAGCAAGTTGGTTAGCACATGTTTTTAGTAACTTAGGTGTAACTTTGTCAGGACCAGCAGCCTTTCGAGTGTTTAACTTAGTAAATGCTAAGCTTACATCCTCCTCACTAACTAATTGACTTTCAACCTCTCCTTCCTCCCCTTTCCTCCTCATTAATCCTTCCCTTAACTGCTCTCTCTGACTAGAAAAATCTTGACAGTCAAAACGACAGTAGAACTTATTGAGGTCATTTACATATTCTTGAGTACATTCCCCAAGTTGTGCACTCCCCCCTTTCTTACCTTTGAACCCAGACATTAATCCCATTCCCTCCCACACTCTTTGTATATTATTTTCTGTAAAATGTTCCTCAATTTTTTCCTTGTATTTTTCTTTCCCTTTTCGAATGTCCTTGTTTATTTCTTTCTGTATCTGTTTCTTAGTTTCTTTATCTAAATTGTTCTTGTAAGCCTGTTTCTTTTTGTTCAAAGTTAATTTAGTTTCCTTGGTGATGTAGGGTTTGTTGTTGGCATATATCTTCACAGTCTTTTTAGGTATTATAGTTTCTTCACAGTATCGGATATAGTCTGTAACGCTTTCCACTGCTTCATTTATGTTTTTAGCACTGTCGATAAACACACTCCAGTCTGTTGTCTCAAAACACGTTTGTAGTTCTTCCACACTTTCCATGTTGTATTTGTAAACTGTCCGTTTCATTGGTATGTAAAATAAAGTAATAAATAAGTAAATACTTTATATATATACAGTGAACTTCGGATATAGTAAAGTGCCCTGGGACCAAATAAATCTTTAGTATAACCGAATATTTACTACAACCGAAAATCCGTTTACAGTAAAGTTTTTAAAGTTTACTTTACTATAACCGAAACTTCGTTTATAATACAGTTTTAGAGGTTTACTTGACTATAACCGACTTCGTTTATAATAACGATTTTAGAGGGTTAATTTAGCATAACCAAAACTTTGTTTTTGTTTTAATTTAACGTTTACTAATCCGACACTCTCATTATAAAGAGATAGAAAACCACAGGGCCGGACCAATCCATTTTCGAGGGAGGGGATGGGGTGGGGTGCTAGTCTAGTTCTTTTTAAAGTGTATGGTACAGAGTGGTGAAACACCACAAGTAAAACTACCGTAACTAACTGCCTTACATAACGTATTTCCAGTTGAACAAAAACTTCCATCTCCTACTTTCTTTATTTTTTTTATTTTGTTGTTGTTGTTGTTGTTGTTGTTGCCAAGGGGTGGGGGTGGGGGATGCTGCAGCACTCCTAGCACCCCCCCCCCCTACCCCCTGGATCCGGCCCTGGTGCAAATAAAGAAGAAGAAAAGCAAAACAAATCAGTGAACAAAATAATGACCTCTCGAATTTCCATCTTTTACCAGGATTTCTGCAGACTGTAATCGTCTGTGTGTCTATTTGTCTGTGTGTTCACGTAACTCAACATCGTTCTACATTGAGCTGACATTTGGCGCGTTATATACATGTACATTGGAATTGGGTCCCATTAATTGATTAGATTCACATAGTTGAACAGTTAAAATAAGACAGTGCAAATCGAACGAATCGCTTTCGTTATTACATATTTTAATTTAGATTAATATTGCTGTGTTGGTTTGTTGTCTCTTGCTGAATTCCACACGAAAACTATCTTTTCCCATTTTAACTTACACCCCCACCCTCCCCAGCTCCAGCCCCACACCCCCGGACAGCCGTCCATAAGTCGTCGTGGAGACGTTTGTCTTACCAGAGTTGCCAAGAACAAAATTCAAAGTATTCATTTGAGTGGTTGGACAAGCTCTCTCTCTCTCTCTCTCTCTCTCTCTCTCTCTCTCTCTCTCTCTCTCTCTCTCTCTCTCTCTCCCTCTCTCTCTCTCCCTCTCTTTGTCGAACATGGCCTTTTCAAAATTTAGATTTTCTTCTTCTTTGTGTTTCCCTTCCCACACCCCTCCACCCCTAATGGGTATTACCTATTGCTATCGTACTTACAGGTAAATAGCAATTGCGTTACTTGAGTGAACATTATGAATATGCACTCATCGTCAAGATCTATTGTTTCTGGACACAGCCACATGATAACAAGTGATATTTCAAGAAAGTGAAAAGGTCCTTTAAGCCTTTCGTGTGAAGCCACCAGAAATCCACGGGAAATAGCTGAAAAAGATACTTTTTTTTATGAACACTTGCAGTAGGTCCATTGTCCCTTATTGGATTCCATTACGCTCACATATGTTGATTGATTATTTTTGTTTATTAACTCGGGTATTATAAACTCTTCAAGAAAACCTCTCTTATAACCCAGTTTGTGTATATTGTTTGTTTATGTCCGTGTGTGTAAGTTCACGTGTGTGTGAGTGTGTGTGTGAGAGAGAGATGGAGAGTTTATAATACCCGAGTTAATAAATAGGTAGGCCTACATCGGAGGCACGGTGGCCTATTAATAGAGCTTTGGCTTGCGGATCTGAAGGTCCCGGACTCGAGCCCAGGCCGGGGCATTGTGTTGTGTCCTTGGGAAAGACACTTTACTCCCGTTTCCTACTCCTTCGGATGAGAGTATAAACCAAGGTGAAGTCTGTGTCGCATACATTCCATGATAACGGACCTCATGTCCTAGACGGGTGACACCCAGCATGCACTTGGTCCTTCTCCCCCATCCCTGGCTGCCCAGGATTGTGCTCAATATATATATATATATATATATATATATATATATATATATATATATATATATATATATATATATATATATATATATATATATATATATATATATATATAAAGCCTGTGGTGTGATTTTTATTTATTATTATTACTGAGGATTTGTATAGCGCACATATTTTACCATACTTAGCGACTCAAGGCTGATACAGGATCTAATTCAAGCTGTCCGAGGCCAACTTGCAGCCTTTGGTCGCATCGTAATAATGCTCCAGACAATTGAGCACAATCCTGGGCAGCCAGGGATGGGGGAGAAGGACCAAGTGCATGCTGGGTGTCACCCGTCTAGGACATGAGGTCCGTTATCATGGAATGTATGCGACACAGACTTCACCTTGGTTTATACTCTCATCCGAAGGAGTAGGAAACGGGAGTAAAGTGTCTTTCCCAAGGACACAACACAATGCCCCGGCCTGGGCTCGAGTCCGGGACCTTCAGATCCGCAAGCCAAAGCTCTATTAATAGGCCACCGTGCCTCCGATGTAGGCCTACCTATGTGTTACAGGGCTATTACTTTATTTCTCTCTCTATATAATATAAATATAGAAATAAAGCCTGTTGTGGGATTTTCCATGTAGGCCTATCTATGTGTTACGGGGCATTTCTGTTATAAACGACCCACAAAAAATGTCTGCCACACAACAAACTCAAAAATCGAAATATGCCTCGTAAAAGCGCAATCTCTAAGTTGAAATGAAGAGAAATTGGATCATGTTAATTTTGTGTTGTCTCTTTTTTCAAAATATAATTATGTCTGTGTGTATGTGGCATTGTGTGTGCGTGGAGATTCAATTCATTCTTACAGTAGTTATTGGAATTTGCTGACATTGGTCATTGACCCACTGAGTAAAAGATCATATTTTCATCGCGCCAACTGTGACCACCTAAGCTTCTACAAATAATTATCACTGGGTTAATTTTTGTTTTCGGTCTACTTTAACTTTCGTGAGAATAGAGCAAGTCCAAATACATAAAACCTTGGCGAATTGTATACCTTTGCTTAGGAATAAGCATATGTGAAGTACGGTAAGTGTTTTTATAGAAAGAAACACACATCATGATTTTCTTGGGTTTGCACGGAATGTCACTTAGATGTTGTTTTGTTTTTTTTACCTATCTTTGAAGTATCCATACCCCCACTCCCATGTTCCCGTTTGCAACCAACCGATGTATATGTTAAAAATGGCATCAGCAGGGATGTAAATTTGTCGCCTTTTCCGCCATGTCTTGCTTTGAAATCCGCCACACAAAATAAATTTCCGCCAGAAGTAAAAAAAATTAAAGTTTTTTTTTTCTTTTTTTTTCCCCCTTCGTTTTTTTTGCGCGTTACTTAGGATTTTTTTTTTGCGTTCTTTCGATTAGGCATCCAAGGGAAGTAATTACCGTGCCTCAGAACCAGCAACAATATGGCGGCTTGAACCACGGGCTCTGAAGTCTCTTCTGTCGTCTTTGAAAATTCGTTCTTCAATTACTAAACGACTTTACGAAGACGAAAGAAGAGACTTCAGAGCCTGTGCTTCAACTGGCAAAGCAAAGATAAACCCACCCCAAAAATTTGCTGCTTGGAAAGCCTTAACCGAAAGAGGCAAGAATAAATGTAGGTGGAACTGGCTGAACAGGATTGTTGGTGAAATGAGAGTGGGGTATGCAAGAAGAACAGTCGACAAGGAAGGTGTGGTTTTATGCAGCTGCTGTATCACAAAAATTGCCTACAAAGGGTTCATTGCTCTGTCGAATCACATTACCAAGAAGAAACGCCAGCAAAACTATCGTGCACTGTTGGGTGGAAAAATAATTGCGGGGGAGAGTCGGTGTTTTTGCTTACTGCTTTTGATGTCAAACTACAGTAAGACTGTCATGGAACAGGTTTACGTCTATAGCCTACAGGAACAATTTGAACGTGTATTTAAGCTTATTATGCAATATGCACACAACATATTGTTGTTTGATGGTATTCTTCAAATCCCACATACTGTGGCAGTGAGCAGGCAATATTACATGTGTTAGACTCAGAGCAACAGTCTTGTGATGAAATGGAGATTACTTATGAAATCTTATGAAAATAGGAATCTGGAAGCTTTATTCGTTTTACATAGATCTGTGAAAAGTAGAACTTTTGACTGTTTCTTTGAGCATGAAGAAGACAAATTGGTCTTTGAGTGAGGACAAACTACACCTGTTACGTGTCTTGGCTAACTTGCTGAAGGAAGTGTAAGCTTTCTATGGGAGTAAAGTATTTGTATTAGGAAAGAAAAGTTTGATACAAATGTCAGTAATGGTACACCCTTATTAAGACCTCCCCTATTAAGACTGCAGATGTGCCTACCTTAGCGCTGGCGCGTATTTTTACGCAATTTTAGCTCAAATTACGAGATTACGATTAGTTCCTCCAAAATACGCATTTTCGCTTTTGTCAAATACGATTTTTTTTTCACCAAGCGATTTTTTTAAAAAGAATCCAATCCTTTGTCCGATCCACTATTTCTACTGTTTACGGTTTAGGTTATCAGTTCGCATGCGCAAGACGAAATCTCGTATGCGAGATATGGTGCGTTGTGCGTTGTTTTATTATCCGCCATTTTCTTACTATATAGTAGGCTTCCACTGTGTTCCTTTGTTCGATGTGTTGGTCCATGGCTTCGCGTAAACGTCAACAGTTAAACGAAACCACTGAAGACGAAGATTCTCGTGATACAAAAACTGGTATGAATGCTGCTAAAAAGACTCAAACGAAACAGAACTTTTTGCTTGAATATAAAACAAGATTTCCTGGGATCACTGAATCGGAAAAAGGGACGAAGTATGCATTTTGCATGCACCGTGTGCAGGAAAGACTTCGGTTATCGATCATAGTGGTGCCTATGACATTCAAAGACATGTGGAGTCTGCTGGACACAAGGCCAAGGCTGAAGTTTCACAGAAAGCTTCTATCAAGCACTTGTTTTTTTGTTAAGTGTGCGACGGCTGCACACAGCAAAGAAGCATAAAAAGAAAGTGTCACTCTCGAGAGCTGAAATGTATATATGGTAGACATGATGGCCAAGTTCAATTTGCCGCTAAAATCAGCTGAGACGCTAGTGGCGTTTTGTAAACAGGCATTTCCAGACTCAAAAATAGCACAAGGTATGTTGTATTTTTATCTCTTTCTCTCTCATTGATCTCGCCATTTAGGCTACATTGTTTTGATTTAAACCGATCTGTTACTGTGTTTAGACTAGTGTTTTAATTTAAACTGATCTGTTACTGTGTTTAGAGTAGTAGTAGTAGTACTAGTAGTTAAGTTCAGTAGTTGTAGGTGTTAATATGTCGGACTGATTAGGCCGTAATTGTGTAAAGCAAAGGCTTTTTTACTATTGTAAGTATTAGTGTCCCATGTGACTGTATGATGTATCAGTGAGTGTATACTCTGAGGTTCCTAATAATGGTACAAGGTTGAATAAGAGTACAGGGTTACATTTTGTTAGAAAATCAATAAGAGCACGGGGTTGAATAAAAGGGGTTGAATAAAAGTACGGGTAAGAAAATCAATAAGAGTAGGGGGGTTTCAATAAGAATACTGGTTATTATATTTTGTAAATGAATTAACGTGTAATTAATATAACTGTAACTCTATAGGCCCTACACTTTTTCAAAAATTTAAGTGACCCTTTCCTGAGTCTGAGCATGCTTTTTTGTTTCAGGCCAAGGAAGCTAATCACCTCCGAGACTGCAGGCTGGAACAGTTTTTTGCTGATGTCTTGAAGTACTACCAAACAGTATGTGAGTACCTATTCAAGAGATTTCCTCTGGATGACCCATTCAGGGTTGCCAACCACTACGGAATTTCCGTAGTTTACTCCGGAAATGAATACGCGGCTACGGAGCTATGCAAATCGAAAATTTACTACGGAAAGTCAATTTTCGACGATAGTATTACAGTTTTAACGAGTTTTATTGAGCGCCTGTGCCTCCCGTAGCACCTCAAGGTCACGGTCATTCGGTTTACGTGCACGGTGTAATAGATCACGCTCCCAATGCATGTTAGGACATTCGACCTATCACCGTGAAGTGGTTTTGCAAACGGCCAATCGGTGCACAAAACCTCGACCTTTCTGTGACACTTTCGTTACCGGGTCACGTTCTACAACGCGAGAAGAAAAGTTTGTGTGCGGCGTATTTGAATCCATGATGCCAAAAAGAAAGAAAACTAGCGATGAAAGCCCAGAAAAAAAGAAGAGGACAGCAAAGAGTATTCTGAAAAATTTCCGTGCATCACTGCGTCATCGAGATCAAAACACAGCGTGTATTGTACAGCGTGCTTGGCAGATTTTAGCATTCAACATGGCGGCTTCCACGATGTGACGCGACACGTGAATGGCAACCGTTACAAAAGTCGTTGCCCTGATCCAGAAAAGTTAGTCCCTGTTCAGTCGGTAGCCACCTTCTTCAAGCCCGATATTGATCTCTCAATAATTCGTGCGGAAACACTCTTCACAACCTTCGTTGCAGAGCACAATCTGCCTGCGTCGGTAGCATATCATTTCAGTAAGTTAGTGAAGGCAATGTTTCCGGACTCCCAAGTTGCCAAGAGCTTTGCATGTGGGCGAACAAAAACTGGACATATAATACGAACGCTAGCAGAAGAGGCGGTTAAGGAGGCAAGCACTGCCATGGAATCTAGTCCATTTGTGTTAGCCACTGACGGGAGCCAGGAAGGGGAGGGGGGGGGGAAGTTTTTTTTTGTTTTAGAAAAAATAGAACAGATTTCAGGTCCTTGCTCAGCCCAGAGCAACTGGAGGCTGTTCTTGTGCTGAAAACAAAACTGCAAGGCACTCCATGCTATGACTCAAAGCTATCTGACAATTTGCTGAGAAAGTGCAAGGCTGCCACCAGAATGGGCCTTGCTAAAGACTATACATGTTCCCAGAGAGAGAATAGAGCCAATTCAATAAATGTGGAGTATTGTATGAAGTGTTTCATCTTTCCTTGCAACTGTGCTTGTTTAGTAGTGTGTGTGTGTGTGTGTGTGTGTGTGTGTGTGTGTGTGTATGCATGTCTTTGTTAAAAAAATGCGAGGACGTATGGCTACTGAAAATGTCATAAAACTACTGAAATTCAGAATTTTTACTACTGAAAACTTTTTTGGGGGTTGGCAACTCTGGGTCCATTGCTGATAAATGCGGAGGTAGCAGATGTTCAAAGGCAGGTGGATGCATCTTCTGTCAGCTTGGACTTCTTTTTGACCAGGTTTGTTGGAATCTTTTTTTTTTAATATATTTTTTTGCTATTGAAGTCCTTTATTTTACATAAATTTGACATGACAAAAGAAATAGAATATTTTATTGTTATTACTTATTATATTATATTAAAGGTTATTCCCACTTTTATTTTTTATTAATTTATTAAACCTTTATAAAAATTGTGTGTTCTTTTGCAGGTTTCCAGTCCTACCCAAAGGTATTCAAAAGCAGCAGATCATGACACAGTTCATGGAATACCAGTGTGATGATGTGACTGCCAGCATCAAATCTCGCTTGGATGACACCTGGGCAGAAATTGCCAAACTGAAAGACTGCATTGGCCAGTGTCTGTACAAGGAGCTGGCAGAAGTCATGATGGGTATTTTGACTTTACCTCACTCCTCTGCCCATTGTGAGAGGGTCTTTTCGTGTGTGAGGAAAAACAAGACAGACCAAAGGGCCAGCCTGGGAAGAAAAACTTTGGAGAGCTTGTTAATATTAAAGTCTCGGCCATACTGTCACCCATCTTTATCCACGTCAGAGAATGTGAAAGCTGCAAAATCATGCTATGCGGAGCATCTAAAGCAGTATAATTAAAATACCTGACAATGATGCTTGCAAACAAAACGTGTGCTTAATGTTTAAATAAAAATGTCCTCGTTCTTGAGTCTGTTGTATGTACTTCTTGGCTAATATTTTCAGCGCACGTTGCGCCGCGAATGTTATTACACAAATTACACATTTTCAAGCAGCCCATTACACACAAAAAAGGGACTTCCGGTTCATCCAATATGGCGACAACAGTTTAGAACCAAAGCTAGAGGAAGCCACAAACCAAATTCACAAAGTTAGAAGTCATCAAACAAGCATGGGAGGAGTTTTCTCTGATTTTTTTGAGATGGGAAAGAAAATTTCTCATTTGGTTTTAGCAGAAGATGTGTGCAGTATTGTCAGGACCGCTGACAACTACCCTGTTGAAGAAAACCACAGTTCCTCTGACGACAACGGTCTACAGATAGACGGTGAACATCAGCAAGAAGATTTACGAAGTGAAATAAGAGCCTTATGGCCCGGTCACACCGCCCGCACTTTGTTGGAGCGTTCCTTGAACGGTAGGGAGGGGGGACCGAATTTCGACAACGCTCGTCACCGCGCAAAAAATGGGAAAAAAATCGAAAACACGGGCGTTGCCTTAGCGGTGCTCCGCTGAAGCCGGCGTTGCTATAGCGTTGGCTTAACGGTAGAGAGCGTTGGTTTAGCGGTGACGCGGGCGTTGATAGAGCGGCGTACTGCGCATGCGGGCGTTGGCTCGGCGGGGGTTTAAAGTTGGTTTAGCGGCATACCGCTTTTGAGAGGGGCCGGGTAGCTCAGTTGGTAAGAGCGTCTTGCTAGTAACCGAAAGGTCGCTGGTTCGAATCCCGGATTGGTCAACGTTTGATCATATTATTTTCCCCTTTACCAACAACTGGCCCGCTGGTGTCAGTATAAATCGGTCCAGTAGTCACCTATATGCGAAAGTGTCGTGTGACTATAATCTACATACAAACAAAACCGCTTTTGACTACGGAGCTGAACGGATCATCATGCCACGTGGACAAAAGAAGAGGAAGGCTGGAGAAGGAAAGGCAGCAGCACAGTGTTCAGTTGATAGCCACCATTCTCTCCTGCCAATCCACTGATCCTGATGGGGAGTTGCACCAATGCTTGAGTAAGTTTCGCTGCCTCTTCCCATCACGTGAGGCTGTGTTGGGGCCTTGCACAACGATAGTGTCCTCCACGTTCCGTCCTTCTCTCAATGCCCCAAGCTGCAGGTTCCCATCTGGTTGTGCACGGTCCACAAGTCTGTTCTGGACCACTAGGAAGCGGGTGAGCATCAAGTTGTGGAGGATGCAGCAAGCTTCCACGATGGTTCTGACATTTTCATGGTGATGTTGCATGGTGGTGAGCAGAATCTGGAACCTGTTGGCCAGGATGCCGAAGGCGTTCTCCATGACCCGTCTTGCCCTGGACAGCCGATAGTTGAAGATGCGCTCTTCATGGGTGAGGTTTCTGGTGCTGTACGGCTTCATGGGGTAGGTCCGCAGTGAGAAGGCGTCATCCCCGATGATGAAGTAAGGCACATCCTGATTGTCATTGGGTAGGGGATCTGGCTGAGGAAAGGCATGAATCCTGTTCTGGTCCAGCCCACGATGGAGATCACTTTCGTTGTAGATCTGAGCGTCTGAGGATGAGCCATTGCCTGATAGGTCAATGTAGGTGAACTTGTAGTCAGCATCCACCATGGCAAACAGGATCACGCTGTAAAAGCCTTTGTAGTTGTAGAATTCTGAGCCAGAGTTACAAGGAGCTTTACAGGCCACGTGCTTGCCATCAATGACACCAACTGTGTGGGGAAAGTTCCATCTCTGGTACCATTGGTCAGCCAGGTCTCTCCATCTTTGTTCAGTTGTTGGGCAAAACATGAGTTCATCTGTGTACTCCTCAATGATGGCCTTTACCACTTCTCTGACTACCACACTGATGGTGTTGTGGGGAACCCTCCAGGCGTATTGCATGTTTCTGTAGGTGTTACCAGAGGCCAGGTGCCGTAGGGTGATTGCCACTTTGAGACCAGGTTCCAGGCTTGCTCGGTAATTGGTGTCTTGCTTGGTCAATCTGGGGGTCAGCCTCTGTACATCTTCATCAAACATGGCTGGTGACATCCTCATGAAGTGCTGGAAGGCTCGTGGATCCTCATTCCTCAGCTCCACCATCAGCTTGTCATACAGTCCATGTTAAGGCCTTCTAAGAATCCACTGTCTGACCCACACAACTCTGTCTCTCCTTCTTCTCTCTCTTCTCCTTCTGTCAACAGCTTGTTGCAATCTGAGGAGGTTCTGATTCTTCTGCTGGACTAGTGCACCAATCATAGCAAGTCTCTCAGCATCCATGGTAGTACAGTTTTACTGTAACTTTGAGCAAATTCGATGTAAATGAGGTCTGCACTCAACGGCAGCTCGATTCCAAATGGGCTCCATGTCCATTTCTCCCCGTATTTATAGCCAAATTCTGATCCCCCTCCGACACCTCCATATCAACGCCAAACCAAAGTTCATCACCGCAATGGATCGCTGCTTCAACGCCAGACACCGTTACAGCAATCCCGTGTCCGCTCGTAAAACGCTTACAACCGCTCCACCAAAGTTTGTGCAACGTTTAATCACCACCCGGGCAAAGCTGGCGAAGCAGCGGTGGTCCAGCGTTCAAGATTTCTGCGTTGGTCTAGCGGAACCAAACGTTCACGAACTTGCGTCTAGCGGTGCCAAACTTTGACTGGGCGTTGTTGGAGCGGTGGTGAACTTTGCCGGAGCGGAAAATTGCCCACTCCTCACCGCTCGCAATATTTTGTGCAGCTCAAAACTTTCGGAGCGGTAGGAGGGACCATAAGCGGTGGCTGAGCGTATACGGCGTTGCCTTAACGGGGGCCAACTTCTGGTGAACGGTAACGAGCGGTGATGATTTTTTTTCATCGCTCCAGGAACGCTCCAGCAAAGTTCTTGCGGTGTGACCGGGCCTTTAACAATGCTGGAGAAAGGTATTTATGACAAAATAGAGCAAGTAGAAAGATCTGTGAAGGAAGCAGGAAAGGAGAGAAGGGAAGACGAGAAAGAAAGTCAATCGACGCCTGTGCGGCAGACAAAGGAAATCGGCGTTCAGGTGAAATTTACTTACGCAGAGGTGGTAACGTCGAATTCATCAACGGTATCGACGAGTAACGATACACCGAAACAAAGGCACAACGCGAAAAATGGAGAGAAACTGGCAAAAGAACAAAATGATGACAAAGCAGCAAATGACGTCATGTCAAAAAATGACGAAATAAAAAATAGCGGAAAAAATGACAAAATTAGGCCTCTCTTACCTTCAGCATCTTTGCCATCAGTACTGCTCACCAGTGATTCTGTGATGAATGGAGTAGACTCAAAAAAGATTAGGAAAGTCTTACGGTTTTATGATCAGTTCAATCAAAACCTACCGCATAGGGGACTTGAATACACAGGTTCAATCGTTTTCTCGTCGAAGCCACTCACGAATGGATGCTGTAGTTGTTCACTGTGGGGTGAATGACATTAAACATAATGATCCAAAGCATGCCAGTGCACATTTGGTGAAAGCAGTTAAAGAACTGTCAGCAACTTACCGTACAAGCATGATCGTCATCAGCAAGATAACACCTGTAAGGAACGAGGAGTTGGAAAGAAAGAGAGCGGTGTTTAATGCTTTAATTGAGGATGACCTGGGCGACATGAACAACATAACATTTGTCAACCATGAAAATGTACCCTTATATCTTTTGAGAGATGGCATCCACCCAAATGCAAGAGGGGCGTCTATTCTCGCTCGAAATTTGGGGCGGCATATCAGAAGCCTTCTTTGGGAAAATCAGCGCAGAAGAAGTGGTAGGCTTACGCATTACCAAAGAAATTCATGGTTCAGTCGTCAATTTCCCTTGGTGCAATGGTACTGATTTGTGAACTGTACATACACTAATGTTATTACAACAATAATACAGAATCAGAAACAAATGTGAACAACTGCAATAAGAAACAAACAAAAATGATAATAATAATAATATCTTTAATTATTAAACTATCAATCGATTGAGTCTTAGGAAAGATGAAGAAGTGGGTATTACGATTGTGACGTCATCTGCACATGAAGGACATATAGAGCACGGTGACCATCACGCGGCCAGACCGAGGTGCGGCCAATCCTAATTAATAACTCCTATTCTACTAGCTTTAAAGCTTTGAAGAATTACAATTGCTTCCCTTGAGTCTACCTTAGCATTTTTGTCGTGATTTCCAGTTTATGGCGGCACTCTGCATATGAATTTTACTGTCTGTAAGTATTGACCCAAGAAAAGTTTATTTTTTGAGATTACGGTGACCATCACGCGGCCAGACCGAGGTGCGGCCAATTCTAATAACTCCTATTCTACTAGCTTTTTCTGTTTTAATTTTTTTCGTTTCTTGTCTTATTTGTGTTTTTGTAAGTTTTAAAAAGTTGTAAAGGGCCTGGCCGATTGTCGGGCATGGTGTCGGCCGCGTGTATGCATGGTGGCCGCAGCTGTGGCTTATTGTGGGACGCACCTTGGCCACCTGGCCGCATCATGGTACACTGAAATTGTGCAGAAATTGCTAAGTAGGTCCACAATGTTTCATTTATAGAACCCCGGCCAAGTCAGTGCCGGTACTGCGACCTCCCGATTCAAAAAAATTACACTTGGATTCTGATTGGTTCGTAAACAAAAGAAGTATGAGAAAGTGTTCGCTCGTGGCCGCAAGGGAAGCAGGACATTTTCCCCCTGGACATTCCCCCCCCCTCCCCGCCATCTCCCCCCTGCCTTTTCCCCCCTGGATATTTCCCCCAGTATTTCCCCCCCCCCAGTATTTTTACCCCCAGGATATTTTCCCCCGGTCGGTATTACACAGTTTGAAGTATTCTCTCTCAATAAATTAATGGATCTATTCTAACAACTGAAAGATAGAAATGCATTACACTGTTTGAAGTAGTCACTCTCAATAAACCAATTGATCTATTCTCACAACTGAAAGATATAGATGTATTAAACTGTTTGAAGTAGTCACTCTCAATAAACCAATTGATCTATTCTCACAACTGAAAGATAGAAATTTCAGTGTTCTCAATAATTTAATTAGATTCACCTTCACTGTATGGATCTCAACTCAGGCATGCAATAATTACCTATTGATCTCTTATCACAGCTGTAACGGGCAAGGTTTCTGTTCCAGTTCATCCCTCAACATGATGTATATATAAAGCCAGACAATTTATTTGATGACCAGAATAGAAATAATAAATATTTTCTATCACAGTAATCATGCACAAAGTTGAAAGTATTCGAGGAGAGCTCAAGATTATGTACAATGGATATGCATATGTTAAACAGAAGAACCTCGCTGATGGAATTATTAGTTATGAATGCTAGAAACGACGTCGACGGCCTGTCCGAGTGCAAAGTGAAGATTAAAGTTAAGGATGAGGCAGTTATAGGTTCATTGCATGATCACACGCATGCACCAGATTCAGCGAGGTGTGAAGTATTGACAGTTAGACATAACATTAGGAAGAGAGCACGAGAAACAGAAGAGGCACCGCAACAGATTCTCGGTCGTGAAATGCAAAATATCAGTCAGGGAGCTGCAATTCAGATGGTACCGCTACGCCACATTCGACGACAAGTAAGAAGAGTTCGTCAGGCAGCTGGGGCACCACAAGCGATTCCAACTGATCGAGCAACTGTTGATTTACCTTATGAATACAAGACTTTAGCTAGTGGCGAAAATTTTCTGTTGTTTGACAGTGGCATTGGAGATAACAACAGAATCTTGATTTTCGGCACTAATCGTACCGTTACATTACTAGCTGAATCTCCTAACTGGTTTATGGATGGCACCTTCTCTGTCGTACCTGAGTTGTTCTTTCAGCTGTATACTGTGCATGCGCTTGTCAGCGGTAACATTATTGCTTGCCTTTACTGTCTACTACCAAACAAAACAACTGAAACCTATCGTAAGTTGTTTCAGCAAATCATGGCATTGATTCCTAACATAAAACCATCGTCAGTTATGATGGATTACGAGAAAGCAGCAATGAATTCGATTTGCGAGATATTTGAAGACGTCCAGCTACAAGGCTGCTTTTATCATCTGTCACAATGCATCTACAGGAAAGTTCAGCTTCTTGGATTTCAACAAAAATATCAAGAAAATACAGAATTCTCGTTGTCGATCAGGATGATACCAGCTCTCGCATTTGTTCCTCTTGAAGATCTTTTGGATGTTTTCGACAACCTGCCGGAATCCACAGCCGACGCCGACGTGCTGCAGGTTATGGATTATTTCGAAGACAACTACATTGGGAGAAGACGAACACGCAACAACCGAGCTACTCCATTATTTCCTCATGCAGTTTGGAACATCAACAGTCGCGTCAGGGATGTCCTACAACGTACCAACAACAGTGTCGAAGGCTGGAACAGGAAGATGCAAACTGCTGTTGGTGCTAATCATCCTAATCTGTGGCGATTTCTCAATGTTCTCAAGAGAGAACATGGCCTACTGAACACCATCATTGATCAAGCACTTGGTGGTCATGTAACAGAGCCACGGCAAAAGAAGTATCGCGACTGCAATGAGCGAATTCAGAATATCGTCGCCGACTATGGAAATCGAGACAGCATGGAGTTCCTGCGTGGTATTGCCCATAACCTAAATCTGTGAGGTCGTACTATTACGTTATCAGATTTAATTGACAACTTGAAGTAATATCGTTGTAGTTAATTTAGCATATATATATTTTAAAACTTTATTGATTACTATATCATTTAATTGGACACTTAATGTAATCTCTGTTAATTTATCGTATATTTGAGGAGCATATACATTTTATGAATCTTGTCTGCCAAGATTGGCATTACTATTGTGTGTTTTTAAATTGAGCAACAGGGGGGAAATATCCATGGGGGAAAAATACTGGGGGGGGGAAATATCCAGGGGGGAAAAGGCAGGGGGGAGATGGCGGGGGGGGGGAAATGTCTGGGGGGGAAAAGTCCTAGACTCAGTGGTCACCCTACTCTAGGATGTTTATTATCCTTAAAATGGAAGGTGAAATGGAAGTACCAAAAAATAAGAAATTTCATAATTCATTCATTGATCTGAGATATCTGAAAAATAATAGTTAAATTGAGTTATGCGTATGTTATTTGAGGTTTGAGGTTAGAGAGAGAGAAAAAAAAATTCATTTATGTGTGTGCAAAACATTGATCAGCGGTTTGCCAGTGATGCCAATAACAACAGTAACAGATGTAAATTAACTTTAATATAAAATGATAATTGTATTAGAATTACTTTAGAGTAAATGATAATTATTTTGTGTTATATGCTTTGTGGTGACTTTGATGTCATAATTTAATAATGTTTGACAATTCGAGGTTTTTATATTGTATTGGTAAGATTTGAACACACGATTTAGTATCGTATTAGTCCGGTTTTTATTTAATTTGTTCATTAATATTTTATTGTTCTTGACATTGTTATTAAGCAGATTCATTTCAAAATTACTTGGTAATTTATAAATTAATATGAAGGATAATGTAAGAATCTTTCAGTGGAATTGCAGGTCAATTAATACAAATGTATTACATCTCGAAAAACATATATCAGAGCATAATTACAGTGTATTAGCATTACAATCTTTAAATGTTGATGTACATAGATTATCTAAATTAACATCGTACTTTACTACTAATATCCACCACTATATATATACTTGTGGAAAAGAAAAGAAGAAAATTCAAACAGCTTTATATATAAGATCTGATTTTCAATACAACGTCATTCATCCATCACCAATACCATCTGATGCTGAAGGTGTATTTTTTACGAGCGTCACAATTAAATTCAACAGTCAGGAAATTATTAATATCATGTCTGTTTATCTCCCTAATGGTCCAATAGAAGACAATACGGATTGGATTAAAAACATTGATTGGACACAAAATAAATGGATTATACTTGGAGATTTTAACGCCCGTTCTTCATTTTTGGGATAACGAAACTATTACTGTGACTAGCAAATCGTTTCGTTGAAAATATTGTAAATTCT
Source organism: Oncomelania hupensis (assembly GCA_036898135.1). Classification (NCBI taxonomy): domain Eukaryota; kingdom Metazoa; phylum Mollusca; class Gastropoda; order Littorinimorpha; family Pomatiopsidae; genus Oncomelania; species Oncomelania hupensis. Next base: position 82,547,422 of record CM072514.1, on the reverse strand, counting down.
TCGTTAGTTTTATTAAATGACGGTTGTATAACTAGGACACCAGATTTGATAGTGCATTAACCATCTGCAATTGATCTTTCACTTATTAGTCCCGATTTAGCAACTAACGTTACGTGGTTTACAGAATTAGATACTTTAGGCAGTGACAATTTGCCTCTTATACTTAATCTACATGAAATAATTATTGATGATGATTTTAATAATAGTTCTGAAGATCAAATTCCTAAATTTAAATATGCCGAAGCTGACTGGGAAACGTTTCAGCATAGTTTGAATTCATATGATCGTAATAACATAGAAAATGATAATATTAATATTTTTTATTCAAACTTTTCAACAGCTGTTTTACAAGCTGCAGAATTATCAATACCAAAGTATAGGACATTTAAAGCAGGGAAATATAAAGGAAATTGTTGGTGGACAAATAATTGTGCTGAAGCAGTTTCATGTAAAAAGGAACATTTTAAACAATGGTTGAAGAATAAAAATGATGAAAATTCTAGGTAGTTATATGCCATTCTAATGGCATTACAATATATTGTTGAATCATACTTAGATATATTTAATATATTAATTTGTGTTGATTCAAAATCAGTTCTACAATCTATACAAAATTGGGAGAATAAGACTAGATCAGATTTATTATTTGAGATACGATATTTGATACATGTAATTATTAGTAGGGGGATTGGTGTTAACTTTTGTTGGGTTCCATCTCACTCCGGCTTGTATTGGAATGAATATGCAGACAAACTTGCAAAAAGAGGAACTACAAATGTAAAGTTGATAAATAATTGTAATCTAAAATTATCTAGTCATGAACTCGTTTCATTAATGGAAAAACATTTTCAAACATTTGTAAATAAACAAATTATTTTATCATGTTCGAGAAATATTGCAAAAGTTATATATAAAATGCGCTTGGATTCGTGGTTAACAAAATATGTAAAAGATATTAAATGTATATGTCAACAGCCAGTTTCTATAAAACATTTATTATTTGAGTGTACATCTTTGTTACCATTGTACACAGCAAAGAATGTAATGCTAAAAAACACTGATAATATTAGTAATATATAATCAAGCAATAATAGAAACAATAGCAAGTATTATTTTAAATACCGATTTAAAAGATATTTTTTGCTTGTATAGATAGAGTGTGTGCGTGTGTGTGTGTGTGCGTTTGTGTTGACTCCGTTAGGCTGCCAATCGTATGGTTACACACTCACGTTATGCTGCCTCGCTCTTTATGCTGCCGACCGCATAATGCACAATTGCGATTTTTGAACTCCCTAAACTCTAAAATATGCATAAATTATAATCCGAGCTGTGATTGGTTTAGGCAGCATAACGCGGGAAATTCATTGATGGTCACACACGACCCATAACACACGTGTGTGTATCACGGCAGCATTTGTGCTGTAAAAAGTAGACGTGAAATCACACACTAAGGAGAGAGAGGGAACTAGTTTTTGAAAACAAGTGTGCACAAGTCGCCATCTTGAATTGGAAAGAGCCACTGGTAAGTTGCTGTGCTTTAGTTGATTTTTCGTTTGTTAATTATTTACTTTGAGTGCTTATGTATTTGTGCCATTATTATGAGAAAACCATGGATGCTGTCTGTGAGTTTCAACATTTTTTCTTCCCTTTTTCTGTGGAGAGTCCATTGAAGCTAGATCTAGTGCCACTTCCATGGCATGCTGTGTCACCATCCCTCTTCTACTGACAGCACTGTTCTAATTCTACTTTGTTTCCTTACATTGTTGATTCAGAATCACGTTGGTTAATTCAAATTAATTATCAGTTCTGATGTTTGTTTTTTCTTTACATGAATGTCGGAAGGAAAAGTATTTATTCAGCATTCCAATACTAAAAAAGGAAGTTTTTGATTCTAACAGACTTTGTTACTAACTGGACTAATCTAGCTATTTCACTTAAGAATGCACTAAGCATAAATAACTTTAAACACCTGTTAGATATACTTCCTATCCTATCCTATCCTGTCCCATAACCCGAAGGTCGTAGGGGCACCACAGATGATCGCTTAACCAGCATACTCCATCTTTCTCTGTCCTCAGCAGCCCTCATGGCTTCGCTCAGTGTCAAACCAGTCCATTCTCGAATGTTGTCCTCCCACCTCTTTTTCGGTCTCCCCCTTCTTCTACCTCCTTGCACTGTGCCTTGCAGAATGGTCTTTGCAAGGCCTGATGATCTGGTGACGTGGCCATACCATCGGAGTTTCCGTTTCTTCACCACTGTGAGCAGGTCATCGTGTTGTCCAATGGCTTGTGTGATGGTCTGTCGGACTTCAACGTTGGTGATGTGTTGGGTATAGGAAATGCACAGAAGTCTTCTGTAACACCTCATCTCCATGCTTTGTATTCTTCGTTGGAGATCTGCTGTGAGGGTCCATGCTTCGCAAGCATATAGGAAGATGGAGATGACCAGAGATCGCAGCAGTCTTACTTTGGAATGTAGACTGATGGTTCTGTCTTTCCAAATGGGCTTCAACCTTGTCAGGGCAGCAGTTGTTTGTGCGATCCTGGAGAGGACTTCCTGTCGAGACCCATTGTCTGACACAATGGCTCCTAAATATTTGAAGCTGTGCACTGTGTTGAGGGATTGGCCTTGTACTTTGATGTCCGTGTTGATGCCATTGGTGTTGTTGGTCATCATTTTGGTCTTCTCTGCACTTATTTCCATTCCATAAGCTCTGGAGGTGGTGTCAAGCCTCTGTACAAGCTGTTCAAGTTCTTGTTCCTCTCCAGCCAATCCATCAATATCATCCGCAAAACGAAGATTGGAGATTGCTCTGCCCCCTATGCTGACTGTGCCTTCGTGATCTGCAAGAGCATCTGACATGATGCGCTCTAGGAAGATGTTGAAGAGTGTTGGAGAGAGTAGGCATCCTTGACGCACACCGATTGTTGTTCTGAACCAGTTCCCGATGACGCTGTTATGGAGGACTGCACTGGTAGCCTTGTCATACAGGCTTTTGATGACTTCTATGATTTTAGGGCTGATGTTGTACACTTTCATGGTTGCCCATAGAGCTGCATGCCAGACTCGGTCAAATGCCTTCTTGAAGTCTATGAACACATGATATAGATGTTGTTGGTGCTGTAGGTATTTCTCACAGATTATTCTGAGGTTGAAAATCTGTTCAGTGGTACTTCGCCCTGCCATGAATCCTGCTTGTTCTTCAGCTATGATTTGTTCAGCTTGTGGTTTCAACCTGTTGAGTATTATTTTCAGGAGGACCTTGCTGGGATGGCTGATGAGGCTGATGGTGCGGTAGTTTTCACACTCCTGAAGGTTACCTTTTTTAGGAAGAGTGATGACAAGCGACTGGGTCCATGGTGTAGGCCATTCCCCACTCTGCCAGATCTTGTTACAGATAGTGGTGAGAGCATCAGTCATCGCTTCTCCTCCTGCTTGTAGCAGTTCCGCTGGTATGTTGTCCACTCCCGCTGACTTCCCTTTCTTCAGCGATTGCACTGCTGCCTCAACTTCTTCCCGGAGAATTGGGAGGATTTCTTCTTCTTCTCTGCTCTCGGGACATGCTAGAACTGATGAGTCTCCATTTGGTGTATGGTTGTAAAGGTCAGAGCAGTACTCTGTCCATCTGTCCAAGACTTCTTGTTCTTCTGTAAGGCAAATGCCAGACTTGCTTTGGATAGTGGAGACTTTGGGCTGTTTAACACTTGTCAGCCGCTTCACAGTCTGGTAGGCCTTCTTGCTGTTGTTCTTGTTCAGATTGTTCTCTATTTCCTGGCATTGATCTTCTATCCAGTTCTCCTTTGCTGTGCGCATGCCTTTTCGGATGTCATTGTTGATTTTTCGGTAGACATCAGCTCCCTGTGAGGTGTTCTTTTTCTTTTTTAACTCTCTTCGTTTATCACACAGATCCAAAAGTTCAGGTGTGATCCACGGCTTCTTCAACTCAGCTGTAACAGATGCCGCCACTGAGATCCTTGGCAAGCACCGACCAAAGAAGAAGCCGTAGATATACTTCCACAGTTTAAAAATATATTTTATTGCTATGAGTATGATAATGAAATATGTAGGAAAATCACATGCTCATTTTGCTCCTATACGACTACTAGTACTAGTACTAGTAGTAGTAGTACTACTACTACTTCAAACTAGTATCTTCTTTTCCTTTTAAATTCACCTCTTTTAATTTAATTCTTTTTCTTGATCTTGTTTTTTACATGTACACTTTCAAGTTTGCATGGTTGCTGTACATAATTATCTACCAATGACAGTGTAAGCAACAAGTAATGAAGTATGATGGGCACCAACAGAAACTTGAGAAAGAATACAAATTAAAATTATTTATCAAATACTACAGTATAGTATAGTGAGGCCTATAATTAGGACTTCTGTGACTGCACACTAGCTGGTCCTACTGTGTTAGCACATGGACCCTCACAGACACATTTTGACCTGGCTGTTGTAAGCATAAGCTCTCGACCGTGTGCACAAATTCTACGAATGTATAAATTTGTTTGATGGATTTTTAATTATTTGTTTTTGGAGCCTTGTTTAAGTTGTTAAAAGCATTTTAATCATGATCATTGATTCTTGTTGAAATCATGTAATTTTAATGAACATAATTAGATGAACACAGAAACATGTGATGAATAATGGTGTATTGAGTGCATACACAATTAGGGCATAATGGTCAGTTGAGTAAAATTGACACAATGTTTTAATTTGTTTTCTTTTGTATTATTTAAGCAATTTGAATTGTGCTTCACCAGGACATGAAAATGAGAGTTGAACTTTACACATTTGGACTAATAAAATAAAATAATGTATCTTTGCCATGCGCCTGGTGTACAAATTGAATTCTTAAAATTATTTGTTTTAATATCAATTGCAGACGCAGCAGAGTACCCAAACACTGCCAATGGCTTCTTGGCATGGAAGGCCTCAGAAGGCATCGGAATTTGTAAGACCCCAGACTGCTGCAGAATATTTCCGGTTGTTAAAGGAAATGTGAGTTTATGTTTTAGTTTCCTTAAATTTCTTCATCATTATTTTCCTCATTTTTATTTTGTCACAATGAAGAGAGCAGCACAAATTCGTTCTTTTGAACACATGTATTGTTGATTCGGAAAATGACTTGGCCACGTTAATTTTTGTAAATACAACTATACTTTGGTAAGATTTTTATTTTATTTTTTTTTCAACTGGAAAACCCCATACAGAGTACTGTTTGACCTTAACAACCATACACCAAATGGAGACCCATCAGTTCTAGCATGTCCCGAGAACAGATAAGAAGAAGAAATCCTCCCAATTCTCCGGGAAGAAGTTGAGGCAGCAGTGCAATCGCTGAAGAAATGGAAGTCAGCGGGTGTGGACAACATACCGGAGGAACTGCTACAAGCAGGAGGAGAAGTGATGATTGATGCCCTCACCATTATCTGTAACAAGATCTGGCAGAGTGGGGAGTGGCCAATACCATGGACCCAGTCACTTGTCATCACTCTTCCCAAAAAAGGTAACCTTCAGGAGTGTGAAAATTACCGCACCATCAGCCTCATCAGCCATCCCAGCAAGGTCCTCCTGAAAATAATACTCAACAGGTTGAAACCCCAAGCTTAACAAATCATAGCTGACGAACAAGCAGGATTCAGGTCAGGGCGAAGTACCACTGAACAGATTTTCAACCTCAGAATAATCTGTGAGAAATACCTACAGCACCAACAACATCTATATCATGTGTTCATAGACTTCAAGAAGGCGTTTGACCGAGTCTGGCATGCAGCTCTATGGGCAACAATGAAAGTGTACAACATCAGCCCTAAAATTGTTGAAGTCATCAAAAGCCTGTATGACAAGGCTACCAGTGCAGTCTTCCACAACAGCGCCATCGGGAACTGGTTCAGAACAACAATCGGTGTGCGTCAATGATGCCTACTCTTTCCAACACTCTTCAACATCTTCCTAGAGCGCATCATGTCAGATGCTCTTGCAGATCATGAAGGCACAGTCAGCATAGGGGGTAGAGCAATCTCCAATCTTTGTTTTGCGGATGACATTGATGGATTGCCTGGAGAGGAACAAGAACTTGAACAGCTGGTACAGAGGCTTGACACCACCTCCAGAGCTTTATGGAATGGAAATAAGTGCAGAGAAGACCAAAATGATGACCAACAACACAATGGCATCAACACGGACATCAAAGTCAAAGGCCAATCCCTCAACACAGTGCATAGCTTCAAATATTTAGGAGCCATTGTATTAGACAATGGGTCCCGACAGGAAGTCCTCTCCAGGATCGCACAAACAATTGCTGCCCTGACAGGGTTGAAGCCCATTTGGAAAGACAGGACCATCAGTCTACATTCCAAAGTAAGACTGCTGCGCTCCCTTGTCATCTCCATCTTCCTATATGCTTGCGAAGCATGGACCCTCACAGCAGATCTCCAACGAAGAATACAAAGCATGGAGATGAGGTGCTACAGAAGACTTCTGGGCATTTCCTATACCCAACACATCACCAACGACGAAGTCCGACAGACCATCACACAAGCAATTGAATTGGACAACACGATGACCTGCTCACAGCGGTGAAGAAACGGAAACTCCGATGGTATGGCCACGTCACCAGATCATCAGGCCTTGCAAAGACTATTCTGCAAGGCACAGTGCAAGGAGGTAGAAGAAGAGGAAGACCGAAAAAGAGGTGGGAGGACAACATTTAGAGTAATTTAGACATAACGATTCATTATGTGCTTATCAAGAGTAACAATGAACAACAGATAACAGATTTGAGCAGAATATATTTTTTTGTGCTGTGTAGGAATGTAATAAAGGCTGCTCCAGTCCAAGCATCATCTACAACACCAGCTGAAGCAACTACATCTGTCGTGTCCACAGTAGCTACTACAGCAGCAGAACTGGAGAAGTCGGCATCGCTGCCATCACCAGCCCCTGCAGAAATAACGCCGTCTTCTGAAGTGGATTGTAATATGGTAAGTCTGTTAACAACCATTGTTCTGTATTAAAAAAGAAACTAATAATTATGTTGTATTGTATAGTTCGGGAGGGAAGTAAACAATAATATTGCCTTGTTTTCTTTCAAAGGTAAATTATATATATATATATATATATATATATATATATATATATATATATATATATATATATATATATATATATATATATATATATATATATATATATATACATATATATATATATATATATATATATATATATATATATATATATATATATATATATATATATATATATATATATATATATGTGCAGCTTAAATAAAAACACTTGCTCAGAATTCCCCACCACCACCACCACCCCCCTCCTACCCCCAAAACAAAAAACACAAAAAAACACAAAAAAACAAAAAAAAACTGTTTCCATCAGATACACGACTCATGAGTGATATGAACAGAGCCAGGGAAGTGGTTCATTAACTCAGGATTAAGCTTTGTTTCAAATGGTAGATCACAATAGTACAAGATCAGCAGTTAATTTGAAACACTTTCTTACAATTATTTTAATTTTGATGTATATTTTTTTCTTCATAAAACAATGTACAACTAATGGAACAAAAGGCTTAAAACAGTCTGTTATTCATAGTTTACATCATTACATGTAATGAATCAGGGCTGAGCTTTAACGTTCGCCAACTCGCCAATGGCCCCTAAAAATAGTGTGTGGCGAGCTCGATTTGGGGTACCATTCGCCCGGCTGGCGACTTGAAAATACCGCCAGTGGTAGAGATTCTGTACCTGTACACGGACTTTTGACTTGCAATGTCAAACAAAACACGCGCCAACCGCTTCTGCAGTCAGCACCGGAGACCTGTTCCGATGCATGCTAGGAAGTTAGGTAACGCTAGCAAAGCGAGGGATTTGCGAAGTAAAAATAGCCTTTTCTCGCGAGACTTTCTTCTTTCCCTCGCCGCGAAACGCTACTGCCCTGCGAGATCCTAGCCTTCTTGCTTCCTTGCGTGTATCGGAACGAGTCTCTGACTTCCTTGATGAGTCACGCGAGACTTGCCGTACTTTCGATATTCCCCATTCTCAGTCTTTTGTCAATCTCGAACGATGTGGCGCTTTTTAAGCGGTGTCTCGGAGCCTCCAGCAAAAAAAATAAAGTCCGAAGAAGAAAAAAAAAACAGCTGAAGAAGGCACACCCAAGCTCCTTCAAGTTTTGGAACATTGAGGAGGAGGATGTCGATGATGAATAAATTATACAGTACTTGTTTTAAAAAAATGAAACAGTGTTGTTGTTGAAATTTATCTTGTTTATTAGCTGCAATAGTTATACAGTTTAAAAACAATGACCGTGCTTTCAATCAAGGGGTCTGGCAACCTGAGAAATATTTTGGCAACTTCAACTTCCCAGGTTAGGAGCCCGGCTGGCTCCTTAGCCTGGCTTGCTAAATCTCAGCCCTGATGAATGCAGGCACATTACAATAATATTATATTTTGTTGTTTTCCAGTTGCCAAACACAGCTGATACAGACATCCATGGAGTAAAGAGGAAGTAGCAGCTTCTTATCGACAGTTGGGTCGCTACATTCACCTCCACACCTTACCAGGTAAAGCTGTCATAGAAGACTGCCTCCAAAAAGAACCTGTTCTCAGGCACAGAACTTGGAAAAACATCAAAGATTTTGTAAGAAATCGGGCCACAGCAACAGCTAACGCAGCTAGATAAAAACACTGTGTACATACAAACTCTGTGTATGAGGGACTGTCACGCCTGCCTCGATTCTTTTCAGGCACAACTGCACTGCTTCAGAAACTTCTAGATGCCAAATTCTGGACTTTTGAGACTGATGGTCCACTAGTGCACCATTGCAGCTCTCCAAAAATAGTGTGATGTTGTGATTCCTCATGTTTTAAGTACACTAAACCTTTTCACTGGTAAAGACTTCATGCACTAAATGGCTGCGTGTATGCACTGTGTAGACCACCTTTGTTGACTGCGTGGTTTTGTGAAACAATTTCTAATGTAATGTAGAACGTCGTTTGAAACCAATTACTGAAAATTCTGTGACCAAGGCAATTGCCTGTATATGAATGGCACCAAAAATGACCCATGTAGCATCATCATGCTTACGGTTGTATTTGTTACATTCATACTGGACAGTTATGCATGAAAACTATGACCATTGATTCATGAAGTATTAATCATGAGACATGGAGTGCCGGGGGTTTCAGTATAAATAGTTTCCCCACTTTCTGGAAATTTAGTGCTTTAAATTCCCACTGTCGCTGTCTTCCTCATTTGTACTTTCCCATTCCTGATCTGTCCTATCACTCTGCTATACTATCTTCTTCTTCGCTAGATCAATGACCTACCTTTTTTCTTGAAAACTCTTCCTGGACAAGACTCCTTGTTTGTGTATGGGGTCTGTTGGATAAGTTTGGGAGTATTGGACGCTTTCTGCCGGGTGGTCACTAGGGCTTCCTATGATGTTATTATTTAGCAATATAGGCATTTTATATGTATGTGTTTTGTTGATAATTTATAATGATGTTTGTATTCTATTTTGTTTTTGTAACCGGGGGTTCGAGTAGTTGGGGTAAAGCCTCAGCCGTCCCCTGCGTGGGATGTCTTTATTGTAAAGTGACTGACCGGTGGAGGGCATTCAGTTTTCCCACTAGGGTTGTTTCAGCAGATCTTTTATGCGGATCGGGGGTTGTCCGATCCTGATTTGGCTCAGGGGAGTCCGCTGGACCTAAAGCAACCATCAATCAATCAATCAAGTATTGCGGAAGAACAAAATTTAGGGAGGAAAAAAATTATACTCAACATATCATTTGATAGCTATCTTTTATCAACAGAAAACAAAACAGAACACCACAAGCTGGGATTTTTGTTGTTGATAAGAAGAATCTATGATCTAAAACGTTAAGTGTTCTTTCCTTCTGTAATTCTACAGTATTTCCGTCTCGTTGTACAGGACAGTATGTGACTGAAAGCATGAATCGTTGGGGACACAAATTGTGCTGGTACTGCTTTCTCTAGTCTGTGAATAAATTGTTGCTAAAAAAAATTCTGACAATCTAACTTGTTGAAATTGAATAGTGTGCTGAGTCATGTTTAGAGGGAGCAGTGACCAAACAAATGGAAATGGCGAAATGGACTATTCATAATCTTTATTGATGAGGTGTAATCAATATTTTGATGCGTCCACTGTCAGTTTTCATGAGATGTAAGGATCGTTAAAGATCAAAATTAAATGTATGCTTGTCTTAGGGTAAGTGCCAAATATGATTGGTAATAGAGATTTCGTGTGAGCTGGATGGGTCAAGGGCACATGTACAATGCCATGAACATAATTAAGACAGATGGGTGCGCGTGAAAAAAATCGATTATACAGTCATGTATTTTGAAGTGTTTAGTTTAGGTAAGCATGCAGTGGGCAATTGGAAAGGTTAACATTTCTTTTAGTATTTGAGATGAGAGTATAAACTGAGATCAAGTCTGCATGCATGCATTCCATTGCACGGACTTTAAAGATCTTGACGCTCATGTTCTAGCTGGGCGAGTGCCAGCTACCCAAATACACTTTGCACTCAACTAGGTTCAATACCTCATCGTCCAGGATTGTGCTCAGTCGTTTGAGAGTCAGACTATATGTCCAGAGGTTGCAGGTTGAGCATCAGACTATGCGCCCAGAGGTTGCAGGTTGGCGCCTTGGGCCGCTTTGGCTAGATCCTGTATCGGCCAGCACTTTGAGCAGCTCTGTCCTATTGTCTGCAAATATGCATCCCGAACAGTGCCCTAAATACTTATATAGTGAAATGGTTCAGTGTTTGAATGATCTTTCTATTTTATTTTAGAGCATCCTTTAGCAATCATAGTAGATACCATGCACAGCTCTGTGTGACTGCAGCACTTTGAAACAATGGTTTGTATGTTGCCCTGTTTACTAAGTAGTCTGCTACAGGTTTTCAGGAAATTGATAAGACATTGATGTACTTGTAATCATTCATTCAATTAAACCACCATTCGTTATTGACACAGCCCAAGCACCCATATTAATTTTATGTTACACGAAGTTATGCAAATTAATAGCCGAATCTCTTATGTCGATGTTCGTGCTTGGGCAGTGTAAATAAAAATATCGAAGCTCGAATATCAAATATCAAGGGATGAACTTGTGCGACTTGTAGGTACGAGGCTTTTCAGGTCACTGTTGGTTTTCTCTGGGTACTCTGGTTTCCTCGCTCCCTTCAATAAAAATATTGGATGCAGTCAATCTAAACATTTCAAAATTAAAATTAGATTCCCTTTCCATCTTCTAATAATAGTGACTTTGCATGTCTGAGTGATGAATGTGCGTTCCGTGCGTATGTAAAGATGTCTGCAAAATGTGCAATTTATTGATTTTTATGTGTTTTAATTAGTGTTGTTGTAGTTTTTTTTCCCCACTTTTTTGTTTTTGTTTTTTGTTGTTAAATATGTGCTTTTGTAAATTAAAAAAACACATTTTTTTGTTACATTTGGATGATTTTCTTGTTAGTTGACTGATTATTTTTTATTTTTTTGTGTGTTGGAAGTAACACCACCGTGGAGTTGCCGGGGGTTTCTGTATGAATAGCATCCTCACTTTCTGAAAATTTAGTGCTGTAGTTTAAATTCCCACTGTAGCAGTCTTTCTTCTTTGTTCTTTCGTATTCATACTCTGTTCTATAGCTCTACTATCTTCTTCGCTAGACCAGTCATCTACCTTTTTTCTTGAAAACTCTCCCAAAACTCCTCTTTTGTGTATTGGGTCAGCTTGGGGATATTGGACGCTCTCTGCCAAATGGACACTAGGGCTTTCTATGATATTATTTAGCAATGTAGGCATTTTATATGTATGTGTTTTGTTTTAATATTTTATCATGTTTTTATTCCAATTTTTTAAACGGGGGTTCGATAAATTAAGAGTATAGCCTCAGCGTCCCCTGCATGGGATGCCTTTATTGTAAAAGTGACCGGCTGGTGGAGTGCCTTCAGTGTTACCGTTAGGGTTGTTTCAGCAGATCTTTTGTATGGATTGGGAGTGAGTCCTCTTTCAACTGAGTTGTGGTCCTGATTCGGCTTTTATCAGTCCGCTAGACCCTATAAACAATGACTAACTAACTAATTGATTTGTTGTAATATTGATAAATATGAAACCAAACAAAACCAGTGTGATTTTCTATCTTTGAGATGCCAGCTCACCCATTGCCACTGTCTGCGAACCACACATGTTTATGTATTGTCCATAGTCCTGCACGCTACCAGTTGTTAGAACATTAAAATATGTATTACAGTTTGAATACATTTATACTGAAGCCATTTGACAGATTTGTGTTTTCTTTTTCTCTATCTTTTTCTCATTCTGTTGCTCAACTCAGTTACGATTACATAAGTTTTTTTTAAAGCACATTCTGCATCAAACTTCAAAGCAGTTTTCATAGTGAGTCAAGTAAAGTTTATTCATATTCTCAGCATCATAATACAAATGTCTTTAACATGTTCTACTGCTAGTTAACTAAAATCCACTAAAGATTTACAATAAAGTCTTTTTGAAGATTTCAATTCAATGTATTTGAAATCAGTTTACAAATTATGTGATTTTAGAATGTAACATCTTTATAAGTATGATGGTACACCTGCAGACCACCTGGTAATAATGCATAAGAGTTTACACAAAATAACTACACAATAATGGTACAGATGAGCTTACCAACAATGACTACATAATGATCAAATAATGATGGTACACATGAGTTTACACACAATGACCACATAATGTTGATACGGATGAGCTTACACACAATGACCACATAATGTTAGTGCCAAAGAGGTCACACACAATGGCTGCACGATGATGGTAAGAAATCACACTTCCATGTTTGTTGCTTTAGAGAAATAATTTATATACCACAGCTCTTAGAATGCAAAAACGAAGCAAATTCCATAATTTGGAATAATTTGGAGTTCATAGAGCTGTTCGGTAGCCAGATATATACCGGCAGCGTAATGATGGAAAATTGTTAAAGACCGCTTAACGGGGTCAACTCCTGTATGGGTGTGTGTGTGTGCGTGTGTGGGTGTGTGTGCGTTTACGTACCGTAGGTTATGAGGTTGTGTGTAAGACTTTCTGACGGGGTTGTGAGGTACAAAATTTTATGAGGTACATTTTCCTATGACCCCACAGTGCCAACCTCAAAAACCGCTTGCTGAGCTCCCAAGCGTATCGCCTATACATTTATCTCAACCACCTCACAAAACCGTTGGTGTGCGACCACCTACACACACCCACACGGATTTTTGTGTGTACGTCACAACAATGCTACAAATACTCTTACCTCACAACGTGGGCTACCGGGGGAGATGTCATTCTTGATTAAAAACATTCGTCACTGCTCGGCAATTATGTTAAAACTGCCCAAAGTCAGCATAACCTAATATTACGTAAAATATGCTATGCAGTGTATGTACCCCACAACGATGCTAAAAAATGCTTACCTCACACTGTAGGGTAGGTGGGCATGTGTGTGTGTATGATCGTCTAAAATCATTGTATGAAATGAATAGACGTTAAATAAAAGAACTGAACTGAACATTACAAAAAATGATCAAGGAGGGGTAGGCACCTCTGAGACTGTTAAACTAAAGACTTTGTTTTTAACACCAAGTTGCTGTATAATGTCTATGTTTTTTATTCCCTATTAAAGACCTACTCCCAATTAAGACGAGCGAGCAAGATTGTAGGAATGAGTGTTCATGATCTACGTACAATTGTGTTTATTGTAAGATATGTTGTTTTTTGTTGTTGTTTTTTTGACCTGATGCAATGTTTAAGTGATATATGGAACGTATCCTAGTTAATAATGTTTGCTCCTAGCTACTATGGGTGTGTGCGTGTGTGTAGGTGTGTGTGTTAATGTGTGTGTGTGTATGAAGAATGAGAAGGTATTTTGGAATAAACGTTGTATTAATATGCAGTGAGAAAGGCAAAATCTAGTCTATGTATCTTAGAAAAATGAGAGGGGCGGACGAGGTGGAGGTTTCCGGAACCGCCCCCCCCCCCCCCAAAAAAAAAAGGAAAAAAAAGAAGAAGGAGAGAGAGAAAGAGAGAGACAAAACTATATATATATATATATATATATATATATATATATATATATATATATATATATATATATATATATATATATATATATATATGCCCCATAACATATTGGTACATGACTAAAAACAAAGTAATCAACCCTACTAAGATACCTTTTTCATGTTTGTGTTTTTCAGTAAAGAGGGCTGTATCTAGAAATGGAAACATTGTATTGGACAAAAAGCAGTTCTGCTTCTTCTGTGAGAAACCTCAAGTGAAACACGCCAGACACGTTACTTCTCAGCACATAGACGAACCTTTTGTGGTTCGACTTCTAGCAAAGCATGACGCTGATCCAAATGAGTACCTAAAGGCTTTAAGACGATTAAACTGTTTAGGTAACTTTGTTCACAATGTCAAATCTCTGAAACAAGGTCGAAATGATATTGTGGTAGTGAAAACACCCACCAAAGAAAGAAAAGTTTCTGACTACCTTCCTTGTATTGCTATGGGTTCCTCATCACAGAAAAGTTATGGAAACACACCAAAAACTGTGATTTGACAACTTCCGAAAAGGACTTGAATATGCATAACTTTGCCGATGAGTCCAAAAACCTTCTGACTGATTCAAACATTATTCGTCAGTCCAGATTTCTACTTGAGAGTCTGCATGTCTTCCAGACAACTTGCCTGGTCAATTTCCTGCATCATCTGGCATGCGCAGCGTGATAAACGGGATGCACAATGATAATCTAACTGGAGTTCTCAGCAAAGATATCACATTGCTGAGTTTTGGGGAAACCTTGCTGTCAAAATATGGTCCTAATAAAAACACATGACGTAGCACAGATAATGAGACAACTTGCACGTCTGTTGGTGCAAGTTAGAAAAAAACTGAAAGACTCAAAGCTCACCTTTTATGATGCACTTTGTGGAAAACAGTTTGACGCATGTCTTGAGGGAACGAGGAACATCTGTGGCTTAAACATCACAAAAGATGGTAGAAGAGAATTTTCAATACCTTCATTGGCCTTGAGTCTAGGCCATCTTTTGAGAAAATTGGTTGCAACAGAACAAGGTTATTGTCTCAGAAATGGTGACCTTGATGGATTAAAACAAGCAGAAACATTTGGACAGCTGCTAGCATGCTGCAAGGTGAATGGATGGACAAAATCGCGACAAATGCTCACCATACTCTGAAAAGAAGAAAAGACCAAACCATTCACCCAGATGACACATAGAACTGGGGACAAGCTTGGTGCAAGGATGGCACGACCTGGCTTGGCTTGGCAAACGAGCGCTCTTGGCACCCCAGCCTCTGCCTTGCTTGCCATAACCTCGTCATCCAAGAGACCTCTGTGCGCTTCGCGAGCCGCGGCAGCCACCCGCGCGCTGTACTTGGCTAACAAGGATTTCCGCAGAAAAAAATAAAATAAAATAATTAAATAAAATAATTAAACTTGTGCAGTAAATATTGTGTATCCAGAGGGAGTAGACCTCAAATGTTTTCTAGACTATTTGCGTTTGTTTTATTATTTTCTTTTCTCGGATTTAACCGATTTGCTGCAGTAATGAATCAAAAACCCACTTTCGTTGAGAAAACAACCGGTCTTCTTTTAAAATTTTTATACAGTGCACGTGGATATTCCTTTTACGCGACATAAAGCTCCACAGCTTTTGGGACAATACAAATGAGGTAAAATCATTTTCAGTATTCTTCTAGGTTCGTGCAACGTTGTTTTCTTTGATGTAATTTAATACAGAAGTACTGTATAATAGAGCTAAATAAAAAGGAAAATGGCATCAGTTTCGTCAGTGAACAGAAAAATAAGAAAACGAGTGTTAGGAGAGATGGGTGCTTGTGAAGAGGAAATCGCTCGCAGTTCTACTTTGACGGAGTTGAAAGCAATCTGAGTGATTGTCCATCTTCGGTGTCAGGAACACCAGTAACTACTTTTGGCCAAATACTTGTGGACAATTTGAATTTGGCTTCCAACGACGGAATCTGCTGCCATGACGACCTTACCGTTTCAAAAGATGGCGGGATTGAGATCAATGAGAATGATGAATATTTTGATGCTCTTTCTGATTTTGCTGATCTAGATTCAGACGATTCAGGTTATTACCAGGTTACAAGGACATTTTTATATAATTTTTGTGTGGTAGATGACCTAATATCTACCAATTTGAAAATGTATATGGGAGTTAACCGCAGCCTTTCTTATTTTAAAGTTGGCAAGAGTTATGTTTCTTGGATATTACTCTATAATTTTAGTTTTGGCGACAATAAACTAGTTATTTTTTGTTTTGTTTATATACAAATATTTGTTCTGTTAAAGATTAGAAATGGTGCGGTATGTTAATTATAATAACAGTTGTTTTTATTATTGTTTTGTTAACATTTTGGGCTTTAGAGACTTCCTCTTCTTTTCTTGATGGCGATGGCAACATAATTTGCAGTTCTGTCCCTGCTCACAAAAAGGTAATTTTTGTGGTTTTTTTTTTTTTTTTATTGAGACATGCTGTATAACTATTGCATTTTATAGTTGAAGGTACCAGATATGCAAAAATAACAGTTTTGTTTGTGTATTTGACAGTACTTCTGCATAATTTGATGTTGAAAATGTTCATAACAGACCATGTGATTTGCTCGGAATCTAGAAGTTTCGTCATGTATTGTAACTGATGCCAGATTTTTGGTTGCATTTACAGGTTTCGCCTAAGCAGCGGGTTTTTGTTTTCGTTAGTTGTTTTTGTAAGTTGTTAGTTATTTTTGTTATTTTTTGTTAACTTTGGGTTGTTTTGGGTTTAGTTTTGTTAAGCGTTTTAGTTAAGTAAAGTTTCATTGTGGGGTTTAGTCTTAGTGTTGGCTTAATGTGTTTGGATTAATGTGTTTGTATTGGCTTAATGTGTTTGGATTAATGTGTTTGTATTTTTGAGGACACAGAAAGTAATGATAGTAATAGTAATAGAATAGAATGCAGTAGTTATTTTTATTAGTTTATGGTTATATTAATATTGGTTATTTTAATATAAGAAATCCCCGTGTACCACCCCCTTTCCCCTTCTCGACGACATAGAAATACAAGAAATATCAACAAAAGTTGTTGAAATTAATATCTTATTTCTTTCTTTATTTGAGTTTTGTAAATGATTTCTCTCTTCTTTTGTTCTATCGAGAGTTGTGGGTGTGTCTTTCCTGTCTAAATAAATTTAAAATCTTCATAACCCATTACTCGGTTACATTTGAATATGTTTAAAAGTTTTTTAATGAATGTGATTCATCCACATCTGAGGATGATAGCAAATCCGCCACCGCCACCCAAACCGCAGTCTTCACCTCCCGTCATAACACCTTCACGGCACCCATTGTCCACTTTTCAAGTGCCCTCTTCGCTACCAAGGCCACTTTCATCTGAGACCTTGGCAGTGAATCTGGTGGGTGTTTTGTTTCCTGCTTTTGATTATATTCCTTCTTTTTTAACGTTTTACTAGGAGTTTGATCACTTTTGTTTTTAAGATGCAAATTTGCCTTGAGAAGTTTTAGACATGAATGTTTATTCAAACTTGCCAGTTTCACTCATGTGTGTTACTTCGGGAGGATGTTAGTAAAATTAGAAAAAAGCTGTCAGAAGAGAATCGGAAATTCAGAGAAGAGCTGGGTGCCATCTTGTTGCTCCTTTAAAAGTTCTGTTTATGTTATGTCATTTGTTTTTAACAATTTGGTTGAAAATACATATAATTGTTACATTGCAGACTTATTATCTACAAAACCTTGGAGGCAAGGATAATAAAGAATAAGACTTTGCGGGGAAGCCTTGATGACCCCACGTCTACAGGGCTGCTATTCTAAAACAGGCAATAGCAAGGCTGGCCAGCAGAAAGCGGCATGCTGCCAGTTAGCCAACGTTAATAAGGCATTATTCAGTAAGTGCACTTCTTATTGCCCTCAGTTTTGAAAACATATTTGCAAAAATATATAAAATGTGTAATAAATTCTCAGAATGGCTAGCACGGCACAGCAGCCCTTACGGTGCAATGAATAAAATACCAGAATGTCTCTCTACTACAAATCTCTTAACGACTCTTCTCCTCTCTATCTCTCCAACTTACTTCACCCTCTCGCTCCCTCCACTCTGCCTCCGACCCTCTCGGCATCCGCATCCCTCGCTCCCAACTCAGCATTTTCGGGCCCAGCTCCTTCTCAGTCTATGGCCCATCCATCTGGAACACTCTCCCACTCTTTCTCGAAAACTCTTCTCCCTCCAGTCCGCCCTCAGAACTTACCTTTTTCAGCAGTTCTAGCACCCCGACACCACCACACACCTCCCCAGTAGTTTCTTGCTTATAATATCTGTGCATGTTATGAGTATCTGCATGAGAACGCAACTTCGAGTTTATATCGTATGTGAGTCATTATTTAAAAGCGTGTACATGCGGGCGTGAGTTGTGAGTGTGCGCTTAAAGTTATGATTATTATAAGATAAAAGCGTTATAAATAACGTAATTATTTTTTTTTAAAAATCAATTCCAAGTGCCCTCTCCATGAGCTTAAGGAGCTAAAATGTAGTAAAAAGCATAAAGCCTTGTTCCTCTTTACGCGGCTTCAGCTAATCAGAGGAGGTTTTACTTCGAATGCTTAGACTACACTGAGTGTAGTTTATTATGTACTACATGGGTAGTCATAAAGACATCGCGCGCGCTCATATCGTTGTAAAGTTCAACATAGGAGCAAACCGGTCACAAACTCAAAAACACCCCACAGCTACTATTTACATTCTTATGATTCAGTATCTTTTTTGAAGCAGTAAATTTATTTCTTTTTAAAGTTCTCAGTTTGCTGCAGTGATGCATAATTTGCATTAAAAAATGATGCTTTGCTGCAGCTTTTTAGTTACAGGTTTTGCTATCATAAAATTATTTATGCACAAAATGACAGCTTTAAAATATTAAAATGTAATCTTAGTATTCAAGATTCACACTTTAAATATGTTGCAGATGCAGTCAACAACAAGCATGGCTCATCCAGACAAATCCACAATTCGGCTATTAGTGACTGGCTGACAACCTGTAATGACCGACTTCCAGGAGGAAATGTAAATCGCCACCAGTAAATTGTATTTTTTGTATAAAGTGTCTTGTGTTTATAGTGTTTGAATTTAGATGTGTATCTGTTCCTTCTTTTTTTCTTACAGTAGTGTGATTTGTTTTTGTACATATGTGTGGATGTGATAATTTAATTTTATGCTGTAGATTGTATTTTGGTTTCATTTGTACATAAAGTTCGTTTTGTTTTGTACATAAATTTTACAATTTGTGGCATTTTATAATACAGTAGGTTTTTCTTAATGGTAGTGGTTATGTAATTGTGTACATCTTCTTGATATTGGTGTAATTCTATATGTAGCTTTAATTCATGTCTTTTTTTCAGGGATTGAAAGTTTATATGTTTACTTCTTTATGGAATATGTTTAATTTTGAGCTGTAAGCTGTGTATTTATGCCCTGAGTTTCTTTAATTTTTGATAAGGTTAACACTGTAAAAAATTATTTAGGGGATAATTTGATTATGTACATTTTTTAATTTATGGGTGATAGTGCAAATTTTTACTAGTGCAAATTTCTACATTCAGATGTCTGTCAACATTAATGTACACGATATGCAAACCAGCATTGCTAGCTCATTGTTCTGTACATATGTATGTCTGTTTATATTCACGTGTTCTGTTATTACGAACATACAGCATGTACATGTTAGATAAATTGTGTGCACATTTAAATATAATGCCTTTAAAAATGATGTGTCCAGGTGCTATATATGTGGTATTTATTGATTCTTTTATTGCTGCCAAAAAAAAGTGCATTTCATGTAATCATTATTTCAAAACTTGTAGAGTAGTTTAATTTTTACTTCTAAATTTAAAATGTGTATGTTTACTATCTTCCACAAACTTAAATTTGAAATCGTTAATATGTTTGTTAAAAGTTAGTGTGTTTTGGTGAAAACTGCAGCTGTGTGTGGTTGTGAGTGTGTAAGTGTAGGTGTGATAGTTGCCTGGAAGCCTGTATACGAATAGGGTAGTGTAGATATGTCTGTGGAAGTAAATTTGTTTAATTTTACTGTTTATGAAAAGTACGTTATTTTATCGGTGATAATCTAAGATCTTGTGTATATTGAAAATTTGATGTATAGTTATTGTCCATGTGTACAGAAATGTCAAAACACTCAACAATTTTTCCTAGTAATTTATGATGACAATAAAAAATTTCTTGAATATTTCTGGTTTGCAAGTTTTCATACACTTTTTCTCGTCTTTCTCAATGGGAAGGTGTGTATGTGAGCACCTGCTTCTAGTTTCCAATGTATTGAAAGTTAATTGTTGAGCAGAAAATATATATAAAATATAATATAGGTTCATTCTAGGCACAGACTTGGCACCACGTAGGCACAACCCTTGGCTGCCAAGGTCAGGCCAAGTCATAGCCGCTGTGCAAGCCGACCCGGCCCAAGCCTGTCTGCCATGTCATGCCCAACCTGGGAGCCAACCTTATCCCAAGGTTGGTGTGTCATCTGGGCAAGTGCTTCCAGTCAGAGGATTTGCGTATCCTCGGAGAGTATCAGATGAAGGAGATGAAACACGCTATTGAAAGTCTTCAAACTTCTCCCTCATATTCTACTTGCAGAAAACTTGCACAACTGACCATGACGAGGATGACTATCTTCAATAAAGGAAGAGGTGGAGAAGTTTCCAAACTGCTACTCGAAACGTACCAGACAAGACCTGACTGGAAAGACAAAACAAAGAAGTACTGAAATCATTGGAGCCTTTGGAAAGGAAGCTACTCAACAGGGTTGACCTTGTCCAAAGTCCTGGGCAAAAATTACGAAAAGTGCCAATGTTGATCACGATGGATGTCAAATGTCAAGGGATTGATGTATTGAATGCAAACAGAGAATCTGTGGGAATACCCTCTTCTAATCCATTTTGCTTTGCAAGCAGATCTCGCACTGGTCATCTGAACAACTGGCAGGCTTTACATCTCATCGCGCTAGAAACAAACCAATCGCACTCAGAGCATGCAATATCCACAAAATTGAGAAAGTACAACGCTACAGTTTCCCAGTTGTTTGACCTGAACAACGGCGAGTTATAATGGCTTTCAAATCATATGGGCCATGACCTCAACATCCACAAAGATTTCTACCATTTGCATGACTCCACAATAGAAATAGCTAAAGTTTCATACCTTTTGATGGCAATAGACATTGGCAATGCATCAAAGTTCATTGGCAAGCAACTTGATGAAATAAACTTGGATGATTTCCAGTTTGAAGAGCAAGGGTATGGTAATGAAGATGTGCATGAGGAACATGTCGCTATTGAACCTGATTCTGAGGACATCAGCATGAACATAACTGAAAAGTTCTCTCCTAAGCGGAGGAGAACATCTCAACAGAAAAAGAGAGAGTACACCATCTATTAGACTCTTGATTCTGTGGATAACAATGAGCTTGCGAACAAAAGTCAGGATGCCACAAAGAAAATGACGATGAACAAAACATCAAGCTGTTCTCCTGCTAAAAATGAAAAATCTTCGCCTTAGCAGCATGTCGCTGTTGAACTCGATTCCGAGGACATAAGCATATACCCAACTCAAAAATCCTCTTCTAAGCAGAGGAGAACATCTCAACAGAAAAAGAGAAAGAGAGTACACCATCTAATAGACTCTTGATTCTGTGGATAACAATGAGCTTGCGAACAAAAGTCGGAATGCCACAAAGAAAATGACGATGAACAAAACACCAAGCTGTTCTCCTGCTGAAATTGAAACATCTTCACCCAAGCAGCATGTCGCTGTTGAACTCGATTCCGAGGACATAAGCATATACCCAACTCAAAAATCCTCTTCTAAGCAGAGGAGAGCATCTCAACAGAAAAAGAGAAAGAGAGTGCATCATCTATTGGACTCTGATTCTGTGGATAACAATGAGCTTGCGAACAAAAGTCAGGATGCCACAAAGAAAATACGATGAACAAAACACCAAGCTGCATAGCATCCTGTATTATTATTATTATTATTAAGCTGTTCTGCTGAAATTGAAAAATCTTCACCCAAGCAGCATGTCGCTGTTGAACTCGATTCCGAGGACATGAGCATATACCCAACTCAAAAGTCCTCTTTTAAGCAGAGGAGAACATCTCAACAGAAAAAGAGAAAGAGAGTACACCATCTACTGGACTCTGAATCTGAGGATGATAGCGCAAAACCAGTGAAAAAGGGGGTGAAGTCAGACTGGTCTCCTGCAGAAATAGAAGCTTTGAAAACGTCTTTTGGACATCTAATAAAATAAGGCATATATTCATCTGGTAAACAAATTCAACTTGCAATTAAAACCATGCATGTCTAACAAAGCGAAACACACTAACTGTGAGATCAAAGTTACAGCACCTAATGAGCAATAACATCATTTAGGAGTTATGTCATTTCATTCAATTGATAAAATCCATAGCCCTATATCATGTTTGGCTGCAAGTATCAATGTGGGTTTATCTGCGATGTGGGGCAATCTGGGCAATCTCCGTTAATTGCAGAAAGCCAACGTCAAGGTTGGGTCAAGATATAAATAGCTTCACGGGATTACTTCCTATCGAATATCGATTAGCTTGAAACTGTTGAATCGAGAGGAAGAATCATCTGGAGTTGTTTACATATTGATCCAACCTACAGTTGTAGATGAGTTTGTCAAATATTGAGACTGTTCTGTAATGGAAATGGAGGTAATTGTGCTGTTCAAGAAACTGACGACCTTCAAACAGTTTGTTTTGCATGGGAGTTCGCTTAAATACCTAGAAATGTATTTCTAGTACAATAGCCTACCAATTGCATGCATTGGTTATTATTCATATGCGTATGCCTTTGACTGACACACTATGAATGTAGTTTGAAGTATTTTTTTCTTCTGAGCTTATGCGTACGACAATGTGACGGATGTTTGTCCTTGTAGACCTAGAAGCATGTTGGGTTGTACTTATGTTTGATACTCAATTTTATTATGCTTATCAAAATCAATAATAGTAAATACATCTTTGTGCCATTTTGTTGTTGTTGCTTACATTTCTTTCCCCCCACCAAACATTCAGCACTCGTATGCTTTATTATGTTGGGCTGTGTCTATGACTGATGTTTGTGCAAATATGCCTATTACCTATGACACTGTTGGTGGATTTTCTCCCTCACTAAGCCTACTTACTGTAAAACCACAGTGTTATGTTATGCCTGAGTTAGATTTTCTCTGCGCTCCCTTGTCATCTCCAACTTCCTATATGCTTGCGAAACATGGACCCTCACAGCAGATCTCCAATGAAGAGTACAAAGCATGGAGATGAGGTGCTACAGAAGACTTCTGGGCATTTCCTATACCCAGAACATCACCAACGACGAAGTCTGACAGACCATCACAAAAGCCATTGGACAATGTAGGCATTTTGTATGTATGTGTTTTGTTGATATTTTTAAATGATGTTTGTATTCTATTTTGCTTTTGTAAAAGGAGGGTCGATAAATTGGAGTATAGCCTTAGATCCCCTGCGTGGGATGTCTTTATTGTAAAGTGACCGGCTGGTGGAGTGACCTGTGTTCGCTTAAATACTTGGAAATGTATTTCTAGTACAATAGTCTACCAATTGCATGCATTGGTTATTATTCATATGCGTGTATCTTTGACTGATGCACTATAAATGTAGTTCGAAGAATTTTTTTCTTCTGAGCTTATGCGTACGACAATGTGATGGATGTTTGTCCTTGTAGACCTAGAAGCATACTACACCCACTTGTTGTATCATGTTGGGTTGTACTTATACTCTTAAATACTAAACATAAGTAATTAACATGCAGAATGTATTTTAGTTGGTGGTATGGTGGCTTTGATGTGGCCATGTCACAAGATCAAATTGACTATCCAAAATAATCTTACAGGGGACAGTACAAGGTGGGAGGAAGAGAGACAGACAGAAGAAGAGGTGGGAAGATAACATTGTAGAGTGGACAGGCCCCCACGGTTCACAAGACTACGGGATAGGTGAGGTGGTGAAAGTGATGGTGGATTTATTCTGCCATATGGCACTAGTAATTGCCTTTGCCTGCCTGTCAATTTCTTATGTTTATTATTTAATATATTTATATTTCCTTTTATACTGTTTTTTAAAACCAGGATTTCGAAAAACTGAGGTTAATACTTTGCGTCTCCAGCGCCTCCTAATTTTATGACCTTGTAAACATGATCCGTGTGAGGTGTCATGAAGCTGATGTCGTCTGTGTTGTAATGCTCTGTCCTGTCCAACGGACCTGATACAACTCTAAAGAATTAACTGGACCTTCAGCAATGTACAAACAAACAAACAAACTGTGGGGCGGATTATAAGACAACAACAAGCGTTAAAGAACAGAAAAAAAAGTAATCATACAAAAATAACAAAGAAAACCAAACCAAAGGAAACAATAACATATTTACAAATTGAACTGAATTTGACAATAATTATGATTATGCAAAGCAGTGTTACATTTTCACAAGTTCCCTTTTGTTCAATTGATAACCATTGCTCTTTAGCCCACTAATCACTATTCAATGGGGGATATTAAATTATGAATACAATTTAGCACTCTGGCATGCTGCAATAGTTTTGTTTTATGATTCAGTCACCAACAGCACAAACTTGAATATCATAAAAAGGCCTCATGTTTGTATGAATAAAAAAAAAATAAATAAATAAGTAGAATTCGAACTGTTTTCATTCACCATTTCCATGTAAATTGTAAGCTCTATATCACAATGTTGACGAAACACAAATGTGCAAAAAATACCAGCATTATTGCAGGGAGTCACTTTCCTACACATTACACAGTAATTTTGTTGACAAATATATTCGGGATTAATCAGAAACACGCCGATACAGTCGAGCAATATCGTCTGTATTTACATGTTGCTATGTGGTCTCTTTACCTCCCTTGACCTGCTCCGCCACGCAGCCGCTTGACGGCGCTGCTCTTAAAACGTCTTCACTTTTTATATAGGGAAAGCCTCGGATGATTCTTCTTTGTAGTAAACCCATATTCTTTGGTTGGACCCAGCGCTAAGGTTTAACGCCTTAAATAGTTCATCCTGCTGTAGCCTTTGTAACTCGTCACCAGAACTGTCTTATGACTTAAAACATTCCTCAGTTTAGAAGGATTGCATAGCTGTTATTAGATAGGTCTGAAATTTTCCACCGATAATAAGCATATCCAGAAAATTCTCAACGATACTACAATATTGACCGACAACTATACAAAGCTTATTCTAGCAACAGGGCAGGTTCAAATCAAAGATAAGTACAAGCAAGTATTGCTTGTTTTGTAAAATAAAACGTTCAGACCTATTGTGCACGTCTCAATCGTAACGACACGGAACGTCTCTCTCTCTCTCTCTCTCTCTCTCTCTCTCTCTCTCTCTCTTGTAATGTCAATAATGTAATGGCTTTCCTTCCCGATGGCATTCAAGAATTAGATGTTTGAATTGACAGTGAAACAAAAAGAAAGAGACAGAAAGAGAGAGAGAGAGAGAGAGAGAGAGAGAGAGAAAGAGAGAGAGAAAGAGAGAGAGAGAGAGAGAGAGAGAGAGAGAGAGAGAGAGAGAGAGAGAGATTACATTCCATTACATGGTTATTGCTTTAGGTCCAGCGGTCTCGTCCGAGCCAAATCAAGACCAACAAATTAAGACCACAACTTCGCTGAAAGAGGACTCACCCCTGATCCTCATAAAAGATCTGCCGAAATAACCCTAGTGGTAACACTGAACGCACTCCACCAGCCGGTCACTTTACAATAAAGCCCTCCCACGCAGTGGACGCTGAGGCTATACTCTAATTTATCGAATCCCCGTTTTTAAAAACAAAATAGAATACAAACATCATTATAAAATATCAACAAAACACATACATACAAAATGCCTACATTGCTAAATAATAACATTATAGGAAGCCCTAATGACCACCTGGCAGAAAGCGTCCAACATTCCCAAGCTGATCCAACAGACCTCACACACAAATGAGGAGTTTTGTTCCCGAAGAGTTTTCAAGAAAAAAGGTAGGTGACTGGTCTGGCGAAGAATATAGTATAGTAGATGAACAAAGTAATAATAATAAATAATAATAATAATAATAATAATAATAATAATAATAATAATAATAATAATAATCGATGTTCAAGTCACTGATGACCAATGTACTGCCAAGTCTTGCTTCAGTGTCCACTTGTACGCTCTGACCGGGTGCAACAGTCACTGTCTGCTTGCAGTTCAATTGGCCTAAAGATACTTGACGGTCCTTCAGTTCCTGATGTTTCTTCATTACAGAAAGGGTTATTTGCCAAGACTGCGCTAATGTTGAAAACTCTCTCTTCTTCTGCTTTTTCTGCAGCTCCATGTTTACGACTTGTAGGAAATTTGTACCGAGTAAGACAGGAACAGTATTATGATAGTCTGTGTCTTCAACCACTAGAAATAAAGTAGGGATGACAATGGTCCTGCTTTGAGCAAGCTTCACGTCTGCCTCCACATAGCCTCTGTAGGGCAAAGTGTGACCACCCACTCCCTGTACGGTGACTAGGTCAGTCACACGCTGAAGCGGCAATCCCATTTGCATAGCCATAGACTTGCTGATAGTCGACACCATCGACCCCGTGTCCAGTAAGGCTTTCACTTGCCGACCGCTCACAAAAATGTCAACCGTGTTGGCGTTTCCCACCAATGCTGTTGTCGGGGGGTTTGGAGACTTGACGTGGACCAGACCTTTCCCCCTCTAAGCCTGGTCTTTCCCATTTCCCGACTTCTTGCACTGGAACTTCTTGTGTCCCCGCTGTCCACGTGTATGGCATTTCCCCTTGAACGCTAAAGATGATGGTTGATAACGACTCTTTTTGTCTATAGCGTCCACTTGCACACTCAGTTCTCTGATGCTCTTGAAGACTTCTGCAAGCTCTGATGAAGCAGCTTGGCCCTGAAGTACCGAAGACCGAGTTGATTCCAGTTTAGCACCTTCTGTCTCAAACTGACGGGCAGCAACCAGTAAGCCGTTGAATGTAGTGTTGTTGTCGCGGAGATGGCGCAGCGCGTCTTGAGCTGCAGGCGCACACAGGCCACTCCAAAACTTGTTACGGAGCATGTTTGTTGCGTCAAATGTCAGCGTCTTATCTGTTGAGCGCAGGTCGCTGACAATTTGTTCCAAACGACAAGCCCATGCCACTACTGTCTCGCCCACATGTTGCCTGGCTGTGTAGAATTGCTCATACTGGACCTCTGCAGGCTGAACGCAGCCAAACATCTGGTCAAACTTGGCCAGAATGTCGGCCACAGACGCTGAGACAGGAAGATGTAGCAAAACGTCAGCTGCCAGAGATTTTGTCGACCGCCGCATGGCTTGAAGAATGGCAGGTTCACCATGAGTCTTCATCAGTCCAACAACCGCTGCTCTTCATTGAGGATAACGAGCGTCTTTGTCGGTTTCACCGGAGAAAGGGGCCAAGTTGGGTGGGAAAATAAGGGTGGTTGCAGGGGAAGTCTGGGAAAGCTGAGGAGAGGGGGCAGACTCTCTTAAAGTCGAAGGAGCTTCATTCTGCTGTGAAGAATTTTCCTGAATTTCTTGTTGTGAAGCAGGAGCCACTGCTAGAAGAACAGTCGCTCTGTCATCATCTGATAAACCCTTGAGTCTTTCCACCAGCTCTGCCATCGTCTCCATCTTAATATTCCTTCACTTGTTGAGCAAGAAGAGCCCCACGTTGGGCGCCAATGTACACTTGATGGGGTGTGTGTGGCTACATTCTCTCCGATGATCTGTCCCTCAACAACCACATCTCCAACGTCTGTCGCTCTGCATACACGGCCATACGCCAAATCAGCTCCTTTCGCCACTATCTTACAGTCCCTGCCACCAAAACCCTAGTCTGCGCTCTCGTCCTTTCTCGTCTTGACTATTGCAACTCTCTCCTTGCTGGCTCCCCGAAACACATCATTGACAAACTACAAAAGGTTCAGAACTCAGCAGCTAGACTAGTATTCCGAGCTAAGAAACGCGATCACATCACACCTCTACTACATTCCCTTCACTGGCTTCCTGTGCAAGCACGCATAGAGTACTAACTCTCTGTTCTCTGTCACAACCTCTTCACAGATTCTTGTCCTTCCTACCTTGCTGATCTACTGTCTGTCTACTCCCCTTCACGCACTTTAAGATCTTCTGCTGACACTCGCACTCAAGGTTCCCGTCACCCACACTAACACATACGGCCAACGTGCATTCGCTTACTCCGCACCTAAGCAGTGGAATTCCCTTCCCTCCCATATCCGCAACATACAATCAACACAAGCATTCAAAAAGGCCCTCAAAACCCACCTCTTCAAACTGCATTATTCAGATTGATTTGTATCCCGCTGCCATTCTCTCATCTTTTGTCTATGTCTGATCCGTAAGTGTACAAACGGCTGTAAATATTTATACTGTTTTTCTTCCTGGGCCTAACCGGGCATATAAATAGCTGTGAATAGGTTTTTGCTATTCTATTTTCTGTCTTTTTTGTCATCTGTGTACATAGTTGTAAATAGTATTATTTTTGTCTTTTTTGTAATTTATGTACATAGTTGTAAATAGTCTGTACCTCTACTGTCCCGTCTTTTGGTGTATTGTAGTAAAAGTGATGTTTCATCGAGTGCATGTATTTATATGTAATGACTATGTAAAGCGTGGTGAGTCTGGTCATAGGCTGGAGTACCCGCTATATAAAAATCCGTTATTATTATTATTATTATTATTATTATTATTATTAGAACAAAGTAAGAATGAGAATGAACAAAGGAGAAAGACAGCGACAGTGGGAATTTAAAGCACTAAATTTCCTGAAAGTAAGGATACTAGGCTATTTATACTGAACCAACCCCCCTGCACCCCCACGGGGGATCAGAGAGAGAGAGAGAGAGAGAGAGAGAGAGAGAGAGAGAGAGAGAGAGAGAGAGAGAGAGAGAGAGAGACGGGGACAGAGAGGGACAAAAAGAGAAATATGTAAATATTTATGTGTACATTTTAAGCATATTTTTAATATTTACTTTGCATGAGAGAGAAAGAGTTTTGCATTTAAATGTGTGCACTTTAAGCTTATTTTTAATATTTACTATAATCTACTTAACATGGTTTAGTTGTGTGGATGTGTCACTGTGAGTGTGCGTATTGAACTAAAAGAACAACACATGATTGTGGGGGGCATTCATTTATTCATGTTTACAACCAGCTGCATTTAATGCCGAATGACAGGCGGCAGGGATAACTCGGTGGTCAGAGCGCACGACTTGTGTGAGTGCGTCTTGGGTGACGTGGGTTCCAATCCTGACTTCAGCTAACTATTGTGTGATTGCTGGATATTACGGGCCAGCGCTTTGAGAAGCTCTCTGAGCTTGTAAGTGCGCTATACGAGTATAAGATAAATATCTTCTCTCTCTCTTCAGTGAATTCGTGTATAGGCCAGAGCATTTTTTTAAAGACAAAAAACGTATTGACTTTAAATTTAGTCATTACATGTATTGGCTAGTGGTCACAGTCAAAACACGAATTGACTGATTTTTTTTTTAATATAGACAATACAAGTATTGACTGAATACACAGATTGCCGGTAACAATCGGCAATACCGGCAATCTGTGTATTCAGTCAATACGTGTATTGTCTAAAAAAAAATCAGTCAATTTGTATTTTGACTGTGACCACCAGCCAATACATGTAATGACTAAAATTTCCAGTCAGTACGTGTATTGTCTTAATTTTGACCCACTTCAAAACACACATTGGCTGACTGTTTATTTTAGTCAATGCGTGTTTCGCTCAGACAAGTCTTCTAACAATGTCAGAGCACATGCGAGCGCACAGCATTATTTATATTAATGTGTTAATCGGCATGTAACTGATCGATAAGATCCATTGTCTTCTTTGAAAATAAATCACTAGGACTTCAGCGAAAATCTTGTGGTGACGATTGTGATTGCAAACCACGACAAAACCACGGCCGATCATTCATTCTAGACTTGCCTCGCCACAAATGATGGATACGAATGAAAACGAACAAAAGGTTTTAAACAAGCTGGCCAAAATTCTAGCGACGAAAAATTCCAGTTGCCTGTTGACCAAGGCGAAATATTACGACTGTTACACGTATTTATTAATAATCGATTCAGCTCCGATGCCTGAATCTTGATAATTATGTGTAACTCGAATTCGTTTATCCACGCATCATGTTCACTCAGCAACAAGGCAAGAGTCGTTGTATAAAGTTTTTCAACTTTATTCCGCAACTGCATACAAGATCGGTTAAAACATTCCAGAGTGACGCAATTACACCCAATCAAAATAAAACTAATCATCGGAACTGTCTTACGACATAGAACATTCCTCAGTTTAGAAGAATAACCTAGCTATTGATTGATTAATTGATCGTTGCTTTAGGTCCAGCGGACTCTTCCGAGCCAAATCAGGACCGGACAACCCCCAATCCGCATAAAAGATCTGCTGAAACAACCCTATTGGGAAAATTGAATGCCCTCCACCAGCCAGTCACTTTACAATAAAGACATCCCACGCAGGGGACGGCTGAGGCTTTACCCCAACTACTCGAACCCCCGGTTACAAAAACAAAATAGAATACAAACATCATTATAAATCATCAACAAAACACATACATATAAAATGCATATAGTGCTAAATAATAACATCATAGGAAGCCCTAGTGACCACCCGGCAGAAAGCGTCCAACACTCCCAAGCTGATCCAACAGACCTCATACACAAACAAGGAGTCTTGTCCAGGAAGAGTTTTCAAGAAAAAAAGGTAGGTCATTGATCTAGCGAAGAAGAAGATAGTATAGCAGAGTGATAGGACAGATCAGGAATGGGAAAGCAGGGCTGAGATTTAGCAAGCCAGACTAAGGAGCCAGCCGGGCTCCTAACCTGGGAAGTTGAAGTTGCCAAAATATTTCTCAGGTTGCCAGACCCCTTGATTGAAAGCGCGGTCATTTTTTTTAAACTGTATAACTATTGCAGCTAATAAACAAGATAAATTTCAACAACAACACTGTTTCATTTTTTAAAACAAGCACTGTATAATTTATTCATCATCGACATCCTCCTCCTCAATGTTCCAAAACTTGAAGGAGCTTGGGTGTGCCTTCTTCAGCTGTTTTTGTTCTTCCTTTCGGACTTTATTTTTTTTGCTGGAGGCTCCGAGACACCGCTTAAAAAGCGCCACATCGTTCGAGATTGACAAAAGACTGAGAATGGGGAATATCGAAAGTACGGCAAATCTCGCGTGACTCATCAAGGAAGTCGGAGACTCGTTCCGATACACGCAAGGAAGCAAGAAGGCTAGGATCTCGCAGGGCAGTAGCGTTTCGCGGCGAGGGAAAGAAAAAAGTCTCGCGAGAAAAGGCTATTTTTACTTCGCAAATCCCTCGCTTTGCTAGCGTTACCTAACTTCCTAGCATGCATCGGAACGGGTCTCCGGTGCTGACTGCAGAAGCGGTTTGGTGCGTGTTTTGTTTTACATTGCAAGTCAAAAGTCCGTGTACAGGTACAGAATCTCTACCACTGGCGGTATTTTCAAGTCGCCAGCCGGGCGAATGGTACCCCAAATCGAGCTCGCCACACACTATTTTTAGGGGCCATTGGCGAGTTGGCGAACGTTAAAGCTCAGCCCTGGAAAGAGCAAATGGGGAAGACAGCGACAGTGGGAATTTAAAGCACTAAATTTCCAGAAAGTATACTGAAACCCCCGGCACTCCAACGAGGGTACTGTTGCCGCAGTGAATCAGTCATAGCTATTACCAGATAGGTCTGGAACTTTCGATCGATAATAAACAATAATAAATAATTCCGGAAAATTATCAAAATGAACGAACATTGAAGTTTAACGTCTACACCCACCATTGGCGATATGGCAGACGGGGATAACCATACCAGGGAAAGAGGGGTAGGGACCTGAATCAACACTGAACCACCAAAGTAATCATACTGCTAAAATGGACAGTGAAAATGGCCACATTTTATATCGCCCACCACGGGATTCAAACCTGGGTCATCGGTGTGCCAGGCGACCACTCTACCAATTGAGCTACGTCGGTTGGAAAATTATCAACGAGTCTACAACAATATTGACCAACGAAAATTATCAACATTATACTTTTTTTTCTAACAACGCAGAATCAAATCAAAGGTAAATACACGCTATCATTTACATGCGTTGCAAAATAAAACGTTCAGAACTATCGTGCTCGTCTCAATCGTAACAATGACGCGGAACTCTCTCTCTCTCTCTCTCTCTCTCTCTCTCTCTCTCTCTCTCTCTCTCTCTCTCTCTCTCTCTCTCTCTCTCTCTCTCGTAAACAATGGTATGGCCTCCCCGATTGCATTCAAGAATTAGATGTAATTGAGAGTGAAACAAAAAGACATAGAAAGAGGCAGAGACAGGGACAGAGAGGGACAAAGATAGTTTTTCATTAAAATGTGTACTTTTTAAACTTTTAAAAAAATATTTACTTGGCATAAGAGAGATATAGAGACAGAGAGAGATGGACAGAGAGGGACAAAGAGAGAGAGAGTTTTAAATTTAACTTCAACTTCAACTTTTTATTGGCTCCAAGTACCTTTGACAACATTCCAGAGAACTTGCTTCGCGCATAGAAAGAAAAAACTGATAAAGATAGAGTTGTCGCCTCGGGCGGCTTGAGTTAGATCCTATTACGGCCAGCGCCTTGAGCAGCTCTTTAAATGGAAAAGTGCTATATAAGAAGAACGATTAAATAATAAAACCCCGTTACAATTGAAAAAAGTGTGTACATTTTAAGCTTTAAAAAAAATATTTACTTTTGCATGAGAGGTGGAAATAAAGAGAGATGGTCAGACAGACAGAGAAGGACAAAGAAAGAGAGAGAGATAGATTCACATTGAAGTGTTTACATTTTGAGCTTATTTTTAGTATTTACTAACTTCTACTTAATATGGTTTAGTTGTGTGGATGTTGCCCTGTGAGTGTGTGTATTTGAAGTACAAGAGCAACAAATGATTGTGTGGTCATTCATTTATTCATTTTTACAACCAGTGGCAATTTAAATGCCGAATGACAGTTCAGTCTATTCGTGTATTGACCAGCATTTTTTTAAGACAATACACGTATTGACCGGAAATTTTAGTAATTACATGTATTGCCTAGTGGTCACAGTCAAAACACGAACTGACTGATTTTTCTAGACAATACACGTATTGGCTGAATACACAGATTGCCGGTAACATATAGACGCGAGGAATGATAAATCGCAACCAATGATTGTAGACGCTCGTTTTACAATTCTTTCAAGGTTAAACTTCTCGTCCGAAGTGGCGCCTCCAAACAAGACCGTGGTACCGAAGCACAGGTTACTCTCATTCAGGATACTCTAACAGGATACTCTCACATGATACTCTCAATCACGGCGCGATAGAAGTGCGCGATTATCGTCTGGTTAAGTCCGAACCTCTTGAGCTGTCTCAAGAAGTGGAGGTGCTGCTGGCACTTTTTGATGATGGACATGATCATGCTGTTGTTATCGACAAGTTGCTAGAAATGAAGACTGGAGTTTTGTGAATCAAAGTGAGAAGGAATTCGACGTTGCTAGAGGTCTTCTTCGCTCCGGAGCATACTGGTAAGTTGGAACTCACCAGTCAGTAAGCATTGCCGTTGTCAGATAGGATAGAATTTTGTCTAAAATCTAGATCTGTGGAGTATGGTTGTTCCGTAACGTCATAAGCCTCCGTGCGTTATTGACTATTTATGCATCTGATATCACTCTATTACCAAAAGATTCATACAAGCCTCACACGACTTTGGTAACAGTTCTTAAACTTTTCAATTCTACACATACACGCACACAAATATATTTCTTACCTCCTCGTTCACTGAAGTTGAGCGAGAGAGAAATGCCACAACACTTGGAAACATACAAGTAGCAGAAGAAATTCATAATAACACGAATATGCATTTCGATATTTTGAAGGCTCTCTCTTTTATACATCGTTCTAACGGTGAATAAATATAATTCAATACATTAACTTCAAACTAAGAAATTTAACCAGTAAAGAAATTCGCAAACAAAGTAATCATTATCAAATGAATTAGTCCCTACTAGTTCAACTAATCATTCAATCTTTTTTTTTTTTAACCATTACACGTAGATATAAAACCTTTTTCAAATGCACGAACAGCAATATTCCTTTTACCTTATATTTTGAATCAACCACAACTAACACATTATTTTCACCTAACACCACAACTATATAATTCACACTTTTTGTTAGACATACTCTCTCCATCCACCACTACACCTATAGTTCATTCACCCTTCTAGCACTCAGTCACAATCACCCAGAGAGACAACTTTATTTATTCCGGACACCTGGTTTTATTGATTATTTTTTTGACTCATCACATCTAAAAAGTCCGCTAAAAGACGTTCGCTAGTAAGGAACATTAATTCATAGTTCCAATTCTTCCGCCCAGGCTTTTACTGTGCTAGCTAACACTAGTCCACCAAAATACGTGATGTATTGTACATTAAATGTAGCCAAGTGGAGTATTTGAATCCTGCCTCTTGGCCACGCGCCCTAGTAGAAAAACGGCCCAACCCGTTGTTATTTTAATTTATCCCTATTAAGAGACATAAAAAGTGTTGCCCTGCAAGGCGGGGAAGCGTGTTGATAGCAAACCGGATTGCCGGCTACTAGTGCCACGACACTCTCTGCAGCTCACTGCCACTAATCTGCTTACAATGCCTGCCGACAATGTAGTCCCGCTAAACACCAAAAGCAGAAGACGAATGGTCAGGCGGGGAGAACATATGTCGTGTCGCCTTGTCCTGCTTAACCCAATTGCCACATCAAAGGATTCTGCATAGCAGGAGCCACCCAAGGCTAGGCTAACCAACAAATGGAAAGTAGACAATCTAGTACGTCACCTCCCATTCCGCCACATAAACAATTCACTTCATGACATGTAACGAGTATGGAAACGCGACCTCATTTCTCTCTCTCTCTCTCTCTCTCTCTCTCTCTCTCTCTCTCTCTCTCTCTCTCTCTCTCTCTCTCTCTCTCTCTCTCTCTCTCTCTCTCTCTCTCTCTCTCTCCCGTTTGGCTTTTGGGTTTTTTGTTAATCTATTTATTTATTTTCATTGATACACATGTAATGTCTGTGCCTGCTATTGAAGTGGATGTCACCTTTGGCTCAGCTGTCTGTGAAAGCGCACGCGCCTGTGTGTGTCAAGTCAAAAATAATCTTTATTCATAAAAATCCTATCCTGTCCTATCCTGTCCCGTAACTCAAAGGTGGTTGGGTCACCACCGATGATCGTTTAACCAGCGTACTCCATCTTTCGGTTCTCAGCAACCCCCATTGTGTCAAACCAGTCCATTCTCGAATGGTGTCCTCCCACCTCTTTTTATGTCTCCTTCTTATTCTGCCTCCTTGCACCGTGCCTTGCAGGATGGTTTTTGCAAGGCCTGATGCTTTTGTGACTTGGCCACACCATCGGAGTTTCCGTTTCCTCACCACTGTGAGCATGTCATCATGTTGTCCAATGGCTTGTGTGATGGTCTGTCGGACTTCGTTGTTGGTGCTGGGTATAGAAAATGCCCAGAAGTCTTTTGTAGCACTTCATCTCCATAAAATTCATAAAAATACTGTGAAAATTTCGCGTGCCCCCTATAATCTACAATAACAACATAAACACACACCCACATAATCACACACACACACACACACACACACATACACACACACACACACACACACACATACATACACATAATTACTGTTATCATTGAAAACTTACAAATATCTTCGCGTGATCATATTTAATTTTTAGTTTGGGCTCTAGCAATCCATCTGGAAATGGGCCAAAACCGAAAATTGTAATTTTCACTTGATAATTACAATTTGTACGTGTTAATTGTGTGTGTGTATATATATATATATATATATATATATATATATATATATATATATATATATATATATATATATATATATATATATATATATATATATATATATATCGTTGATATATGTAATTATCACATATAATTATAATTATCAGGTTTTGGCGCTAGTAGGCCGTCATAATGTGAATTACACAGAACGCGGGTTAATTAATATTATCACTGATACATGTAAAAGCACGTTTTGGCACTAGTAAGCCGCCCTAGTCAGAATTAAGCATGATCCGATAAAAATTGTAATTATCAATTGAAAATTGTAAGTTTTATGTGATAATTACGATTGTCGGTTGTGGCGCGTTCCCAGGCGGATCGCTAGAGCCAAAACTGAAAATTAAACATGATCACGCGAAGATATTTATATTTTTTCAAGGATGACTTTAATTATTCCTTCATAATTGTAATTATCTCATGATATTTGCAATTATCTCATGATATTTGTAATTATCAGGTTTTGGCGCTAGCAGGCCGTTATACTAGGTCACATTAATTCAACAGTTGAATCACGGAATTAGAGTGATCTAATTCCGTGGTTGAATCATGACTAGGCCTATACAACCTGTAACGTATGACTGCGGTGTTTTATAGGAGTGGGCACAATTTGCTTGACTGATGTAACACAAAGGAGCGTTGAAGTGGTTGAGTATTACTATTAGTGTAGTGGGTGTGCTTTTGATAAATGTGCTGTAGCATTTTAGTAGCTTTTTGGTTTTAAAACAATAATCGTCAGTATTCAAGAATGGGATATATTCAACTCAATCATATGTGTCCGTTTGTTTGAAATTGTCCTATCTTTTCCTACATGGATTTGTAATGTACAATATGTTTACTGTGATTGTGTTTTGTACACGACACACAGTTCCTTGCAACTTATGGGAACATGAAATAATTTTAATTTCTGATTCTTATTCAATAAAATAATGACCTTTCTTGTCATTAATTCGGCGGAATCCGGTCCATTTACCGAGCGGCGATACCGAAGACACGAGACAAATAGCTTTATTATGAAAACCTTAGTCTCAGGTTTAGTCTCAGACTTGTTGTTGTCATTACATTACATAACATTACATTACATAATTGGTGCTTTAGGTCCAGCGGACTCTTCCGAGCCAAATCAGAACCGGACAACCCCCAATCCGCATAAAAGATCTGCTGAAACAACCCTAGTGGGAAAACTGAATGCCCTCCACCAGCCAGTCACTTTACAATAAAAAGACATCCTACGCAGGGGACGGCTGAGGCTTCACCCCAACTTATCGAACCCCTGTTTACAAAAACAAAATAGAATACAAACATCATTATAAATTATCAACAAAACATATACATATAAAATGCCTACATTGCTAAATAATAACATCATAGGAAGCCCTAGTGACCACCTGGCAGAAAGCGTCCAATATTCCCAAGCTGATCCAACAGACCTCATACACAAACAAGGAGTCTTGTCCCGGAAGAGTTTTCAAGAAAAAAGGTAGGTGACTGGTCTAGCGAAGAAGAAGATAGTATAGCAGATTGATAGAACAGAGCAGGACTGAGAAAGAGCAAATGAGAAAGACAGCGACAGTGGGAATTTAAAGCACTAAATTTCCAGAAAGCGGGGATACTATTTATACTGAAACCCCCGGCACCCTAACGGGGGTCTTGTTGTTGTCTAGGGCCCTGCATCGCAGTACAGATTACAAAGCGATACCGCCTTAGCTCAGTTGTAGAGCTTTGCTTGGCACACCGATGAGTCAAGTTCCGATCCCGTGTTGAGCAAGATAAAAAAATGGGTGGTTATTTTTCATTTACCATGTGATTACTCTGGCGGTTCAGTGTTGATTTAGTTACCTACCCCTTCTTCCTTTGGATTCTGAACCCCTTCTGAGAATACGGCCCAAACATTAAACTTCAGCTTCATTCATAACATAACTATAGTTTTCATTTGGATCTAGGTAAATTCATCTATAGCTCTGATTTCACGCGGTTGCCTCAATTTTATCAGGGTCAAACACCAGACTTGGTCAAACCGACCTCTGCTAAAACAAAGCATCCTTGTACAGCTAAGGCAGGAAGCCATTTTGACGGCAAGATCCTGCTTCTAAACTTGCTAGTTGGGTGTAGTGGATTTTACTTCCTCGTCAGAAATATTCACTATAAAACGTTGGAAGGTGAGCATCTACCTGTTCGTTTGCCTTCAACAATGGTCAGTCAAGATGCGGGTCTTGTTTATATTCAACACCACTTCGGGTGAAATTTGTGTGCTCGTTCTCTGTTGTTGTTTAGCTCTGTCGGCAGGTAAGAATGTAATTCGTTTGGATGTTAGTTTTCGAGAGAGGGGTGTGGATGGAGAGGGTTTATATTTATATTTTGTTGTGGTGGTGTTGGTGTTATGGTGGTGTGTTGGTTGTAACATTTTGTCGACTCCATCGTTCTTTTTCTTCTAGCCTTAACAATGTTATTTTTTGATGAAGGCTGCGGAATAGGGTAGGAGAAAGGGAGGAGGTTTTGACGTTCGTTACCACTGTTGTGTTGATACCGTAAATATTTTATTTCTCTCGTTTTGTGTTGTGTTCTTCTACAGAATTATTATTATTATTATTATTTATTTTTTTTTAATTATTAATATTAATAATAATAATAATAATAATAATAATAATAATATTATTATTATTATTATTATTATTATTATTATTATTATTATTATACGCCTAACCTTGACAGCTCTAGGCGTGTACAAAAAATATACAATAACACACAAAAAGCCTTTTGACTCGCACGCTTAGCAATGTGAGTCTATGTACTCAGCAATGTGTTCAGTGCTGGATATTCAAAATAATTTATCTTAATTTCTGATCACAAATGTGGTTTTAGACCTTACAGTCATTCTTACGCACGGACACACAAACATAATAATTAAATCCAAGATTTTAAAGTTGAACTATGATCATTAAAACAATAACCTTAGTTACAGTAGTTAGTCATTTATAGGGTCCAGAGGACAGCAAAGAGCCGAATCAGGACCACAGTAACATTACTGCAAAGGTTTACTAACCGCAGAAATGTAGGTTAATATTAATATTAATATCTATTTCGGGTGAGAGTACAAACTGAGGTCTAGTCTGTGCACGCACGCATTCCATCGCATGGACTGTAAAGATCCTGACGCTCATGTCCTAGACGGGTGAGTGCCGTCTACACGAATACACCCAGCATGCACTAGGTCCCTTCTCCCCATTACCTGTCGCCCGGGATTGTGCTCAGTGGCCTGGGCGTCAGACTATGCGCCCAAAGTCTGCAAGTGGGCGCCTCTGACGGCTTCAGTTAGATTCTGTATCACTATCAGCCAGCGCCTTGAGCAGTTCTGGAGCTGGACATGCGCTATGTTATATACATTCCAATTTACCTAGCAATGAAAAGATGGTCTACTGTTCTTGTCCAAGACATTTTTGTTGACTAATTAATAAACTAAGATTACATTCAAAGGAACACCACGATTCAAAAGGTGTAGTTTGCACTTGTTTCACAACCCATATCCGTAAAAACATATTTTATATAAATGCCTTATTTTAATTCTGTGATACAAAGGAAGGAGTGTCGATGCAAAAAGTCAAGAATGAATCCATTAGATCTGTTGTTTCATAGCCCGGCAATGATAGCTATAGTACTGGATATAAATACAATGCTGGGCCGGACCTAAGTCTTTCAAGGGGGAAGGGGAGGGAGAGGGGGTAGGGAAGAAGAGGGTGGAGGAGGAGAAGGGTGGTGGAGTGGGGGGCCCACACTTGTTATTGGGTTAAGCGAAGGCACGAAGCGCCGAGCCTTCTAGGGGGTCCGGGCATGCCCCCCCCCCACCCCCCCTCCCTCCTCGGAATTGTTTTTTCAAGAATGCAAAATGGTGCAATCTGAACCTTTAAAAATGGATCTTACAAAAGTTACTAAAACCTGCAGTGTTTTAATTTAAAAACACTAAATAAATAAATAAATAAATAAATAAAATAATTCGGAACCCTCTTTGCAACTTTTATCAAAAGCAGTGAATAATTTTTTGTTTTCTTTTGAGGGGGAAGGGGGTCCGGCACTGGGTTTGACAGACATTACACATGCGAAAGACAAACGGAGAAAAGTTGTTCATTGCAACTGACAATACATTTGGAAGACATTATTCGCAGCTTTAAAAAATAGATTCATTATGATTAGTATAATTTAACAATGGTGATGGCGATAATAGTTAAAGTGTTTTAATTGATCTCAATGATAATAAAGGGAAAGGGTTAGGAATGGGATGAGGAACCTTAATAAATGACGCAACACAAAACAAAACCTACAGTACTCACAGTTTTTGCGCTCTTCTGAAGCATACCTCGAACACATCAGAAGCTGGAAACTTCTACTGTACACTCACATAAATGTTCCGTTTCCAGACAAAATAGGCAGACACAAGGGCTTATTGTTAGACATAGAGCTAAACATCTTATTTACGTCAAGAGATCGTCTGTTTTCATTGCCATCCTTGTTCGATATTTCTGGCAAAGACATTGACCACTTGTTGCACATCAACTGGCCTGTCTCTGTGGATGCGCATCAGTGCTAGCCCATTTAATCGATCTTGACCAATGGAGGAACGTAGACATGCCTTCAGAGTTTTTAGTCTGGAGATCGTTCTTTCACATTCCACCGTGGTGATTGGCAGGGTGCACAGCAGTTTTAGCAGGATGTGGATATTTGGAAACATGTCACTAGTGAACTTTAGAAAGCAACGAAACTTAGTTCGTAATACTTTTTCGTGGGGAAACTCCCTTTCTACGTCATCACTTTTGCGCTTTACGAAGGTCACGACCTCCTCATTTGCCTACGCTACAAACTTCGTATCGCGAAAAAGCGGAATTTTCATCATTTTGACGAATCGTGATTCGTAGGTATGTTTGTGGTATTTTGTACATAGATCGGGTCAATTGCTGTAAACGTAAGCTTGAACAAATGTTATAACTGTATTCTCACACCCTTTGTTGATGATTTGATGCACTAACATTGGTGTAGTTTGCTCTTCAAAAAGGGTGCTGTTTTCGCCTGCTTTTGCTCTCATCTATAAAATGGCGGAGGAGTTGTGGTTCCGATAAAGATGTAAAATCACTTTACTGGTGTATTCGTATGGATGTGCACGAACACTGTCCATGTTTTAATGTTTTAGCCCTTGGATGAGCACCAGTTCTAGGTTTGTAGATCTAAACGGACAAGTTACTAGGCTAGCGTAGCAAACAGAAGTTGAGGCCATAGAATTTGTGTTAAAAAAAATCCCAGTGCCCTTGATCCTAAACTTCAGCTGAATTTCGTCTGCTGCTAAAGGCGCTACCGCCTCGGCACGAAGAACAGTTCGCAAGGGTTTCCCGACAGCATCATCGGAAACGAAAGTGTTCGCTACGAACCAAGTTTCGTTAGTCAATCTAAAGCTCGCTACTGTCACATGCCTTCAACGCTGCTGTGGTCGTTTGTGGCGTTTCAGAGTTGGAATTGTGCCATTTGTTCACCCAGCGATTCCACTCAGCAGGGATGTCATGGCTGCTAGGCAAATCGGCCTGCCATAGTTTAGCCAGGTCTGCCACGCCTGCTGAAACAGTGTTGAATCCAGGGTGCGTTGACTTCAGTAAAGCTGACGTCACTAAGATCAGCCCGTTTGCTGCAACTTCAGCTTGGCCAAATCTTTGTTGAAGTTGGAGCAGAAGAAAATCTACAAAAGGGGTAGCCACAGACCGTGGGTAGTACTGCTCTGGTGTGTCAGCGGGTGGGTCGTCTCTCAGGGTCTGCCTGTTGCTCTGTCGGGGGACTTCGAGGGTAACTCCAGCATCTGCAGCAAATTCTGTGGCTTGTCGAAACCAGTCATCAAATGTAACATCCATGGAATTTTGCAAGCCCTGCAAACAGGAGATCACATTCCGTATCTCCTGATACGCACTTGTGATGTCATTATCTTTCTTCTGCAACTGCACGGTGGGACACTTAATGTATGCCAAGCCATTCTTTGCAGTTACCAGCGCAACAATGAAACTGCTGCTTTGAAGGCTCTTGAGTAGGCCCGACGATCGAGTTAAAGTGTCTGCGTCCCAGCTGTCTAGTCCTTCAGCCATCATCTGACCGAGGCAGTCGCATACACTGCTGTTCATTTCATGGAACGTGTCCAGTGCCGTCAGCCGCTCCATCCACCTTGTTCTACACAGATCTACCAGCTTCTTCTTTTTTGTGTCATTTGAATTGCTGCTCAAGACCTCTTCAAGTTTCCGTTGGCGCTTTGGAGAACAAGGGATGATAAGGGATATTTCCTTCAAGTCACTGAACATGCTCATAATCTGGGGTACACTGCACGCTTTCATGACGCAAAGATTAAGACAGTGGCGGGCGCAATGGATGTACAATGCCTTGTCATTGATCTCTCGTATTCGGGCCCGACACCCCTTGAAACCTGCCCGCCATGTTAGCTGCGCCATCATAATCTTGTCCTCTGAGA
This sequence comes from Oncomelania hupensis, assembly GCA_036898135.1. Classification (NCBI taxonomy): domain Eukaryota; kingdom Metazoa; phylum Mollusca; class Gastropoda; order Littorinimorpha; family Pomatiopsidae; genus Oncomelania; species Oncomelania hupensis. The sequence continues at coordinate 82,504,765 of CM072514.1, read as the reverse complement.
TCCTGTGGGTCTAAACCCCAATTGTCTAGACACTGGAGTGTGTTGTTTGTGATTGCTTCCCCTGTTATCTTGTGACAGAAAACAAAACACAAGAATTCTTCCCTGACGTTAAAGTCAGAATCCACAAACCTTAAGACGATGGACAACTGCTACCAGTTGCTGACATCAGTTACTTCATCCGCCAGAACAGTGAAGTACTTTGCTTCGCGGACCTCAGCAAGCAGATTCGCTGTGATCTGATGAGCAATGATGTAAATTATTCGATTTTGGGTGATCTTTGAGACGTAGGTAGTACGAGGGTCGCACGCCTTTAAATGTTCGCCGAGACATTCGTTCCCTGCCTTGATGCGAAATTCAAGCAGTGTGTTGAAGTTGCTCGCGTTCCCTTCCTCTAATACCCCGTCATCTCTGAAGCTCCTCAGTGCAAACCCTTGCCGTCCGCACAACAGAACAGTCTCAGCAACGCTTGCAAGAATCTTGCGGTTGAATTCAACCCTTTCCGCAGCTCGAGTATCATTCAAATTGATCACGCTTGTTGCCGGCTTACTCATTGTTTGAAGAAAATTCTCTCTCCGTTCCAGTGCATCTTGGTAATATTTACAAGCAGAATGTTCTTTAAACTTTTCTAGTGCTTTCTTCCGGTGTTTGAAGGCACAAGACACAAACTGTCCAGTTAGGGATGCTTTCTGAAGTGATAAAGAACACGCAGTGTTTGCAGTACAACCCATCTTCTGCAGAAGAATAAGCTAGCCATGGATAAACTTTCAGCCACCTACCTTGGCAACGTCGTGAATGTCCTGACTGTGTCGTAATAGGAAACTGATAGTTCTCTGAAGGGGTGCAATGTTCAGTGAGGAGAGAGAACTTGTCGTTGGCATTCAAAGTCAACAGTATCTCATCAACAACACACTTTCCAAAGTCCGGCCGGGTTCAGTGAAGTGAGCTGTCTGAAAAATGAACATGCAAAAAAAAAAACCCAACAATTAGTAATAATGCTAAAGTCAGAACTAGACTTGGCTGATTAATAATCTACAAATTAACCTAAACATTCTTCAGTTTGTTTCTTCTTCTTCTTCTTCTTCTTCTTCTTCTTCTTCTTCTTCTTCTTCTTCTTCTTCTTCTTCTTTTTCTTCTTCTTCTTCTTCTTCTTATTCGTTGTTGTTGCCTTTAATAGTTTGAACAGAAGTTTGAAATATATTTTAAAAAAAAACACTAATTATTGAATAACTCAATGAATGGAGATAACAACTACTTACATTTAGACTCTTGCAATGGAAGTTTTCTGGGGAGCAGCAGAAGTAGACGGTTGAGAGAAGTCAGACGTGGAGGGTTGAGGATTATCTGGCGCCTGTACAAAGAACATTCAAGGACTGTTATGTGTATGTGTGCGTGTATGACACTGTAGTGACTGTGTACTGAGAACATAAATAGATAGATCATGCAAGTTTTTGAACAGAAAAAAAAAGCTAACGATAATTCAATTTCTACTGATAATTCCGTGAATATAATAACGAAGGGAGGAGGTGGCGAGAAAAAGTAGGGTGCGGGAGGGGGTAGTCAGTAGGAGGGGAAGAAGCAGAAGACATATTAAGAAATATAATAGATTGCTCGAACTGTTAAAGGGACAAAATACAGAAGAGAGACAAGATCATGATACAACTTACCTACGGAATGCAAAGTAGTGGTTGTAAAACGTTCTTCTTCCTGGGATGTAGAGCCCTCAGGCTTCGGTGTAGCGGAGGTGGGTGGCACATTCAGATTGGTGCAAGTCCGATTGCCACCTGTAATGAACAAAAACATGCGATTTTAACCACGGACAGCTTATGCACAAAGTATAGCGATGAAGATAAACATAATCAGTTGTGCATAAGCGCTCGTGTTTAAGATAATCTTGTTCAAAATGTATTTTCTTTTCTTTAATTTCTTCAAGTTTAATGTCGTTTTCAATCGTCATTTGATTTAGGCTGGCCATTTTGGATCTATTCAGTGTACTTTCTCATTGTCAATACACGCTGAGCTCATTCTGTATACAAAACAAAAGTAGTCATTATTTATTTACCTGACTTTTGCCAAAACGATTGCAGACGTTTTGTACCTGCGGCGTCCACAGGTTTTAGAGCTTTCCTTTTTGGCATATTGTCAAAATTTCGGCGCAAAAAAACTTCCAAAGTCGGAAGTGAGATTACGTCCCAGCGGGTCAGCCAGCGTCTTTCGACCGCTTTGCAAACGAAATCTCGGTAGGCCTAACATAGTTTACGTACTATTACTATAAGCTAGTCGACTTCAGAGACCGCAAAATAGGATACGCATAAAATCAAACACTACATTCTAATATTCTTTGTTTTATCGTTTGTTGATTTTGTTTGTTTGTCTTCTTACACCCACACACACACACATTTTTTTTAAAGGAGGGGGATAAAGGAGGGAGGGGTGGGGGGCCGGGCCCCTTAGCCCCTATAGCAGGTCCGGCCCTGCAATGAAAGGAGTTGTTACTTTCCATGTTAACCCCCATCCTCATCCTCCCCTCACACCAGCCCTTTCAACACTTCCCATGGTTATGGCTTAGAAAGCCGGGGTGACAAACTGCTAAGACACATCGTGGCGTGCAGGACAGAAATCTTTGTAGCGTGCGTGGTTTTCTTAAAAAGGTCTGGGCATTAAGGATGTTTGTGTCAATGGGTTTAGTTGGGAATTTGCATTTTAGTCGCATTGAAAGATGATATCGTGACATCGTTGCTCCACGTGCCGCTACGCTGTGAAGTTGAGGCATCTCTTCCTTGTTTTGTAAACAAGCAATGGTGCCTGCTATGTACACCCATATGCCGCGATACTGGATTTTTGTTGTCGTTGTTGTTTTGTTCTTTTGGGTTTGTTGTTGTTGTTCTTTAGCATTTCCATTGGTGCTATTAACAGACACAATAGCAAATGCATTTACCGATATAGATATCAAAGTCCTACTTTTGAAAGAGCTTGACTTAATCTAGTTTTCCCCTTGTAGGCAACATTCACTGTGAATTTCTTAAAGGAGGTGTGACGCGGAACTGTGTACAGATCTGAGGCCCCTATTAGTAACAGATTGTAGGCCTACACTGTCTTAAGCAGTTATGTTAAGCGCCGTTGTTGTACTGCAGTTTAGTTTGCTTTTAATAACTTGCAATGCTCGGGGCTGCACAATGCGTTGGTTTTTTTTTACTCACAGGTATAGCAATGTGAATATGTACTCACCCCACCCCAAATTTTTTTTTTATTCCAGATTTTTGCAAATCTGTGCGAGATGAGTCCTAAACATTCCGAAAATGATATCGGGAAAAAACATGTCCGTCCGTCCGTCTGTCTGTCCGCCGTCTGTCTGTGCAAAAACTTTAAAGTGGTTAAGTGCTCAGAGCCTATTTCAACTTTCACAACCAAACTTGGTAAGATGGTATATAGGCTTACCCATGAGACCTCGAAAATGATCAGTGAATGAATGACTTCACTTCAAGGTCAAGGTCACAGGATCATCAAATGTAAGTTTAAAAAATTACAATTTTTTCCTAAAATTAAACTTTTTTTTCTAGGTTATTAATAATAAACTTATGATTCTTTGAAACATGAAATATATCAATGAGACACACATACTTTGCAGATTTGGTCAACCTCACTCCAAGTCCAAGGTCACTGGAGCTGTCCAAAGTCGGTTTGCATAGGTACTTTGAAGTGATTTTGCCCCCAAACTATGAGAGATATAAAGTCCAAAACTTGTTGTATATAGTGGTGGTAGATTAATATTGTATATTTGTTCCGTTTTTGCGTTGATCCTATCCTATCCTATCCTATCCTATCCTATCCTATCCCGTAACTCGAAGGTCGCAGGGGCACCACAGATGATCGTTTAACTAGCGTACTCCATCTTTCTCTGTCCTCAGCAACCCTCATGGCTTCGTTCAGTGTCAAGCCAGTCCGTTCTCGAATGTTGTCCTCCCACCTCTTTTTTTCGGTCTCCCTCTTCTTCTGCCTCCTTACCCCGTGCCATGCAGGATGGTCTTTGCAAGGTCTGATGCTCTGGTGACATGGCCATTCCATCGGAGTTTCCGTTTCTTCACCACAGTGAGCATGTCATCGTGTTGTCAAATGGCTTGTGTGATGGTCTTTCGGATTTCGTTGTTGGTGATGTGCTGGGTATAGGAAATGCCCAGAAGTCTTCTGTAGCACCTCATCTCCATTTGCACACCTTGGGGTCATGAGCAATCTTGCCACTGTAGATTGTTCTAACCTATAAAGGTAAAAGTGAAAGCCTCAGTTGAAAACCTGTCTTGACTTTGTATAGACAGATTCACTGCGGCAACAGTACCCCCGTTGGAGTGCCGGGGGTTTCAGTATAAATAGTATCCCCACTTTCTGGAAATTTAGTGCTTTAAATTCCCACTGTCGCTGTCTTCCTCATTTGCTCTTTCCCATTCCTGCTCTGTCCTATCACTCTGCTATACTATCTTCTTCTTCGCTAGATCAATGACCTACCTTTTTTCTTGAAAACTCTTCCTGGACAAGACTCCTTGTTTGTGTATGAGGTCTGTTGGATCAGCTTGGGAGTGTTGGACGCTTTCTGCCGGGTGGTCACTAGGGCTTCCTATGATGTTATTATTTAGCAATATAGGCATTTTATATGTATGTGTTTTGTTGATGATTTATAATGATGTTTGTGTTCTATTTTGTTTTTGTAACCGGGGGTTCGAGTAGTTGGGGTAAAGCCTCAGCCGTCCCCTGCGTGGGATGTCTTTATTGTAAAGTGACTGGCCAGTGGAGGGCATTCAATTTTCCCACTAGGGTTGTTTCAGCAGATCTTTTATGCGGATCGGGGGTTGTCCGGTCCGCGAACTTGTTTTTTCCAACTTAGTTCCAGTCACTTTCCCGAAAAGGGCAATTACCGAAGTCGAACGAAGCTCTCCGAGTCGAGCGAAGCTATCCGATGTTTCACGAACGAATGCTGGCAGGACTACGTGAAACCACAGGCTTGGAAGTCTCGTCTTTCGTAGGCCTCAATTACATACTATGTTACTTACGTATTTAGGAGTTTAAAAAAAAAGGTAAAAAAAAAGGTAGTCCCATAGCCTTGTGGCCGTAGGGGAGCGTGATGTTGGAGATCACACTTATCTTGGGCCAGCGTAATGAGGGTGATGCCCAACTCTCTCCCTCGCTGCTTTATCTTCCCCACCCTCAAGAGAGTAGGTACTCAATCACAGTTGAGTCAACTGGGGGCGTTGTTGTTTGTCGCTTCACCTTAGCGGTCACCCATCCAAGTGCTAACCGCACCGGACGGTGCTTCACTTTCGACACAGTAGCGAGTGCTCCAACCACTGCACTATCCGACACCCCAAGTTAGGAGTTTACAAAGACAAAAGAAAAGACTTCAGAGCCTGTGGTGAAACATCCGTGCATAAAAATAGCCACTGCTAGATCTAATTCTATTTCGATCTGCACAGCTTCAAGCTCAAGTCGAGATTTGCATTTTGAAGCAGTTATTATTATTATTATTATTATTATTATTATTATTATTATTATTATTATTATTATTATTATTATTATTATTATTATTTTATGATGAATAATATACTGACACAATTAGTAATAAGGAGTAAAAGTAATACATAACACATAAAGCACACATACAACGATTTCACATCTATATCAACAATAAAACCATGACAAAACTTCAAAGCGCTATGGATACGTTGATGTCCCTTCAGCACAAGGCAAAGCAAGTTTATAATAGTCTCAAAAAACAGTGATATTTTTATTGCAAGCACCAAAGCAATTATTTATTTAACTAATAGTATTCTTTTTAACTGATACAGTAAATTTGTTACATGTATTTCAATTATATGTATTTTAATGAGAAACACGTATTAAAAAAATGTTGCGTGGCGGGCGGAAATTTCTATAAATCATCTGAAAACTTTGTTAAATCTATAAGAAAAAATAACCAGTAACACCATCTGAATATTTCGGGTTACACCCAACTTCAGCAAAAACCAACAAAACGTCACTAACCATATTTACACCATTGTTTTTTTTAAAGTAGGAATAATAATAATAATAATAATAATAATAATAATAATAATAATAATAATAATAATAATAATAATAATAACAAGAAACAAACAATAATAATAATTATAATAATAATAATAATAATAATAATAATAATAATAATAATAATAATAATAATAATAATAATAACAACAACAACAACAACACACAAACAAAACAAATAAATAAATTAAAGATTTAACTAAATAACTATACTACTACTACTACTACTACTACTACTACTACTACTACTACTACTACTACTACTACTACTACTTGCGAAGTTGTGGTCTCGATTTTGTGGTCCTGATTCGGCTCTTTGCAGTCCGCTGGACTCTGTAAGCAATGAATAACTAATAAGCTTTTAATTTAACTCTGATCTCGAGTTGTCTTGATTTTTTGTGGTTCTGATTCGGCTCTTTGCAGTCCGCTGGACCCTGTAAGCAATGAATAACTAACTATTAATTTAACTCTGATCTCGAGTTATTTTAAAAAAATCGCTTAGCCTACTCGTCCTTCTCCGGAAATTTCAAGATTCGAATATTATAAAGTATAGGCCTAAATATTATCAATTAGAATAGATATAGTTTATACATTTATTTACGTATAAAACAAACAATACAGGTCTAATAATTATATTCAGCTAGTGAGGTTCTTCGCTGCGCGTAGACTGACTTATAATATAATAATGTAGATTAAGCCTATGTATACTGTATAACAGTGTCTACTTGGTTCTAGGCAGGAAATGGGCAATGCTATTATTAGCCTTTACTGCTGAGAACTAACAAAATGCAAATCAAGGAACGCAACTATTAAATATTGTCGATAATAATTATGCTCATATTATGCTCATATTAACAAAGTATAATGTTGCGAAATGCTAAATCTGTGTAAATCGAACAGAATGAGAAGCAACAGCGATCATTTTTAATGTCAGCTAGTCGTAGTCATGCAAGCATCATTTCGTAATACATCGGAGAGCTTCGTTCGACTTCGGTGATTGCCTTTTTGGGCGAATGACTGGAACTAAGTTGGAAAAAACAAGTTTGCGTCCGGTCCTGATTTGGCTCCGAGGAGTCCGCTGGACCTAAAGCAACAATCAATCAATCAATCAATCAATCTCCATTTGCGTCGAGGGTAAAGATCATTTTAGGCCTTGTAAAAACATATACAAAATAGGTCATCGTACAGAGGAATTGCTGTTTATTTAACCCATAGTACACACGCAACAACATAGGGTTAGTTGATCAGACATGCATTAGAGATCACGTGAGGGTCATGGTCATACCAAAATCAAGGTCACTGAAGGTCAAGGTTATCCCAAGGTCACCTTTTTGTTGGTGTTTTTGTATAATACAACTTTTGCTATAGTTTATTTGATAGTACATGAGTGCATTTGGAACCAGAGGTCAATGTCATCTCAAGGTCAAGACCATAGAAAGATCAAAGTCGGTATTACTTTGAATTTTATTGCCACAATTTCATTTTGTTTTTCCCGGGGCCACCATTTTTATGTTAAATATTGAGTTCCATAAGAAGCACGTGAGTCATATGGACTTTACCCTTCTAGTTCAATACTCGAAGCATCAAACATCAAGGTAAGATGTTGTACGCGTTCACTGGAGCGTATTAAATGCTCGTTATTTATTGTTATACCTGCTACGCACTGTCGCATGCAAATACATTTTAGCGTGCGGTGTAAGTGGCCACCGCTTATTGAACACGCAACGGTCCTCAGGCAATACAATTCTTCGTCTCAAATCGTGTTAGAATCAGGGTGCTGAATAATTGTTGTTGTTGTTGTTGTTGTTGAAAACTTGACTCCCATTTGTAAATCAAGCGTCCCGTTCTCTCTGTCTTTCTCTGTCTGTCTGTCTGTCTGTCTAGCTCTCGCCCTCCTTCTCTCCCTCTGACCCTGTTTTTCTCTCACTTTCTCTGTCTCTCTTCTCTCTCCCTCTCTTTCTTTCCGTCCATTTTCCTGTTTCTCTCACACTCTCTCCCTCCCTCTCTCACTCTCTCTCCCTTCTCTCCTCTCCTCCCCCCCACCTCTTCTCTCTCTCTCTCTCTCTGTCTTTTTGTCTTTTTGTCTCTCTCTCTCTCTCTCTTTCTCTCTCTCTCTCTCTCTCTCTCTCTCTCTCTCTCTCTCTCTCTCTCTCACTGCCTCTATCTCTCTGTCTCTCTGCTTGAACAGACGTCAATATAATATTCTACTATTACTACTATTACTACTACTACTACTCCTCTCTCTCTCTCTCTCTCTCTCTCTCTCTCTCTCTCTCTCTCTCTCTCTCTCTCTCTTGTTCTCATATTGAAATGATTGATGTATAGACCTCTAATATGCTCTGACGTTTAATTTGCATCCGGCAATCCAACAGTTGATAGCTATTGAGGTAGTAGGCCTTGCAGCAAGCAGAACTGAGTGTGTAATACATGTACATGTCGACGTTAGTGTGTAATACATGTACATGTCGACGTTAAATGCCCGTACGGCAATCCAACAGTTGATAGCTATTGAGGTAGTAGGCCTTGCAGCAAGCAGAACTGAGTGTGTAATACATGTACATGTCCACGTTAAATGCCCGTACGGCAATAAAACAATTGGCGGTTTTCTCTATTGTATGTGGGACCTATGGAAAGACCAGGATGTATGTAAATTGCTTCACACATCAGCAAGACAAATCATTCCTCGTGTTAAGGCGAAAGTGACATATAGCTCGCCAACATTACAATTTTTAAAAAAAAAGAAAAAAAAAGGGACGCCATACATACACATATGCCTCAAAAATACGTATTTTCAACAGTGTTTCATTGCTAGGCAGTGTGGTGTTGTTCCACTCGGCTTTATCCTAACGAACAAACGAACATTGAAGTTCAACGTCTACGCCCACCGTTGGCGATAGGGCAGACGGGACGAAGCAAAATGAAAATTGGAATGGGAGGCCACTATGGAAATTTGGCTACAAGCTAAAAAAAAACATTATTCAAGTCAGCTCATGCAGATTTTAAATAAAGCACACAACGTGTTTAGAAAACGGTGGAGCAGAATGACCTTGATCTTTGAGAAGGTACACATAGGAATGATCTAACGTGATTAGCAGTAGTTAAAGTATACGTCCCAAAAAAGCAAACAAACAAACAAAAAACAAGAAGAAGATGAATTTTGGTTAATGGCGCCAAAAGTATGTTTTGAACAACAAAACAAAAGTAAAATTAGGAAGGGCGGACCGATCAACTGACCGACAACCGTTTGACTACTGAAGGATGGCCCATGATTTGAAGTACCTGTATACCAAACTTCAACAAAATCGCATCAGACGTTACTGAGATAATGAGCCAAAGGTGCATGCAAAAACTAATATGACTCCAGCAACCTCGTCCTTTGCGGTAAGCAAATGTGATGGCCACTAACCTAAGTAATGGTCATTTGAAGTGTTGTCAAAATCCGTTCAGTAGTTCGTGAGATACCGTTTGCTAAGAAAAAAAAATTACACAAGAACTCTTTCATCCCTAGTGCGATCTCAATCCTCAACAATCACTTACTCTGTTGCCTAGTCAGCCAAGCCAGTTTGCATGTTTAACTGAAATCTTGACGTTCATATTTATTTTGATGATTTTATGCGCTTCTTTAGATGTTCAAGTCACACTTATCACTTTTAATGAGTTGATGATTTTTATAGTGAAGGTGATATGTGATGGGGTAAGGCTATGAGTGTACATGTACATGGATGCGTTCAATTCAATGAATGTTGATTGTTCTGCATTAGTGTACTGTATATAATATATATATACACACACTCATGTACATAATGAATATATAATGTATACATAGGATACACGAGTATCCATATTATGGATACTCGTGTATCCTATGTATTCTTTATATATTCTTTATGTACATGAGTGTGTGTATAAGTGCAAGTTAACGTAAACATGATTATCGTTATGTTATTAGTGTATATTTATTATGTATATATTTATACATTGTATTGACGGATTATTTAGTGTGTATGTACACTTGTGGATGTGTGTTGATATGTCAGCATGGATAAAGGCGAGAGGGACGGGGAGAGATAGATAGAGAGAGAAGAGAGAGAGAGAGAGAGAGAGAGAGAGAGAGAGAGAGAGAGGAGAGAGAGAGAGAGAGAGAGAGAGAGAATATTTCCAGCTGCGCCACATGACATGACTGTTGTACACATAGACATATTTTTGTTCATTTACTATTTTATGCAAAGTTTGCACTCAATGCCAAAAGAAATTTTCCGCTTGTATGTACAATGTGAAAGTTGGACAATTAAGATGTATTGAATTATATATAATTTCCAACGGACTTTCAGACCGACCGACCAACAGACCAACATTTGACTCATTCTGATTCCTCCCGACTATTGAAAGTTGGGGTGCCGGGGTTTTCTGTATAAATAATATCCCCATTTTGTGGAAATGTAGTGCTTTCAATTTCTGCCAAATGGTGATAAGGACTTTCTATGGTATTATTATTATTTAGTAATGTAGGCATTTTATATGTATGTTTTTCGTTAATATTTTATAATGATGTTTATATTCTATTTTGTTTTTTGTAATCGGGTTTCTATAAAATAGAGTACAACCTCAGCGTCCCCTGCATGGGATGCCTTTATTGTAAAGTGACCGGCTGGTGGAGTGCCTTCAGTGTTACCATTTAGGGTTGCTTCAGCAGATCTTTTATACGGAACGGGGGATGAGTCCTCTTTCAACCAAGTTGTGGTACTGATTTGGCTCTTTGCAGTCGGCCGGACTCTATCAACAATGACTATCCTATCCTATTCCTATCCTATCCTATCCCGTAACTCGAAGGTCGTTGGGCTCCACAGGTGATAATTTAACCGGCGTACTCCATCTTTCTCTGTCCTCAGCAACCCTCGTGGCTTCGCTCAGTGTCAAGCCAGTCCTTTCTCGAATGTTGTCATCCCACCTCTTTTTCTGTCTCCCTCTTCTTCTGCCTTCTTGCCCCGTGCCTTGCAGGATAGTCTTTGCAAGGCCTGATGGTCTCGTGACGTGGCCATACCATCGGAGTTTCCGTTTCTTCACCGCTGTGAGCAGGTCATCGTGTTGTCCAATGGCTTGTGTGATGGTCTGTCGGACTTCGTTGTTGGTGATGTGCTGGGTATAGGAAATGCCCAGAAGTCTTCTGTAGCACCTCATCTCCATGCTTTGTATTCTTCGTTGTAGGTCTGATGTGAGGGTCCGTGTTTGGCAAACAATTACTAACTAACTAACTAACTAACTAACTAACTAACTAACTAAGATATGTCTGGAAATACAAAAACAACCAAAGCCAGCAATAACCGACTTTAGAACCCTTTTTTGTATGGTATACGATATGGATAGATTTCAAATCACCCAATGTTTGTATTACCGGATAAAATCTGGAAATACTTTAAAGTAGACAGGAATCAGAACGAGCCCATGATTGGTCGGTCGGTCGGTCCATTACTTGCCTTATCTCAAGAACCACTGGGCCGATGCACAAGTTCTATCACATAGCAGTAGGCGAAATATTTTGAAACAAAAGCAGGCTTCCCAAAGGTGCAATAAGTTCACTTCCCTTCATCTTCACCATTTTAGTGCAGCCATACATTTAGCAACAGTAATCACATCTTAGTTTCAATGATTCTCTTGTTATCAAGCATTGTCACAAAGTCAAATCTGCGTGTCTATTTTGAATCACAGTAATTGTTACTTAGCTACCTAAACTGCGCATGTCACTAAGAAGTGCAGAGGTTACTTCCGTCAAGTAATTAGTAAATATCGTCTCTTTAAAAAAAAAATTGAAAAAACTTTTTTTTTCCGGCGACTCAATGGATTTAACTGTTATTCATGCAAACAATAAATTACAAATTTTAAAAAATGTTTTCGTATTCATAAGGAAGGAATGGAGTACGATGCCAAAACATATGGGCTATTGGAAAGTTCAGGGGAACTTACTCTTGTTTCGTTTAAATCGCGAAGCGCATCATGGCTGTTAAACCGAAACTGGCTACTGCCGACGGAAATTATAGTTGCGGTAAGCATGCATGTCACAGATATAATAAGGGAGGGGGGGGGGAAGCGAAAGAGAGAGAGAGAGAGAGAGAGAGAGAGAGAGAGAGAGAGAGAGAGAGAGGGAGGGAGGGAGGGACGTTATCTAGAGCTACGCTCTAGTATTCAGATACAGGCGATTCAACCTTTTGTTGACAACAGATGTTTTTCTTTCATCTATGTAGGTCAAGTGACACCACAAACATGTTCTTGTGCTGACGTTCAGAGGTCTGGGGGCTGTGTTCCAAATCAACAATGCGATCCTTCTGGAAACTGCTGGAAAGGTGTGTGCCAACAAGATAGCACTAAATATATAATGTTATTTGTAATCATTCTGCGTCAAGCAATGTGAGTTTATGTTTACTCAAAACTAAAAATCTAGGTGTTTCTACATTTTTTATTTATTTACTAATCTGCGCGAGGTCAGTCCTGTTATAAAGGTTTATGACGAGATCAGAGTTTTACAATTTTCTCCTGAATCTGGATTCCCGCCTATGTGACGGTAGACGGTTACGCCACAGGACTATATCTATACAAGCCATGAGACTATAACCACTGTGGTACTACTGGTAAGCTTACTATTATAGACAGATTCTGTTATTTGGCAGCTGACAGTAGAACATGGTACTCATTTTCAGAGAACGTGGCCTATGGCAAAACGGCGAAAATAAGCTCACGGTATGGCAATACAGGACCTGCGTGTGCCGCTGTCAACGGGAGGACTGGAACCACATTGTACAACTTGGGTCAATTCAACACCAACTGTATCCATAGCAATGGAGATACCGGCGACTGGTGGTCGGTAGATCTGGGACAAAATTACACCATCAAGGACATCAACATCTATAACAGAGGTTCTCTCTCTCTCTCTCTCTCTCTCTCTCTCTCTCTCTCTCTCTCTCTCTCTTTCTCTATCTCTCACGTCATTGCAACTCGTTGTGTTACACACATATATTTGCGTGTGTGCGTGCACGTGTGTGTACGAGCGTGTATGTGTAGCACAAAGAGTATTATATGAATGAACATTGAGGTTTAACGTCTGCACCCATCATTGACGATATGGCAGACGGGGATAACCATCCCAGGGAACAAAGAATATGGACTTTAATCAATACTGAACCACCAGAGCAATCATACTGCTTAAATTCACAGAGAAAATTTGCCGCTTTTTATTTCGCCGTTCCAATCCCGTTCTGGGCGAAATCTCTCT